>CAMXCT020000789.1:0-210549 GCA_947184155.2 Cladocopium goreaui | reverse complement strand
TCTACCTACTACCTACCTACTACCTACCTACTACCTACCTACTACCTACCTACTACCTACCTATCTATTACTACCTACTACTACCACTAGCCCTCCTTTACCACCACCCCTACCACCCCTATCACTACCCCCTGTTCCAATTGCTACTCCTATTACTACTCCTCTACTCCCACACACACTAAACCGGTAGTGACCGGTAGTGCCGGTGGCTATAGCGAAACTGTCTACAGTCTGGTGCTAGTCACAGGATGTCCACGGTACTAAGCTGATCGACTGGTACTCACTTGGTATGCGGTCAATAGGTTGCTAAGGAAAGCACTTGCTAGCCAAGCTGCTTCTGATCTGGGGCTCTGTCTTCGTCTCTTCTTTTCCTTCGTCTACTTCTTCTCTTATCTTCTGCTTCTCTATCCATCTTCCACGTAGCGGATTAGCGTGCAATCCACCTCCCTTGGGGCAACGCCCCTCTGCTTCCACCTTCTCCCCTTCCATACAGCGGTCTGCTGTCAAGCCGGGGGCCCACATAGTACTTGTTGCTGGGGCTGGTGCGAATTTGGTATCCAGTCACTAGGCTGTTACGGCAAACACTTGCTACACAAGCTGCTTCCGTTTTATGGTTCTGTCTTCGTCTGCCATTCTTTCTTTTTCTTCTTCTTCTCTTCTGCTTCTCCCTCCGGCTTCCACCTATAGAGTGCACATCAAACTCCCGCGGGGCCACCTCGCTATGGCCGGCGGGCTTGGCAATTAAACGTTGAAGTGATGCGAGTTCCGAGCGCACGATGTCGAATGAATGTGTGAGGCACTGCAAAGCAATCGGTAGCGCGGAGGTTCTTAACCAAACGTGTTGTGGCTATATTTGCCTGAATGTTGCGCTTCCTGCAAGCCAAGCCAATTCACCCAAGCGCGCTGCTATCAAGACCGAGACGCCCATGGTGGCCATCATGGAGATCCGGCCATGTTTCAATTCGACAGACCGGCGGCGCTTGAAAGTAGCCACATCACCGTCCGAAGTGAACCCAACAGGGTCCCAGAACCCGACTGGCGCCTGCACGCCAAGTTCGTTCTCGAAGGCAAGCCAAGCAGATCCTTGCTTGATAGCAAAGTCTCCGAACGCACTGCCAGTCAGACCATCCTGCAAGACAATGAAACTCTCACATGACATTACTGACCTGAAAGCATGCAGAAGCAGTTATTCTTGCATCAAATTGTGACATGATGTATCATAGCTATGGATGATGCATGTTGCCTGTGCCTGCGTGCGTTTTTCCCGACAAAATCTGCGAAGGATTCCTTCCAAAGAGCGGCGGCCAGTCATCATCTTCATCATCATTTTCATCATCATCGCCTTCGTCTTCGTCATCATCATCATCATCATTATCATCATCATCATCATCAGACGACGACGACCACCACCACCACCACCACCACCACCACCACAGCAACAGCAACAGCAACAGCAACAGCAACAAGGCACAAACAAACACTGTTCTTCTTTTTGTTATTACCCTTTAGAGTAGAAACAAAGACTGGGACCCCGTCGTTGTTATTGGGGGGGCCAACAACAAGAATCATACATACCTTATCTAAGATTTAAAAGGTATGCGTTCATATGGCTCTATCTTATGCCAGAGGTTCGTGGCGGTTTAAGGTGGCAAGTTTGGTGGCAAGTTCGGTAGTGGTGGCAGTTAGATATATGGCAATGTGGGTGGCAGTTTCAGTGGCAATGAAGAGTTGGTGGCAGGTTTGATGGCAGAATGTGATGGCAAAAATGGGGGCAGCCGTATATTGTTGGCAAAGGGGGTGGCAACTTTGCATGGCAAAAATCGAGCCGGAAGTTTAGCAATCACATTTTGCTGGCAGCAGAGGTGTCAAAATTTGATGGCGGCTTTTTGGCGGAAAAGGTTGCAAACACCTTCAGTGACAAAAAGGCGTTGAGTGTACATGGCACATGTTGACAGAAAGGGAGTGAGAGACTTTTTGGCGGCAAATGGGGTGGTAAGTTGATGGCAAAAGTGTTGGCAAAATTTGGGGCAACATCAACTATAGAGAGAGATGTTGACAAAAATCATGGCAGCCCTGTTGCACCTTCAACGGAGGCAACACCCACCGACCCTATGAAAAAACACGAAGCCAAGCAATATGTGATAGGCCGGTATGCTGTTTTCAACAATCCCTTTGCTGGTGGCGCAAAAGCAGCTTCAGCCCAGCGCACGCTTGTCCTTCCAAGGCAATCCGCAATAGTTTTTGGTTGCCACCATTGCCCGTCAAAAAATAAGGCCTATTTTTGTCAAAAATATGTAAAGCTTATTTTTGCAAAAATCGACCTTATTTCTTGACGGGCAGGTGGGCAGCTGCTTGGGCAAAATTTTACTCAACACTTTTTTTTGTGCCCCACAATGTTCCAGAATGGCTTAAACACAGAAAACCATTAGACAAAAACACAACCGAAAGGCGATTGCTGACCAAGTGAACTGTAAGCACACCAATTTCTGAGCACTAAGTTTGATCTTTTGACGCCGCAACCATCTGATTGAAGATGGTCACTTGCTTTGCATATGGCACAATTTCAGAAGCCGCTTGTGCACGCCAACGGCTGCATACAATATCATGTGGATATGCAATGTGCCTTCTGCATTTCCCAGCGATTTCCCACTTACGCGTCCAGTCTCTAGCCCTTAACACAATTTTTTGCCATAGCTTTGCCACCTGTGTTGCTAAGGCTTTTGCCTGCAATGCAAGTTTGCCTTTTCGTTGCCACCAGCGTTGCCAAGGGCTGCCCAAATTTTGCCATTGAATTTCCAGCCCCTGCTTTTACCCCCGCTACGTATTTGCCCGTGCAGCAGCAGGAAAAGGAAGCAAGTCTGAAGTCAGGTTGCGGGGGATCCCTTTTTGGAGGATCCAAGCCGCTGACGGCACAAAAAGAGGTCCAGCTGCAGGAAAACGAAACGTCTGATCATGCAAATCCGGGGTAAAGGCTGCCAGACCCCTTTTTGACGACATTGGGCTGCTGAGTGATCTACAAGGGATCCAGCAGTTGGCAAAAAGCACGCGTCCCCAAGCCAATCCTAGGAAATACGCGGCCAGACTCCTTTTTGAAGGATTGCAGCCGTTGGGCGGCAAAAAAGGGGTCCAGCAGCTAGAAAAATCATAGTGATCAAAAGCGACCCTGGCAGACCCCTTTTTGCAAGATTTCGGCTGCTGAGCAATCAAAAAGGGGTCCAGGAAGCTGTAACCAAAAACAACAATGGAGGAAAAAGTCCACACCGAAGTTCTTTTTCAAAACGGAGAAAACTCCATAGACGCCCTTGAGGAATACCAAGCAAATTCCAAAATAAGCTCGGGTAGCTTGTTTTCAGGGCCCCCGTCTTTGTTTGTACCAACAACAACAACAACAACAACAACAAACAACAAACAACAAACAACAAACAACAACAAACAACAACAAACAACAACAAACAACAACAAACAACAACAAACAAGAAACAACAAACAACAACCAACAACCAACAACCAACAACCAACAACCAACAACCAACAACCAACAACAACAATAACAACAACAAAACAAAAACAACAAAAACAAAAACAACAAAAACAGCAACAGCAACATCTACACCTCTACACCTCTACACCTCTACACCTCTACACCTCTACGCCTCTACACCTCTACGCCTCTACACCTCTACACCTCTACGCCTTTACGCCTCTACAGCTGCAACGAATGTACAACTTAACATCTGCAGATGTAAAGGTACAAGTACAAGTGTATAGATTTGGGTGAAAGCATCTAGACTTCTACAATTGTAAAGGCACATGCGCAGATGCAGATGTATAGATGTAGGTTAAACCGTCTACACATCTACAACAGCAAATAGGCCGATTCTTTTGCACCGACCGAACTTGCGCCAGAAGAACCGTTCCCAAACGGAATAGGCGTCGATTGTCCAGAACTGGTGATAATTTGGAACCTGCGCCGGAAGATCCTTTTGCGCACAAAACGCGTGTCAACCAAAGTCACACATTCGAGTCAGTAAGATTGAGATAAATTCCTGCCCAAACCGCGCGTCGATCGTCAAAATCTGAGGCCGAATTGTGTTTTTAAAAACGTGTGCATGCGTAAAAATAGCAACATCTGATAACATCTGTGTGCCAAAGTTGTCCTATGTGAAAGTGTTGTGTTCGTAAAAATAGAGCTACGGTGTGTAAAAGATCCTGCGTTTAAATGTTCTGTGTGTAAAGGCCCCCTTGTGTAAAAACGCCTATGTGTCAAAGTTTATGCGTGTGAAAGCACTTGTTTGTAAAAAATGTGTGTGTGAAAGTTTCTGCAACAGATTGTGTGTTGGAAAGTCTTTCTGCGTGGAAACATTTTTTGTGTAGAAGATTCCGTGTGTGTGTGTTTTTTTTTGTGTGTGCGTGTCAACGCATCTTGGTGTGAAGCCTCCTGTGCGCATTTTTTTTGCGTATAACAGGTTTATGTGCAAAAAAACATGTGAAAACGTTTGCGCATAAAAGTTCTTGCATGTAAAAAAACCTGTAAACAGTTTTGGTGTGTACAAGCACTTGTGTATTTTTTTGGGGGTGTGGTGCAAGATTTTGCCCGCAAAAGTTTCTGAATGTATTTGTGTGTGAAGGCACGTGTGTGATCGCGTGCGCGTGTCAGTCTAAGCGCGTAAAAACACATACGCGAAAAAAATGTGCCAAGGATTTTCTCTGTGTAAAAGAGATTAAAAGAGACCGTGTAAAAAAATCTGTGTGTAAAGGTACTTGTGTGTCACGGCACCTGCGAAAAAGTTTATGATTGCAAAACCCCTACCCCTTAGACCAGGAGGGACAGAAAAGTGTCGTATTATTATTTTTCGAGGGTAGGGAGGTGAAAAATGTAATTTTACAATAATCGAATTTGACGTGAAAAATGTATTGTTACAAGTTTTAGGTGCCATGGGGGAATAGAAACGCTACCCTACACCGCACTACCACTACACTACCACTCCAGTACAACTACAACTACAACTGCAAACACTGCAACTACAACTACAACTGCAACCACTACTAACTACAACTACACCTACATGACGCTACCACATACCACCACTACACTGCACTAGACTGAGGTGACCACTGCAAACCACTCCAAAAAGCACAACTCCAACCAACTTGCGGTGCATCAGTGGATTCGCTCTGCCATCCACGCATCACAACAACTCACCTCCTATAGTTTCCTATCTTTGAAACTTCCGCCGCCGCCTTGTGCGGTACTATTGGTAACCACCATCATCAACAACACCTTGTTCACCCGTGGCCCGTAAGATCACAACCAACATCACACCATCATACCATCGTCTTTATCAAAAAGCTTTTCGGCTTTCGGAAGGAACCCTTCGGGCAACATTTGATGTTTGTCTCCAGGTTCCTTTTGGGTCGCACAATCGCCTCATTTTTTAATGGCATTCAACGGTTTATTTCACGTGAATACAACTTATTCCACCGTGAAAAATCAACACGCTCCAACTTCAAACCTACAGCACTCCTGGAAGAACATGCTTATCTGAAGAGGTTGCAGGTCGAAAGGACCATCTTCATCAAAAACTGGCTCAGGATCCAATTGCGCGGACGAGACCGAAACGTGGGGGTCTCGCCCTCGTGCCATGTGGCACCCGAGTGCCGCCAGGGTTGCCCCATCGCCGGCTTTGGGAGGTGGTTGACAAAAATGAGCAAAAAGAGTGAACCTGCCATCAAACTTTCGAAGCCAGTCAAAAACTCACAGCCACTTCTCACTTGAACTGATTCTCACAGAGCGGAAAAGGCAAGAAGGCAAACTGCACGGCTGCATAGAAAGCAAAACTTTTGGCAGTCGAGGTGGCAAGCTGCACCAAGTGTAGATCTATGCAATGGGCAAACAAAAGAGTGCACCGTTGGCAAAAAGCAGGGCCCAATCGGCCACTGCCCTACAAAAAGGGCAAAAGCTGCCAGGGATCACACTTCGGACAAACATCACCGGCAACCAGGCAAACTAAGTTGGAAAAATACCGATGGCCACACGGAGGCAAGCATCGCACAAAACTGTAAAGAGCAGGTCTGGTTGGAAGTAGGTGCCAACTTGCGAAGGTCATCCCACAGGGATTGTCGTAGGCCAACAGGTCCACGCCTCATCGGTTCAATCTTCAAAACATCCACCTTGTGCTGCCGGAGACCAACCATCATCGAAAAGATTGCTTCACGAAACTCGGACTGCGCCACCGAAGCCGTAGAGGGCTCCCAGACCCAAGGCCTGCCAGCCTTTGGTGTGGGACGTGGGATACCGTGGCCCAAACGAGCCCACATTGAGCTTCAACACCGTACCCACATCCAGGTTGGCGAGGTAAGTCATGACTTCTTTCATAGCGGCTTCCTGGAAGCAAGGCACATGCGCAACAATTTGCTCTATCATAGAAGCAAATAGGAACGCCTTGCGATCCCCCAAAGGATGAGGCACCCATTTGCCCTCACCCTGGTGGGGTTGAGGGGGCAACAGCTGGTCCCACAAGGCAACCGCAGCCTGAAGCCCCTTGACCATCTCGTCAGAGTTCTCCACAAAGACCACTACAGATGCAGCCTGTACATGGTCCAAAGCATTGGCCTGGTAAAGGGAGAATCGCAAAAGCTTGGTGAAAGTCGGATCCTTGGACTCAGGCACTGCACGCTGCAAAGCTGGACGCTTTGACTGCTCAGAATGAACGCCACCAACCCCTTGAGACTGCAACTCCTGAGCTTTAGCACGAAACGAAGCTCAGCTATGGTAGGCATGGCAAGCGGAGCAATCCCAGGTCAAAAAAGTCTTTGGAGTTGAGCGAAAGGCCATGCGGCAGCTCGTCTTTTCCCGCAAGTGACACTGTGGCGGCCAGCAGCCTTCGGGGTGGCAAAACCTGTTTGGCCATGGCAACACTTATACTCCGATTCTGTAAAATCAAGCTTACAAACTCGCACACGTCTCATCCATTCGGGATATGGCATGGAGGAACAAGTCCTGCTGTGGTGACCACATGTCCCAGGACTAGGAAAGGAAAGAGGGCAAAAAGGACACTTACAAGGATCATCCTCAGGAGATTGAGGTGCTGGAAGGTCAGCCATGGTCATCTGACGGTGTGGAAAACGCTTCTTATAGGCAGCATGCACAGTAGCCGGATCCCAGTCGTCACTCCGCCGACAGCGCAGTTTCCGCACCTTGCCATTCACTGGTGGCACAGGAGCTGGTACTGCAGGTGGCGCCGGAGCAGGCTGCGCTGGTGGCTCAGGCTGGGGGGCGTCTCCTCGTACACGTTGTGCCGCCTGGCGGTCGCGAATGTCTTGGGTAAGGTTTTGACACTGGACAACATGCTTACGTAAGCTGCGCAAATACATGCAAACTGGGGGGTCAGAACAGTGAGGGCACTTGTATTTGCCATCACCAGCAGGTTGTGCACCTAAGGAATCGAAAACACGTTTTTCGGCCGCTGCCCTCCGGCCGGCAGTGGCGGCTTCCGAGTGCTTGACTTGCCAGGTGAGTGGGTTTCAGAGTCACGCAAATGCTTTTGCCACTTGTGCACAATGCGGCTCCAGACCGCACCCCCCTTCCGTTGCTGCGATTTTCATCCAACGAGTCTCCCAGGACTCAACCTGAGATACTTCGATGGCATTTTTCAAAAGTTGCCAAAAATGGCGCCGAGTGGAGGGCGCAACCTTGGAGGCAGGAAGCTCAGATTCTGGCGGCAACCATGAAAACAAGAGGACCCTTTCAAGACAGTCAGGCGGAAGTCTGGCTATGTGACCAAGATATCGGAGCTGACCAACGCTGATATACGTACTGATGCTATCTAAACCGGCTTCACGACGAACATCTGCCATGGTAAGTTGTCCCTCCATCTCCCTCAGGCGCCTCCCAGTGATGCCGCGAGCAACAGTGTTCAAAAATGTTTGCGAATGGTCTTACCAGAAACTACCCGGCTTTCCGTAGAATATAAAAAGGACCTGACAACAGCAGCCTGTACTACTCGACCCTTAGTTTTTGCACTAGCACCAAACCGTGGAAGCTGAAAATAAAGGGACCGCAAAACGGCCCTGGCTCTCTCCAAGCGCTTGTCATCCTCTAATTGGTACGATCCAGTGTCCTGAAACCAAGAAACAAGCAACTTAACACTATCTGCAAAAGAGTGGTCTAACTCACGACCACTGCGGCCGATCATAAGACGCTGTGTCTTCTGAGGTTTCACTGTTTCTTTCCAATCGGCCAGAGTCTGACACAGCAGGTTTTCAAGTTCCACAAGGCTATGCCCCCTAGCCAAAAGGGTGGTGTCATCAGCAAAAGACACCAAAGAAAGGTTATGTTTCTGCACTTGTCCTTCTTGCGAAGCTGCTTCTTCATGCGGGTGTTGAAAGGCTTACCAGGCAAGGTGCAGATTCCAACAAAGTCTTTGCGTTTCTGGTTGAAGTCAAGTAATGGCCACGTGACGTGTGGAAAAGATTATATAGAATGAGTGAAGTGCAGCATCCTTCACGGAACCCAGTAAGTTGCTCATACGGATCAGACATGCCCTGGCGCCCTCTGCATTGGTACGTCGTGTGATCATGCAATCCACGCAACAAACGGATGGTGTTGGGCGGCATTCCCAACCGGCTGAACATGATCCAAGCACTTTCCCTCTGCACGCGGGGATAAGCCTTCTGAATATCAATTAACACCACCAGGAGCTCATTCAGCGGCCTGTCCTCCAGACCACGCACCTCAGCTTCCAGTTCAACCAAAAGTCTGGATAGAAAGAGGGCATCTTGAGTTGATCTGTGCTTACGAAAACCCCATTGGGAAGATGGTAACAGATTCCGTCTTTCAGCCCATTCTGAGATCCTCGTGGCTAGGATCCGTGCTATAATCCTACTTATCCTACTTATTGCGCTCAGCAACACCACAAACCGATGGTTATCCAAGTCACCACGATCTCCTGTACCTTTGTACAAGGCAACTGCCAGCCCATGCGTGGCAAGGGAATCCCAAGTGGCCGGACCTGAAACCCACATTTTGTGCATCAGCAATCTAAGCTGCCAACGAGCCCTCGGCCCAGCAAACTTCAGCATGTTGATGGTGACTTCATCTTTGCCAGGAGCTGATTCCCTCAAGCAGTGAAGGGCCTCAGAGATTTCCTGCTCAGTGGGTGCTATTCCAAGAGGCTCAAAAACTGGGAGTTGTGGGACAACCCTAGCAATCAAATCTGGAGAAACTGGGTCCAAAACCCCGGAGGACTTCTGGGCTTGTCCACGCAGCTCATCTAAGGTGAAAGTTTGGATACCTTCTCGAGAAATCCCAGCAACACTGACACCTTTTTGCTTTAATGTGCGGTAAAACAGACCCAGATCATGTGCATCAAGGCTAGCATTAAGCTTATCGACAATGTGGGTCATCCAACGTTTGCGACGCTGCGCTTTGAATCAGACCGCACCCATGGCATAAGTTCTGTGTAAAAGTACGTTTTCGTAAAAAGGCGGTGTGCAAAAGGTTCTGCGCGCAAATGTTCTTAAGGCATTTGTGTGTGAAAGCATGCGTGTGAAACAAATTCTGTGTGTGAAAACATGTGTGTTACACGCATCTGTGTAAAGGCACCTTACCTGCGTAAAGTTTCTGTGTGAAAGTACGTTTTCGTAAAAAGGCGGTGTGCAAAAGGTTCTGTGCTCAAATAGTCTTAAGGCATTTGTGTGTGAAAGCATGCATGTGAAACAAATTCTGTGTGTGAAAACATCTGTGTTACAAGCATCTGTGTAAAGGCACCTTACCTGCATGCAAAAGTTTTCTGTGTGGGCAACTGTGCGCAAAAGCCGCTGAGTGTGAAAAAATATTTCTGTGTGGTCATTAGATGTAATTAAGGCATTTCTGTGTAAAAGTTTTCTGCGTGTAAGAATTTATGCGCGTAAAAACGTGCGCATGTGCGTAAAAATAGCAACATCTGATAACATCTGTGTGCCAAAGTTGTCCTATGTGAAAATGTTCTGTGTGTAGAAACTTGCTTTGCGTAAGAGCTACGGTGTGTAAAAGATCCTGCGTTTAAATTTTCTGTGTGTAAAGGCCCCCGTGTGTAAAAACGCCTGTGTGTCAAAGTTTATGCGTGTGAAATCACCTGTTTGTAAAAAATGTGTGTGAAAGTTTCTGCAACAGATTGTGTGTTGGAAAGTCTTTCTGCGTAGAAACATTTTTTGTGTAGAAGATTCCGTGTGTGTGTTTTTGTGTGTGTGTGTCAACGCATCTTGGTGTGAAGCCTCCTGTGCGCATTTTTTTGCGTATAACAGGTTTGTGTGCAAAAAACATGTGAAAACGTTTGTGCATAAAAGTTTTTGCATGTAAAAAAACCTGTAAACAGTTTTGGTGTGTACAAGCACTTGTGTATTTTTTTGGGGGTGTGGTGCAAGATTTTGCCCGCAAAAGTTTCTGAATGCATTTGTGTGTGAAGGCACGTGTGTGATCGCGTGCGCGTGTCAGTCTAAGCGCGTATAAACACATACATGAAAAAAAAATGTGCCAAGGATTTTCTCTGTGTAAAAGAGATTAAAAGAGACCGTGTAAAAAAAAACTGTGTGTAAAGGCACTTGTGTGTCACGGCACCTGCGAAAAAGTTTATGATTGCAGAAAAGTGTTGTATTACTTTTTTCGAGGGTGGGGAGGTGAAAAATGTAATATTACAATAATCGAATTTGACGTGAAAAATGTATTGTTACAAGTTTTAGGTGCCATGGGGGAATAGAACCGCTACCCTACACCGCACTACCACTACACTACAACTACAACTACAACTGCAAACACTGCAACTACAACTACAACTTCAACCACTACAACTACAACTACACTTACATGACGCTACCACATACCACCACTACACTGCACTAGACTGAGGTGACCATTGCAACCGGTCCAAAAAGCACAACTCCAACCACCTTTCGGTCCATCAGTGGATTCGCTCTGCCATCCACGCATCACAACAACTCACCTCCTATAGTTTCCTATCTTTGAAACTTCCGCCACCGCCTTGTGCGGTACTATTGGTAACCACCATCATCAACAACACCTTGTTCACCCGTAAGATCACAACCAACATCACACCATCGTCTTTATCAAAAAACTTTTCGGCTTTCGGAAGGAACCCTTCGGGCCTGTGACTTGCCTTTGGGAAAAACATTTGATGTTTGTCTCCAGGTTCCTTTTAGGTCGCACAATCGCCTCATTTTTTAATGGCATTCAACGGTTTATTTCACGTGAATACAACTTGTTCCACCGTGAAAAATCAACACGCTCCAACTTCAAACCTACAGCACTCCTGGAAGAACATGCCCAATGATAGCCACCATGGCCAAACGGCCGTTGGCAAGCTCCGATGCGAGCTTGCGCTCCTTGACCACTGGGTCATCGGATGTGATCAGTTTCCATCCGAAGTCACCCACTGCACCAGGAGTTCCGGGAGCCTGGCTCTTGGACGTTTCGCAGAATGCCATCCATCCCAAGATCTGAGCCCATCCTTCCACAGGGACTTTGGAAATAGCCGCCAAACCATTTGGGACGTCTTCAAACTTAAGGCCAGCCGAAGGAGAAAGGAATCCCGGAAATTTGCCGGTGATTTCTGGTGTCATGTAGCCCATAGTAGCAAGCATCGCAATGCGACCATGCTTGATTTCAGTCTGACGACGGCGCTTGTAGGCATCAACATCACCGTCAGCTGTGAACCCAACTGGATCCCAAAATCCGAAGGGAGGCTGGGCACCCATCTCATTCTCAAACGCGCGCAGAGGCGAAGCTGTGTAGTTGGCCCAGTCACCCCAGGCGCTTCCAGTCAAGCCGTCCTGTGACGTGGTTGGCTGTTGACATGTGGTAGTCATGACCCTGAAAATGAAAAAGATGACCCATCTATTGAATTCAAAGAGAACATTTACATGATGACAAGCAAGAAGAAATGATGATGACGATGATAATCTGAATGTCGATGAAGGCACACATGATGATGATAAAGATGATGATGGTGATACTGATGAAGCTGATGGTGATAATGGTGAAGCTTGTGATGATGATGTTGGTGATGGTGGTGATGATAATGATGATAATGATGATGGCCATGATGCTGATGATGATAATAACAAAAATGATAATGGCCATGATGCTGATGATGATGATGGTGATATTGATATATATATATATATTATATATATATATATTGATGATAAAGATGAAGATGATGATGATAATGATGATGATGGTGATGAAGATGATTATTTTATGATGATGATGATGATGATGATGATGATGATGATGATGATGATGCTGATGCTGATGCTGATGCTGATGCTGGTGGTGGTGGTGGTGGTGGTGGTGGTGGTGGTGGTGGTGGTGGTGGTGGTGAAATTGACCAGATTTTGATGATGGTGATGACTATCTAGACTAAGATAAAACACGCACGTGATGACCATGAAGAGGATGACGCTGATGATGGTGATTTTGTTTGTATTGATGGTGATGGTGACAATGGTGAAGATGAGGATGATGATGATGATGGTGATGATGGTGATGATGGTGATGATGGTGATGATGATGATGATGATGATGATGATGATGAGGAGTACTATCAAATGCATCGTGATCACGATATGGATGTGAAAACCTGGTGGAAAAAGATCGGTCGCCTGAAAGAACATACCGATAATGGCCATCATCGCCAGTCTTCCGTTGGCAAGTTCAGCGCTGAGCTTCTTGGTTTTCTCAGCAGGGTCAGATGCAGTCAAAACCTTGAATCCAAAGTCACCTGCAGCAGCAGGAGTTCCAGGAGACTGGTCCTGGGAAACTTCGCAGAAAGCCATGTATGCCAAGATTTGACCCCAACCTGCCGCTGGGACTTTGGAAATTGCTGCAAGTCCATTAGGCACATCAGCGAACTTCAAGCCTGCTGATGGAGACAAGTATCCCGGAAATTTGCCGGTGATCTCCGGTGTAATATATCCCATCGTAGCCAACATTGAGATCCTTCCATGCTTAAGCTCTGTCTGGCGACGTCGCTTGAAGTTCTCCACGCTTCCGTCGGCCGTAAAGCCTGCTGGATCCCAGAAACCAACGGGCGCCTGCACACCAAGCTCATTCTCAAAGGCACGCAGAGGCGAAGCTGTGTAGTTGGCCCAGTCACCCCAGGCGCTTCCAGTCAAGCCATCCTGAAGGGTAGGCTGCAATCCATCGGAAAGAAAATAACAACAGGCAGTGTTATCAACAATCAAAGCCTGTCAATGTCTATTGAGTCTATTGAGTTTGGACACTGCGTGCTGATTCATGCGCAGGGCTGCAATGCACCTGTTAGACATCGAACCCAGACACAGCGAAGCAAAGATGGCACGAGTTTGCTGGTAATGGTGATGGTGATGACGGTGACGTTTTGTTGATGATGATGATGATGATGTTGATGATGTTGATGATGATGGTGGTGGTGACGAGGACGAGGGTGACGGTGATAAGGAGGATTATGTTGTTGATGATGATGATGATGATGACGATGATGATGGTGGTGATGAGAAAATGATGAAAGAAAATGACGGTGATGACGATGATGATGATGATGATGGTGATGATGATGATGATTTTGATGATGATGATGATGATGATGATGGTGATGATGATGATGATGATGATGATGATGATGATGATGATGACGATGATGGTGCTGATGATGATTTTGATGAGGATGATAATGATGATGACGACGACAATGATGTTGATGATGTTGTCGTTGATGATGATGATGATGATGATGATGATGGTGATGATGATGATGATGATGGTGATGATGATGATGATTTTGATGATGACGATGATGATGATGATGACGATGACGGCAATGATGTTGATGATGCTGATGATGTTGATGGTGTTGATGATGTTGATGGTGATGAAATTGCCCACAGTGATTTTGATGACGATCTAGACTAAGAAACAACACGCACATGATGACCATGAAGAGGATGAGGCTGATGATGGTGATTTTGTTTCTTTTGATAAGATGCTGACAATTGTGAAGATGATGTTGATAATGATGATGATGATGATGATGATGATGATGATGATGATGCTGATGATTCACTTTCGCGGCACTTCCGCGAACATATCTATCGCTGAAATAGGGAATGTGGCGAGAAACGCTTTTCGGGTTCCGCGGCGCTTCCGCGAACCCTGGTTTTCAGACCCCTTCCGCGAAAGCTTGCGCGGAGCTTCCGCGCTGCAGGTTTTCACTTCAGCGAGGTCATCTTACTTTAAGCCCAAGATAAAACGAATACATGGGGGTTTTAGTCGCTGCTCTGTTGAGATCGAAGGTACAAGTTATAACGGTATAAGTATGAAAATGCCAACGGCGAAGATCAAATGATTTCGCGGCTGATGATGACCATCATATTCATCGTGATCACGATATGGATGTGAAAACTTGGTGGAAAAAGATCGGTCGCCTGAAAGGACATACCGATGATGGCCATCATCGCCAATCTTCCGTTGGCAAGTTCAGCGCTGAGCTTCTTGGTTTTCTCAGCAGGGTCAGATGCAGTCAAAACCTTGAATCCAAAGTCACCTGCAGCAGCAGGAGTTCCAGGAGACTGGTCCTGGGAAACTTCGCAGAAAGCCATGTATGCCAAGATTTGACCCCAACCTGCCGCTGGGACTTTGGAAATTGCTGCAAGTCCATTAGGCACATCAGCGAACTTCAAGCCTGCTGATGGAGACAAGTATCCCGGAAATTTGCCGGTGATCTCCGGTGTAATATATCCCATCGTAGCCAACATTGAGATCCTTCCATGCTTAAGCTCTGTCTGGCGACGTCGCTTGAAGTTCTCCACGCTTCCGTCGGCCGTAAAGCCTGCTGGATCCCAGAAACCAACGGGCGCCTGCACACCAAGCTCATTCTCAAAGGCACGCAGAGGCGAAGCTGTGTAGTTGGCCCAGTCACCCCAGGCGCTTCCAGTCAAGCCATCCTGAAGGGTAGGCTGCAATCCATCGGAAAGAAAATAACAACAGGCAGTGTTATCAACAATCAAAGCCTGTCAATGTCTATTGAGTCTATTGAGTTTGGACACTGCGTGCTGATTCATGCGCAGGGCTGCAATGCACCAGTTGGACATCGAACCCAGACACAGCGAAGCAAAGATGGCTCGAGTTTTCTGGTAATGGTGGTGGTGATGACGGTGACGATGATGATGTTGATGATGATGATGATGATGATGTTAATGATGTTGATGATGATGACGGTGATGTTGATGATGGTGGTGACAATGACGAGGGTGACGGTGATAATGAGGATATAATGATGATGATGATGAAGAAGAAGATGATGATGATGATGTTGATGATGATGATGGCGGCGATGCTGATGACAAAGACGGTGATGAGACTGAAGGCGGTGATGATCGAAATGAATAGGGCAATCGATTGTTGATGTTTGCCATGGTCTCATGCCTGTTCAAACAAGACTTGGTTCCTAAACTGCGGCTAAGAAGGTTTGGCGATGAGGAATGAGATGTTGTCGACGGTGAAGATGAGCACTTGCAAAAATATGCGTGGAATCAAGATGCAGATGGTGAAGAAAACACAGACGATGCTAACCGTGATGGCGCTTGCGATGATCTATCTGAAGATGTTGATGACAATGAACATGATGATGGCGATGACAAAGATAATGACGATGATGTTGGTGATGATGATGATGACGATGATGATGCCGGTGATGATTATGATGATGACGGCGACGAAGACGACGACGGCGACGACAAGGAGGAGGATGATACTGATGATGAAAAACATGGCCCTCACCAAGATGAAAACCTTTGAAATGAGCTGCGGCCAAAACCTGAGTTTTTTCCCTTTATACTAACATACGTCTTCCGCGATCACTTCCGCTCCGCGAACGGTCCCGCACTACAATTCACTTCCGGGGCACTTCCGCGAACATATCTATCGTTGAAATAGGGGGGAATGTGGCGAGAAACGCTTTTCGGGTTCCGCGGCGCTTCCGCGAACCTTGGTTTTCAGACCCCTTCCGCGAAAACTTGCGCGGAGCTTCCGCGCTGCGGGTTTTCACTTCAGCGAGGTCATCTTACTTTAAGCCCAAGATAAAACGAATACACCAACGGAGAAGATCAAATGATATCGCGGCTGATTATGATGACCATCAAATTCATCGTGATCACGATATGGATGTGAAAACCTGGTGGAAAAAAACGGTCGCCTGAAAGAACATACCGATGATGGCCATCATCGCCAATCTTCCGTTGGCAAGTTCAGCGCTGAGCTTCTTGGTTTTCTCAGCAGGGTCAGATGCAGTCAAAACCTTGAATCCAAAGTCACCTGCAGCAGCAGGAGTTCCAGGAGACTGGTCCTGGGAAACTTCGCAGAAAGCCATGTATGCCAAGATTTGACCCCAACCTGCCGCTGGGACTTTGGAAATTGCTGCAAGTCCATTAGGCACATCAGCGAACTTCAAGCCTGCTGATGGAGACAAGTATCCCGGAAATTTGCCGGTGATCTCCGGTGTAATATATCCCATCGTAGCCAACATTGAGATCCTTCCATGCTTAAGCTCTGTCTGGCGACGTCGCTTGAAGTTCTCCACGCTTCCGTCGGCCGTAAAGCCTGCTGGATCCCAGAAACCAACGGGCGCCTGCACACCAAGCTCATTCTCAAAGGCACGCAGAGGTGAAGCTGTGTAGTTGGCCCAATCACCCCAGGCGCTTCCAGTCAAGCCGTCCTGACAGCTAGATTGCAATATGCTACAATCCATCGAAAAATTGACAACAACATATAAAATGTTCCCAACAATGAAAGCCTATCAATGTTCATTGAGTTAGGACACAGCGTGATGATTCATGCACAGGGCTGCAATGCACCTGTCAGACATCGAACTCAGACGCAGCGAGGCAAAGATGACGTGACTTTTCTGGTAATCGGGATGGTGGCGATGATGGTGACAATGATTATATATGATATACTATGATGACGGTGATGATGACGACAATGATAATGATGATGGTGGTGGTGATGATGGTGATGATGATGATGATGACGACGATGAAGATAATAATGGTGGTGATGATCGAAGTGATGAGGGCAATTGGTTGTTGATGTTAGGGGTGGTTTCACGCCTGTTCAAACAAGACTTGCTTCCTAAACTGCGGCTAAGAATGCTTTCCGATGAGGAATGAGATGATGTCGATGGTGAGGGTGAGCACTTGCAAACATAAGCGTGAATATGAAGATGCAGATGGTGAAGAAACAATGACGATGCTAGCGGTGATGGTGCTGGCGATGATCTATAGGTGAAGATGGTGATGACGATGAAACTGTTGATGACGATTGATGACGATAAAACAAAGAAACCAACAAACCCGAATGCAGTCACGTAAAGCACTTTTGTAGAACATATTTTATTTCAACAGTCTTGTACATTGTTGACGAGTTACCGTACGAGTGTAGATTGTGGAGCGTGGAATGGGGTGGAGTGCAGAGTGTGGAGTGCGAAGACAGTGAAGACAGTGGAGTGTTGACAGGGAAACTTAATGTGCAGGGTATGAAGTGGAAATTGTGGTGTGTGAAGTGTAGAGTGTGGAGTGCAAAGCGTGGATTGTAAAGTGTAGAGTGTGGAGAGCTAGTGGGGTGTAAAGTGTAGAGTGTGGAGTGCAACGTGTAGAGTGTGGAGTATCAAGTGTAAAGTGCGAAGTGTAGTGTAGAGTGCAGAGTATCAAGTGTAAAGTGTGGAGTGCCAAGTGTAAAGTGTAAAGTGCAGAGTGCAAAGTGTTAGAGCGAAGAGTGCGGAATGTCAACTGTAAAGCGTACAGTGTAGAGTGCGGAGTATCAAGTGTTAAGATTGTGTAAAGTGTATATAGAGTGTAGACTGTGGGGCGTCAAGTGCACAGTGCGAAGTGTCAAGTGTAAACTGCAGTGTGTGGGGTGTGGTGTGTAAAGTGCAAAGTGTGATGTGTAGAATGTGGAATGTGGAATGTACAGTATAGAGTGCGGAGTGTCAAGTGTAAAGTGTGGACTGTAAAGTGTAGAGTAGCGTGCGCGGTGTCAAGTGTAAAGTGTAGAGAGTGGAGTGTTAAGTGTAAAGTGTAGAGTGCGGAGTGTAAAGTGTAGTGTGTGGAGTGTGGAGTTTGGGCTGTGAAGTGTAAAATGTAAATTGTAAAGTGTGGAGTGTGGAGGGTAAAGTGTAGTGCATAGAGAGTAGAGTGAGGAAGGTGGAGTGTAAAGTGTACAGCGTTGAGTGCCAGGGTGTAGGGTGTGGACTGTAAAGTGTAGAGCGCAGAGTGTAAAGTGGAAAGTGGAAAGAGTGTGTGTGGAGTGTGGGGTGTGAAATGAAAAATGTAAATTGTAAAGTGCAGAGTGTGGAGTGTGGAGTGTAAAGTGTAGAGTGTAAAGTGTGGAGTGCGGAGTGTAAAGTGTAGAGTGTGGAGTCTGGAGTGTAAAGTGTAGAGAGTAGTGTGTAAAGTGCAAAGTGTGAAGTGTAAAGTGCAAAGTGTACAGTGCAAAGTGCGGAATGTTAAGTGGAGATTGTGAAGTGCAAAGTGTTAGTGTATAGTGTGGAGTGCGTGAAGCCTTCGCTATGCATACGGGCCAACCTACAGTAGAATGCAGAGCTATGCGTGGTAGAATCCGTTAGCTACGCCTGGCTTTCTTTGCAATGTGGGAAATTAAGCCGTCTCGCAGTGCTTCAGTTGGATGCGAATAGCGGTCGTGATTTTTGCGCGTCTGAAGGTTGGTGAAGAGTGTGTTGCAGTATTTGCATCTCAGGTTCAAATCCGGACCTCTGCAGCCCGGCTGGTGCTGAGGAAGGTCACAGCTTCTGAAATTTTCTCCACATACTGGACAAGGTAGGAGCGGATGTCGACCTTGTCTGGGGCCAGCTGCTGCTGGTCGTCGCAAGACCCGTGGGGCTCTCTTGGGGGCAGGCGCCGGGGGGCGGCCCATCGGCCCCTCTGGTCGGATTGTCCAAAATGTCGTATGTGGTGACACCCTTCCTAAAAATCCTCTATCAGCTAATTTGTCAGCAACTTCATTTCCATGAATCCCCAAATGGCCTTTCACATGTTGAAAGGTTAGGTGAAACTGATTGCGGGTAGCGGACACCAATTGGGCCACTGATTCTACTAGTTCATGATTGTCCTTGCATTTGGTGAGTCGGGTGGTAACCCCATACGCATATTCAGAATCATAGTAGATGGTAATTTTACGAGAATGGTATACCGGGAGGTCGTGGATGAGGGATAGTAACCATCTGCAAGCTTCCCCAATAGCCGAAATTTCTGCTGTGTTATTGGTACCCCTTCTAGCTCCTAACCACACAGGATCATACTCTCCGACTACGACTGGTCCATATATAGAGCGTCAACCCAGGGGAGATCGGGGTGGGGGTTGGCAACCGGATACACCACTGCGCCCCATCCCCACTGTAGCCTGCGCAGGGTCCCCGCCGGAACCATCCGTGTATATATGAAATTCCATAGGCCAAGGGTCTGTCGTTTGTGGCGGGCCCCCTACTCGTTCCAGTGGATCTATTGATGAAAGTCTGGGGTCCAAAGCTTAGTTAGGACGACTTTTTCACTCACTTAGGAAGACATTTTTTGATGTTGACTTCAAGGTTAACACCATGGGATACAGACCTTTAGGCTAACACTTGGGGACACTTGGGGTGGGTTTAGGGGACACTTGGGGACACTTGGGGTGGGTTTAGGGGACACTTGGGGACACGGGGCTGGGACATGGGGTGGGTTTCGGGAACCAACTCCATGGGATACAGACCTTTAGGTTAACACTTGGGGACACTTGGGGTGGGTTTAGGGGACACTTAAGGACACGGGGCTGGGACATGGGGTGGGTTTAGGGAACCAACTCCATGGGATACAGACATTTAGGTTAACACTTGGGGACACTTGGGGTGGGTTTAGGGGACACTTGGGGACACTGGGGGACACTTGGGGACACTTGGGGTGGGTTTAGGGGACACATGGGGGGCTGGGACATGTCAGAGGTTGAGCCAGAAGCCATAGTCTCTGTCTGGGCATTCCGGTTAAAGATATTGGCAATCTCGGCACCGGAGATCCTTCCGTGCTAAAGCTCTGTCTGGCGACGTCGCTTGAAGTTCTCCACGCTTCCGTCGGCCGTAAAGCCTGCTGTGTCAGAGTAGCGGAGACAGAAGTCCCCCAACTCCCTTGCGTGTATCTTCTAGCCGATACCTGCACGGTTTGCTGCACAGGTTGCGGCGCTAGAGCTCATGCTTGGATTTGAGGAAAAGAAACTCTCATCTGGTGCTCGTTTACCATGAATTCGAAATTTTGTAGGAGTGATTGAGCGATTATGGGAATGACTACTTCGGGTGGGACTAACAGGGTTGCACTTTAGGGAGATTATTGACCCTGTCTTTCCATCGCCACTGGCGTTTGCAACGTGCGCAATGGATTAGTCCTTCGGTGGGTGAGTTATATACTTTTCCTATTTGGCGATTCCAAGTCAACACATGGCCACCTTTGTTGTACTTGACTTCAAGTTCTTCTTGTAGCATATCAAGTCTATGTGAACTCAAGTTAAAACCAGGAGTGTCCAACCATTGAGTTTCATCTTTATTGGCATGTGGACAAGGATTACGGGTTATCTTGAGTCTGATATGCTGCAACCGAGCACATTGCCTTCCGCATTTTCGACACCACATACCACCACTAGGTAGCATTGCGAGTGCATGCCCGTTGGCTGATCTTGTAGAATTTGCTGGCTGACTTGACTAGAGCTACTGGGTTGTACTGGTGTCGCTGCAGGCGTGTCATTGACATCTTCAGCATAAAAAGATCGAATGTGCAATGGCCAAATAGTGACTAGAGTCTCTTGCAAACAATCAATTTGATCTTGAGTGAGTTGAGAATTTTTGAGAATTAATGCGGCATATTGGGTAATGACTGGTAGCCTACGTCCTTGCTGAGGCAACTTATTCAACATCTGCGCACGGATAACCTGATATTTAGTGCACCTCCAAGAGATATGCTCAACAGTGTCTTCCTCACCAAGACCACAGGGGCATGTGATAGTTTCTGGACGTCGCTTGTGTTTACGAATGCGAGATTCTGTAAGGAGGCCACCAGCAAAAAGGCGTCGCAAAACGGACAGTTTCATTCTGGCCTGTTCCACACTTTCTGGGTCAAGAGTTTCATCAGAAGCACGTATTTCTAAAAGTTTATAATAGTGCATGGTCCTATCAGGGTCCACCAGATCAGCTTGTGCATACTGGTGAGGTCTGTCTTTGGCTACCTGCTTATACAAATGGATCCTCCAAGCGTGCCGCAAATCATGTTTCCACTTATCGAGTTGTTTCTGTGTATGTATGGCACCATCGAGCAATTCTTGGATTATGGGTCCAAGCGGAGTTTCGAGCAATTCATACATGCGTGTACAAGGCCCAACGGCTTCATATTCACTAGCTGTAATTGCTGGATAGAGGCGCGACAAGATTTCTGGCCGCTTCCGCACCGCTCTTTGGAAAGCAAGTGCGCCGACATACATCATAGCAAACAAATTGTGGGTCAAGGTGAACCGGCAACAGCAACGCAAAGGTTAATGACGGACTCATACTGTAATATGCGGTTTGCCACATACACCTCATTATTGAAGACCTCACTTTCCGGAGCTCATCAGCGTCGGTGAACATTTGATGCGCACCTTGTCCGAAGGTTGCTTGTGCTTGTGTAGTAAGGAGTGTGTGTGCTCTTTTAGACCAACTTACTGGTAGTTTAGCAACATTGTTAATTGTAGTTTGCCACTTCTGCAGACGATCTTTTTCAAGTTTAGCGAAGGTACCGTCGAAATTTTGGGTTACCACTGAGACACCAACTACACGGATATCATTGGAATGATTGTAACCTTGACGGATCTGGTCCTTGATGGATTCATCCCCAAAAGTGAAAGTCTTTTTAACATTGAGATCACCTAAACCACACTGTTGGTACTCATCAACTATATCATGGAATTGACGAAGCTGCACTAACAAACCTGCAGGTGTGGATGCTTGTGCGACTGCTGTACAATCATCAGCATAGGCAAAACTGGCACACGGATGCTGCACGTGCTGTGCTCGTTCAAGGATGCACGAAATTAAGGAATTCAGACCGAGCAGTGACAAAGAGCAACCTTGAATGATGCCATTGGCGGAGGTCCACCAAGAAGAGTATGAACCTTGGTACCTGAAAACACGATGCAGCTGTTTATAAACACCATTCAAAGCTTGTAATAGGTTGTCGGGAGCCCCGCGATGTCTCAAAGATGCGATCATGAGGTCGATGGGAATGACATCAAAAGCTTTAGCAAAGTCGAAAGCAATTCCGCCACTAAACATGTTAGAGGAAGCTGCTTCTTCGAGAAAGAATGAAACATCAAAACCTAATTGTTCAGCTGATCGATTTGGGAGGCCACCGTATGCATTATTAGGAATCCACAAAGCCTGCCAGGGTTGACAGTCAATGAATCGAGTGCGTGACCAAAGACGAAAAATTTGCGAAAGCACCGAAATTGGCCTCATATCTTGTGGACCAGGCACAAGCGGTCCACCTGGCTTAGGAAGCATGGTTGTGTATCCTGAAGCGAGTGCACTGGGCCATATTCCGTTTGTTTCTATGTGGTTGAGTAAGGCAGCAAGGCTTATATAAGCTTCAGGGTACCAATTGCTGAGCGCCTTGAGTTCATTGGCATTCCAACTGTCGAGTCCACTGGCGGATTGTTTCACATCACGCAAACTTGCCCGCAATCGTTCGGCTGTGAGAGGTTGAAGCTGACAAGGTGCAGCTCTCATGGTTGGTCCGAAAATGTCAAGGAAAGGCTGTGTTGGCGGTGAACCAGAGGCGAATTTGTTAAAAACACCATTCCAAGCATGGAGGATGGCCGCAAAGATTTCATCTTTATTGGCTGTAGGCTGACCTTCAGTGTTCAAGAGAACGCCGGCGGAAACATCCTGACCTTTCTTCAACCACTTATGCAGGTCACGTTTGGATGTTTGCATACGCTGTTTCCAATTCTTGATTCGGGCTTTCTTTTCTTCATTTTGAATAGCAAAAAGGATTTTTGGCATAAAAATGCTCATGGCTTGGACATTTTGCAAGGAAAGCTGGTTTTTCGCAAGTTGTCGAACGGTTTCCGCATGTTGGACTTGAGTTTTAGTGTGAGCAAGTTGTGTTTGAACATTTTTCCACGTAAGACAAGCACGATGCCCAAAATATGAAAATTTTTGCAGTTCTGTAAGCTGGCGCAATATTTTTGACCACCGAACAATTTCGAGGGTAGTGGCACTTTCAGCGAACTGCTTGGGATAAACTCGTTGTCGTCGAAAACGCACTTTTCCTTTTCCAGGTTTGAATGGCGTCATGGAAACTGAGTTGTCAGCGAGAGGAATCTGCGCAAGACATTCTTCTGCAATTTTTGACCACATGCCCCAAGCTTCCTCGATCTGATTTTGGGCTAGAGCGAAGTGAACTTTTTGAAAACTTCGGACTGGGTGAATTCTGGAAACAGGCGGTTGCGCAAAATCAACATGAGAAGAACTATTTTTGAGACGGTATTCATGCTGACAAGCGAGCGGTGTAACAAGATGGATTGAAACGAACTGATGATCTTTCTTCAATAGTCCAGATTTGACGGAGTAATCGGTTAACAGACTGGCAGCAGTTGGGTTAAGGAAAAAGAAATCGATGCGGGAACCATTTTTACCTTTAAGGCATGTGGGGGTTAAATCGCTCCCCGCAGCATCACGCCATTGACCAAAAGCTAGAAAGTCTTTTAATGGCTCACATTCGCTAATTTCAACATTATAATCTCCACTGAGAATCACTGGCAAATTTCCTTTTGTGGCAGCAAACTCAAAAACGGCACTAATGGCTTTATTGTTCTTTTGGAGGATCTGTTGATCCCAGCGAGCACCAGCGTAACCGTAAAATCCGACCACAATAAGACTAGTTTTGCCATTGCCAGTAAATAATTGAGCTGCAGCAAATCGACCTTCCTGGCTTAGGGTGTTGAGCAGGCCACTACTGAACGTTAAGGTTTTATATCCCAAAAACTAGTTTTGCGAGCTATGATTGCAACACCGGTATGTGTTTGGCAACCAGCCCAGGCGAAGTGTACATGCTTGAGGGACTCTTCATAACCTCGTTGGATTTCGTGAGTGGCATGCGTCTCAGTAAGAATGAGGAGTTCACCCATATCTTTGATAATTATTGACTGCAGTTTTCCTGGTGTATTGACCCCATTGATGTTGAAAGTTTCACATCGCATTGTGGCAGTGTTACCAATCAGAATATGCATATGCTTATTCAATGAAAGTCTGGAGGGATACCACTTATATGGAAGGAAACGATTGCTTAATTGTCGAGGCGGAAATGAGTGAACTATACATGTAAACGGATCCTGATGATTGCGAAAAGGATGGTCATGCCAAATTGCACAAAACACTGTGTGGAAATATAGATGGACAAGGACCATTCTGCAAAATTTGCACGGACGAAATGTGAGGCTGGAAATACGAAATGGAGGTTGGTGTCCCGGTGCAGGTGCACAGGCAGAACTCACGACGGGCTTTCAGTACGAGACTGCTTTGGCGGTGGTGTCATGTTTGTCTTGGCCGGATTTGCCTCCGGACGCTTGTTGAACAGTGCTTTCTGTGCGTCCGATCGCTGAGAGCCACTTGCAAATGACTTTTCGGCATGAGACGCTTGACTTGCAGAGGCTGTCATGCGCTTGGCAGCTGAGTTCAAAGCTTTGATATGGACAGGTTTCATGTTACCACGATAATCCTTCCAATGCATCTTTGTCACGGTTCCAAGTTTGCTGCTCAGGAACGTAATGGACTCCTCACCGGCGTACTCGACTTCCGCAACTGTCCATCCGTAAGGGTGCAACATGTCATGTACGCCCTTGACCCCGACCGAGGATGGAACACCTGTTAAACGAAAACGTCCAAGTTTATGTTTGGCTCCTAGCTTGTATTTGGTGGCGAAGGCATCCATAGCTTCCAAGGTGAGAAACCTGACACCATACCTTGGTCCTGCAGCCGTACGCTTCATAGCTAAGCCAAAGGATTTCTCTGTTGTGTTGAGCTGGAGCGCATCCTCATGCGACGTGTCGTCCGACAACCAAAGCACTTCATATCGATCGGCAAGCGGGTCGTTGATGTGGACTTTGTAGTATATATGTTCGTATCAACTTCCTTGCATCAATTGATCCAGAACAGCGTCCTGTACCATCACCGTGGCAGTAAGATCTCGACGGACATTGATATCCAAAAATAAACCGTCTTGGATGTGTTTGCTCAGAGCCGTCGCAACAGTTTTTCCTGTGAGATCTGACGGTTCTAATCCAGTTGCTGTGTCGAATTTAATGGTCACCTTGGTCATGGTACAAGGAGCTTGTACCAATGGTCCAGAAACGGCACGACTAACCTTGGGCCCAAACCCAAGTTGGGTGAGAAATTTGTCCACTTCGACAACTTCTCGACTGCCATCTTCTGTTTGCACTGCTAAGCTACAGCGAACAGGCACACTCATATATGGCATTCCCAACTCTTGCGCTGTTTGACTGGTAACTATCGCACAAGGAGCTTGTGTGTATCCAACACGTGACACGACAGCAATGACCTGATCTTTTCGAACATACGCAACTCCACCAGCAGGCCCAAGCTCATTGTACAAGCAGGTTCGAATGTTCCATTCTTCATCCACCAGAGTTGGCACAGAATGCGCCCAAGCTGCTGTGGGCAAGGCTTCTTTCATCTTGGCACGGAAATCTTGGTCCTTCTGCACCTCGTCATGCGATTTCACAATTGCATACATATCTGTGAGCTGTTGAGGAGAATCCACGTTCTGAAAAGGCTGTGCAGGTGGAGAGTTTGCAGCAGCATAGCTCTTGGCCTTACCTTTAAAGCCACCTTTTCCACGCCCACGGCCTTTGGTGGGACTAGGGGCACCACCATTGCCATTCAAAATGTGCATAAGCTTGTTGTGCACGCTTGGATGCAAACTCCATGCATACACCACGCTGAGCACAAACATCATCTGTAGCAGGTAAACAAAGACATGTTTGAAACGACAAGGTCTTCCACGACATTGTCTATGCACACGTCGATGCCTGTATCGTCTGCCTTTGATCAATCTGCACTTGATCAAAGTTCTTTTCTGACCACAGTGTCGGTCAAAACTGGACTGAAATCTGAGAAACTTGTGAATGTAAAATCCAAACATGAGGCACACAGCGATTGAAAACTGATCTGGCATCAAAACATACGCCATCAAAAGGCATAAAATGCACAGCACACAACTGATGTCAAAACTCTTGCTAACTGCAAAGTCAGTCTTGTGCTTCACACGGGACGTACACTGACTCATCTCCCCATGCTGCTTCACCTCCGGAATGTACGTCGCAGCATAGTTCGCAGCCTGCTGGATCCCAGAAGTAGAGTGGACGTGTCTGGACGGAACAACTGCTGTATACCTAGCACCACCTTTCGGGCTAAAATTAAAGCCTTTTCCTAAAAGGATCCATTTTAGATCCTCGGGCTGAAAATTAAACCTCGGGCGGATTTTGCCATTCAGTCAGATTTTGCCATTATAACCAGGGCAGGCTCAAGGATTATTTCCATTGTTTTTTTGATTTTGAAAGACGATAGTCGGGCGGATTTACCCACTATTCGGGCGGATTCTCCCACTATTCAGGCGGATTTTCCCAAACTGCATGCTTTTGATGTTTCTTGAATGAAGCTCCCTCGTAGTTAAAACACCATACTCAAAAAGGCTTCAGGCGGATTTTTGGGACTCCGGCGGATTTTAAGAACTCGGGCAGAAGAACAGCCTTTTTGAGCTCGGGCTGAAATTTAAGTCTGAGGAGGCCCTAGGTATCCGCTCATATCCAGGCAGAGGCTCTGCTCGTAGCGCACGGCAAATCATCTGCTGAATAAAAAAAGGTTGGTCTCAGGATGAAAAGTTGAAAGGGTGAAACTCAAACGTAAATCATGCAAAGGAAAAAGGTTTCGATCGACCAGCTGTGAAACGAAAAGTCATGTGGATGCAACCGCTGTTTTGCGTAGCAATCGTCTCCTTGGCCTAGATGATTCTGCATTTGTCGTAGAACTTGCTGCTTCATTTATTGCATTTTGCTCTGCCGGTACCCAATCGGGTGGTACCGGGGGAGGATTGAGTGGCACGCATCGAGTCTTGGGAAGATTATTGTGGCGATACTGCCACCCAAAAGTTCTGCCGCAAAGTCGGCACCAGAGGCGCCCATATGTAGTTAAATCAGAAGAATTTTTACCAAGCAACCTGTTCCAGTATATTTTGTGTTGTGGTTTTTGGTTGTAGTAGACCTCATGCAACTTTGCCTCCATTTCGTCTAAACGGGCTTTGGCTGTATGCTTTCCCGGCGTGGAAATCCAGGAGGAGGAATGCAAGTTGGCATAAGGACACACTTTTTTCAATATTTTGAGGTTAACATGCTCAAGCCTTGATGTTTGCACCCCACATTTGACGCAGAACGCACCAGTACCGAAATGCCGAATTCGGTGGCCCCTTTGGTCTTGTTCCACCATGGGCGCCGCTGCTGTGGGACGTGAGCTCGAAGAGGCTGAGGGCTGAGGAGCGTCATCAGAGGGTTCTTCGTTGCCGGTGTGAGCCGGAGCAGAATGAGGACTCAACTGTGGATCCGCTTCATCCGGGTCCCATCCGTCGACGTCATGGTCATGCCACTCAGTAATATGTTGTTGCCAGATGTTGACCAAAGCTTCCTGAATTTGTAAAACCTGTGCCTGCGAAAAATTCATTGTGGTGGTCGGCAGCGCTGCATATTGGAAACACGGAGGAGCTCGCAATATACGAGTCAACAATGAACGAATGGGAGCTCGCAAATTAGCATACTTCCTGCAATGCCAATGTATATGTTCCACTTCGTTAGGGACTCCACAAACTGAACATTGAACACTTTGCCGAAAACGATGGCGACCATCCCGCGACGGGGACATCAAACCTCCAGTGAGGATGTAGATCAAAATTTTGCTCCTTGGACGCGGGTCTTGTTGCAAATGTGGACCCGGGAGACTGTGGTCCAAAACCTTTTGGAAACCATCGGCTTGAGAGTGCCACTTCCGTAAAAGTTCAATTGCAAGAGCACGATCAACGTGCTGTAGACCTTCAAAAGCAGGCCGAGCCCGAGCAATGATAGTCCAATGTGTGAACGCCAAACTGCACGAAGGCCATATTCCCATGACCGGTCCGAAGAGTCATGAATAAGAATATGTTGCAGTGCCGCAGTGTAAATGGGATCACGATGAAGTTGCTGAGCTCGTTTCAAAGGACCACTCTGTTGCAAGGAGGCACCATTCAAGTGTTGCAAAATGAATTCCTGTTATTGTGATGCCTGCAGAAACGTTGTAAAGCTCTGAGAGCTGCCACCTGCAAGGCAAACAAAGGTTCGAGCGATGGCTGAACAACAACAGTGAAAAGAATCATAGGCGTCAAACTATAAAAACCAATGCGGAGCAGGGCCCTGGTCATGGTGGCTCTCAATGTGGTCAGCCTGGCTGAAGGAATTTGCAAATCATGCGTGCCCTGACCCCAAGTCAGTTTGCTCAGTAATTGCCTCTGAGCTTGGACATGGTCTTCCCAACCCAAAGGCAAAAGACTGCAGTTGTGCGCTGAAACCATCCAATCTTCAACCCGCTTCTGTAAAAGTGGGGTCCAGGAGGAAGACCCACCACAAGTGATGCTCCCTCCCACAAGACGAGATGTATCTTTGTGATGCGTTATTGCAGGGACCAAATGTTGAACTTGCGAAGCGCCATATGAATATGTAAAACATTTCTCCGGGTTCAACCTTCCACCGCTGAGGTCTGCAAATCTCTGAACGGAAGCATGGGTCAGTCGTAAATGGTCACGAAGGCTGTTGAGGTCAGCAGCTACAACAGTTGCGCTGATATCGTCCACGTACAGTCGTGGTTTGATTGACACCTGAGCCATGCCAAAATTGCCATGCGAAAGCTTTTCCAACCAGCATGCGACCAAACTTGCTAAAGTAAAATTACTCAAAGGATCACCTTGTATAATGCCATTGCTGGGCTTGTAGGCTTCGCTAAAGGCACACCCCAGCTTGAAGTGCTTACAGTGTTTTTTGTAAAAACCGCGAAGACCCTGCAAAACTGACAAAGGAGCACCTCGATACAAGAGAGTATCTATGGCCATTGAAGTAATGACGTGGTCGTAGCACTTGGCAAAATCATACGATAGGCCGGCACACCATTCATCGTTGACTTTTCAGCATTTTCCAGTAAGAAGCTGACGTCCATCGCCATGTCGTCTGCACCTTGGCCACTGCGAAGCTCAAAAACTTCTTCAGAACTCTGAGGATCCATGGTTTGAGTTGACGGCACCGTGTTCGGCTCCAGCTTCTGTACAGCGCGCTCAAAACAGTAATAGGACGCATGTTTATGGGGTCCTCTATATGGCCTTCCGAGTTAACTTTCTTAGGCAACATCGCGACGTAACCAGTAGTCCACGAAGTTGGCCATTTAGAAGAAGTTTCACACACATTCATCAAGGAAGCCAAATGTTGAAATAGTACCGGACACGTTTGACCCAAAAGTTTCAAATCTTGTGGCCGCCAACCGTCCAAGCCAGCGGCACTTGGACGCAAGGATTGCATTGTAAGTAACAAGTCATTCGCAGTCAAAGGATCCAAGTCACATTGCTCCCGTTTCATGGTTGACCCAAATTCTTGAATAAACTTCCAGGTAGAAGGAGCTTGACTACGATAACGACCAAAAATTTTGTCCCAAGCCTTTATCAGAGCATCCAGTTGGCGAGAGGGATCCATTGTAAGGTGTCCAGCAATTTTCATGACAGAATAAGAATAATGTTTTTGATGCTGCAAAATCGGTGATTCCTGTGTGGCCTGACGCGCTTTGCGCCAAGCTGCTGCTTTTCCGGCACTGCAGCGCATTGTCTGTTTCCAAAGTTTAAGACGGTGCTTACTTTGCTGAGCCTGCACATAGTCAATAACCTTTTGCAAAATGGTGGCTACTGCTTCAGCATTTGCCACACTGGGAGCACCTTGGAAAATGACCTCCAGCTCATGATTCCACGGGAAAGGACAATCGTGTGATATTTGCTGTAAATTGTGCCAAGTGCGAAGAATCCGGGGACCAGGCAAAGCTTTGCAAATCTCCCTTGCACGTCGGAAGGCCTTTCACAAACGCCGAAGTTGTAAACAATCCGCATGTTCATTCATGCAAAACCCGAGGAAGCTGACGAGTAGAATCCAGTTGAATTTTGCCACGAGGTTGACCTAATCTTGTGATGGGACCAATTTGTTCATGTTGAAGGTGAATTAAAACTGCTTCGGCCAGTTTTGACCACAAAGCTGCGGCCTGCTCAACATCTCTTTGTTCCAACGCAGTGAAAAATTCGCTGGGCATGTCCATATGAAATAACTGATTGTTGGCACGAAGATGATCAAAGTTCAAACTTTGGCGAGGAGTCAAGCGAGGTACAGCCCGCTTGTTGTTCAAAATACCAACTTCCAAAATATCATGACCCCGGTCAGTAAACGGGTTGCTATGCGTCTCAAAAGTCAAAATGATGGGAAGACAATTAACAGAACACCAGATGTGATCAATGCGAGAACCAGAACCTTTGTGACAAGTAAATGTGGGACCCCCCGACTGTAGCCCCGATAAATCTTGCCACGGGTCGCCCAACAATGTTTGCAAAAATGGAGTGGCTTCAACTTCAGCATTGAAATCTCCTACCACCACGCTCGGAAGGTTACGGGCCATCATGTCAGAAGTAACCGCCCGAAGCATTTGCTGCAGGTACCAGCCGGACCATAAATGTTGTAAATCAGCAGAGCACTGTTGTCATGTCGATGCACCAAAATGGCTTGTAAACGCGCATCTTTCCAAAATTGAAAACAGCAATGATCCTGAGGCCAAACAATGGGAGTGATGTTTGCAAATTTTGATGGGATTGACAATGATGCCAACGCCACAACGCGACGTGCTCAAAATGGGCGCACCCCACAAGCAATGTAAAGAGGTAGAGCTGGTCAAGACTTGTTGTTTACTGGCTGAAAGGTGAGTCTCTTGGAGACACAAAATGTCATATCCGTAGCTTAGCAAAGTGTTCCACCTGCCACTCTTGGTGAGGCCATCTGCATTGAAAGAGCCCAGCCAACAAGTGGGAATGGAGTCTGTTCCATTACCATGCAAAGCCCTCATCTGTTGCGATCGCTGCGCGCAACAAACTGAAGCCCAACCACGTTTAACGAGGGTAGGCGAAGTGAAACCACTCGTTTGGAGCTAGAAGGGACCCTCACTCTTGCTAAGTCTTCTGTCTTTGCGCCTCCGGTGTGGTGCCGGTCTTCTCACTTGGACGCTTGTTTTGCGGTGTGACTGACTCCAAGAAATCTTTCTGCTGCTTGCCAAGCTGACCAGCTTTGCTTGGCAATGAGGCACTTGCTTTGGCAACCGCCGATGCTGTAGCCCGTTGGGACAAGGCTCTAGCTGCACTGTTGACCGCCTTGAACTTGATCTGCACGGCATGACCGTTTGGAGCGTGAAGTTGCAAAGGAGAATTCTGTCCCAGCGAATCTGCGAGAAAACTGAGACTCTTGGCATCAAAATGTTCAACCACATAGGGATTCCAGCCTTGATCTTTGAGAAACTGGACCGCACCTGCAAGGCCGGTGGCCACCGGCAAACCATAGAGCTTCCAGCGACCATAAGACGTGAGCTCAAAGCTGTGCTTCTGGCAAAACGCCTGGGCATCCTTCTGACTAGCAAACTTGGCTGCGAAGCGATGTGGTGCTGACCTCCTCTTGCAAACCAGTCCGAGATGCGAAAGTCCATCAAGCAGTTGACGTCCTGCCGCCAAGGTGGTGTGGTCAGGCAACCATACCAAGAACGTGTCCACCATTGCAAAATCAGCTTGACTGTCAGCATGGACCTTGAAGAAGGTCCCATCCAAACCTGAAAGCTGCAGGATGCTCTTGGCCAAGTTGGTGTGAGCCAAGAAAGTGTTGGAAATGTCACTTCGAACTTGAACTTCGCTAATGCCAACCAAAGAGATGCCATGTTTTTCCAAAACCCCAGTGATGTTACGAGCACGGCATTCTGATGGCCAACCAAACTCTTCCAGTTGTTTGCAAACCATACGAAGCATGGTCTGAGCCAAAGAAATCTTTGGACCTTCCGCCACGCGAAACACATGGGCTGTGAAACCCAGCTGGACGCACCATCTGCTAACTCGCACTTCCTTTTCTTCGCTGGTGTCATTGAGAACGATGGTGCACTCCACTTGTGAATGGGGGTAAGAACCCAGGCCCAAGGTTGAAGGAATGGCAGTGATAAGCATAGCCGTGGCCGCAGCTGTGAACCCAACTGACCGCATGACTGATGGGATGGCTTCCTTAGGAACCAAAGAGACACCGCCCTTGGTATACAACAAGGTAGGCGCGTTCCATTCTTCCGGAACGAGCTTGGGCATCTTGCGCAGTTTGGCTTACAACGGCATGGCGTCCTGAATGTCGCGGAGTAACTGTGTCTCATCCACGTCCGCTGGAGCACTACCCCAACTCTGCAGCAAACCACCGTCAGGGAGAGGAATTGGAGCAGGAGAAGGAGCTGTGTAAACACTCTTGGCGCCCTTTTTGCCATTGCCGCTACCTTTGCGAGCTCCACCAGTACCATTGCCATTGGTGGCATGGGCCATTCTGTTTCTATCCAGTGAACTAGGCGAACATCCACAAGGCATGCCCCCTGAATACGGAAAAATGTCATCCTGAGAGGCTGGTGTTTTGCCCCAAGGGCACTGCAAGCGCTGACTCATCCCACCAGTCTTCTTCACCCCCAGGACGCTTGCTGAAGACTGATGCCTTGATGCTGGGGAGCCTGCTGGATCCCAGAAGTAGTAGGGGCTTGAAGCAGCCACTGCGCATACAGCGACGGGACTGCAGTGCACAGGCAACCTATCCGATACCAGCGCGAGGTAGGGCAGGTCCGCCTGAAGAAGATGCAGAATGTGAAACATGTGATGCTGTAGGTGAAACATGCGCTGTCTCTGGGACTGAGTTAGCATTTGGATTGGTGTCAATTTTAGTTTTACCGCGTATTCTTCGACGCGGCTGCAGAGGAGATTCAGGATTTTCTTTATCGATAGTGTTAGGCTGTGGATGAGGAATTTCGGTGTTGACTGCATCGGGTTGGTCGAAATTTTTGACCCAGGCTAGGGCAGGGGCGCTTGATTTGGAGGTTCTGCAAAGTGATTTGGGTAAATTAGCATGGCGCTTGCACCATGGCCATGTACGCTCGCACTTTTTGCAAAAGATTAGGCCGTATGAGTTGGGATTTTTTCATCTCGGCCGGTTAGTCTATTCATGTCTATTCCAAATTAGGTCATGCCCTGCTTTGTTCAAATCTTGTAGCTTCTTTTCTGCCTGGGCTAGACGGCTTTGTGCCTGCTGCATACCTGGTTGCGTTAACCATTGGCTTTTTGGCAGATTTTTGAACTTGCACGGCTTTTTTAAAAATTTTTAAACGGATGTGCTTCATGTATTAAGTGATATGATATATTCCACATTTTACGCAGAACATTCCAATGCCTTCAGGCATGGGCTGAAGGATATGATATGACCTTTTTTTCGGGTGGTAACGTGCTGCTGCTAGCGGCTGATGGCTCTAGTTGAGATGAGGTAGGTTGCGTAGGGGGAGAACATTGAATGAAGTCTAGTTCTTGGGAATTATGCCAGTCTTGGATATGTCGCTGCCAAATATTGACAAGTGAAGTTTGGATTTGGTGAAGATGACGTTGCGTGATGGTTATGTTTTCAGGGACTAGGGTGGTGTATTGAAAACACATAGAAAAAAGATTCTATGGGTCTGGATAATGCTGCAAGGGCTGGCGCTCGGAGGTCTTTGAACAATGGACACTCCCATGATGAAATGTGATGATTAGTGGGATTGCCGCCGCAACCACAGGTTATAGCACCTGGAAGTTTGCGATGCCTATGATTAGCCTCTGGACTAAGCAAACCGCCCACCAAAAGGAGTCGGAGAACTTTCATGCGGGGACGAGGATCTGAAGCAAGCTCCGGCAGAACACATCGGCCAGCATCGATTTCGGCCTGTAAACGCACTTCTTCAGGACTTTGTGTGATCACCACAGCACAAGGGTGGGCTGTATAGCCCACATTCGCAAGCACCTGCGGAAGGGATTCTTTTCGACAAATAGACACACCGCCTGTTGCATTCAGATTTTGCCAGTGCAAGATCGGTGCATCCCACTCGGATTGGATGAGTCGAGGCTGCAAACGAAGTTTTGCCGCAGTGGGCATTGAATCCTTGACTTGTTGTCTGAATTCTAATTCAGGATCATTTCGTTCTAATCCTTGAAGAAAGTGGCTCTTTGCTGATCCTTTTCCAGATTTACCTCCCTTTCCACTGCCGCCATTGCCGTGTCGGCAGTGCATCTGTTTGTTTCTGTCTTTAGGCGAAAGAAACCAGACAAGCTGAAAATGCCACAAGAAGATCATCTGGAATAATAAGAACAGTGAAAGACGGAGCATCTTCAAAATTCTCTTTTTCGAAGTTGATTGTCGACGACGATAGGCATATCTACGGCGCCCTATTTTCTTAGCCTTTCCAAGTCGAGGCTTTCTGGACTTCCAAGAGGGCATCAAAGAGGCAATCGGCATGTCGAAAAACATGAGAAAATGAGCGGACCATTGAAGGAAAATGAAAACGGATGCCATGAAAGGCAAGAAATGGAAAAGCCAATGCAGGCTCAGTGGTTTCAGCCAAAAGGCTATTTTGGAGCTGCAAGTGAGCAATTCATGTTTCAACGAGACAACGCATAGTTGTGTGTGTCAAAGGAGACATCTGCATGACAAGTCCCAGAAGACTGTTGCGAGCACCGCCTCACCTCGCTCTTCATCGTCACCCCCGGAATGCTCGCAGATGAAGAGGTCGACAGTCGACAGTGCCGGGGAAGCCTGCTGGATCCCAGAAGTAGTAGGGGCTTGTCGGACCGTAGTCGGCATACCGCCGAAACCCTCCAAAGGCACCGATCTCATCCCACGCCTGCGCGCGGCAGTTTATCCGAAGATGACGCGGCCACACAGGAGGTGGATTCCGAGTGTCCAATTGGTGCTGTCTGCTTTCCTACTATCCTGCGCTTTGGAACCGGATTCTGTATTTGAGCTGGTTCGAAAAATTGCAAGTCTGGCAAAAGAATTCGATGCGGATCTTTCCTGTGCTTGAGGACCCAAGCGGGGGGCTTGGGTGTTTCTGAAGGGATGCTACATTTGGCTGACCGCAAATTACAATGTCTGTGCATCCAAGGCCATTCTTGACCGCAGGTCTCGCGTGCAAACTGTGCAGTGGACACCGTTATCATCTGAGAGAGTGTATTAACAGCAAAAAAGGAAAAGCAGAAGATTCGCAGCATCAGGTCGGAGGTTTCATTGGGCACTCTTTTGACGCACTAGACCGTCTTCCACCGACCCTTCGGCATGGCCGACGCGAAAAGGCTTTCATTGGTGAAAAAAGGCTACAAAACGTGATAGTGCTTTGGCAAATCTTGTCATGAGGTGACCGATGCAAAAGCTGATTACATTCGACTGGTGTAGGAAATTGTAAGCAAAAAGGTGCAAAGTGAAGCGAGGAATATCATCCTGTAGCAGTTCAACCACACAGGTCAAAGTAAAGAAAGCCAAAATGGCTTTGAGCATTTCGTGAAACAACAAAAAGTGTGATTTGTGACTAGCACGTTGCTGACTCTGTCTCGCCTCTTCCCATCGCCTTCCCACCTCCGGCAAGTCAGCAGCGATAGGATGAGTCTTCAGCGCCGGAGAGCCTGCTGGATCCCAGAAGTAGTAGTGGCTTGCCAGAGCGCAACTTGCATACCGCAAGAGCCCTCTCGGAAAGGGCTGCTCAACCAATCCCTGTGCAGGGCAAGTCACTATGTGATGCCACACTAGGGGGTGCAACCCTCGAACTGCTGGATGGAAAAGACTGTTTACCCACAAGTCTTCGAACAGGTTCAGGGTTGTTCACAGCTGCTGCTTTTGGCTGTGGAGCAGTGGGTTCAAAAACAAAAAGATCGGAGTTATTTTTGGCATCAGTAACCCATCGTGGGGGAACTGGTGGAGTATCGGGTTTAAATACATTTGGTTCTGGGCATATTGTTGTGACGATTTCCATGGCCATTCTTTGCCTTATTTTTCACACCAGAGAAGGCCGTACTCTTCAGTTTTGTGACTTTCTTTGCCGCATTTCTGATTCCAAAAAATTTGGTGACCTGGTTTGTTGTGGATCTGATTTCAATCTTTCCATGCTTTTTCCAAGCGATATCGATTATTCATAGCTCCAGGTGATTGAAGCCATTGATCCATGGGCAAGCCAGGGTTCACACAAGCCTGCTGGATCCCAGAGGTAGACCTTGTCAGGGGAAAACCGGCAGGTGCCAAGCAACCCCAGTGAGAAGGGCATCAGCCCATGTCATCAAAGTGAAACACACCGAGATCAAGAACAGGATCACCAGATGAACTCGGCAAAGAGGATCGAGAAACCTCCGCAGGAGGTGCAAAAGAAGAGGGTGATGAAGTGGAGACACTGGTTTTCTGACGTAATCGTCGACGGACAGGGGGCTCCCGACGAGGAAGTCCAAGTTTGTAGATAAACTCCCTGCGATCTGAATCCAACATACGAAAAGAAAGCCAACCATCAGGGGTATTGCTGCGCTGCCGTGAACCAGAGGAACAAGGTTGCTGCTTCATATTGTGACGATTATTCCAAGGCCATTTCTTTCCACAGAAAAGACAATGAAGCTGTCCGACCGGATGATGACAAGAAATGGAGCCGTCCCAAGCCAAATGATGTTCCCGACAGTGATCTTTCACGGTGGCAAGCAAATGCATCAAGCGATGGGGGTTTAAATCATAACCAGGTTTATCGAGCAATTCCGATTCGCCAACAGAAGAAAAAAGGACATCTCGATAACTGATTTTCAAACGACGATGTTTGACCTCTTTGACAAAAACACCACATCGTCGACAGTAGACGCCTCCTCCAGGAGCAGAGTCAATCCAATGACCACGTTCAATAATATACCCACTTGCAGCCAATGCACGACGGATAAGAGGTGCTGCAGAGGTGGTGTCAGACGAAACGTCATTAACACCCAAACAATTGCGGATGCTGCGTTGCCAGATATCAATAAGCATACGTTGCAAAGAACCAATAAACGGCAATAGAGATCTATCACCTTTGGTAAGAATAGTGGCATAGTGGCATAGCGAAGACAAGGTTTGCTAGCTTCAACAAGGTTCCAAACAGCAGGAGTCAATATAGTACGCAAGTGAGAATAATGAGAGTAATGCCACGAAATATGTTCCACATTCCACATCCATGACGCCACCGACCGAACAATCGCAATGGGTTTCCTTCCTGTGCATATGCGTGGAAATGACATTCTGCGTGAACAAACCACCACTTAAAAGCAATCGAAGAATAGCGGCACGTTGCCGGCAATCCTCTTGACAAGGGGTGGGGTCAACATTGTCTGCAGACCAACCATCTTGCTGAAGTTGAAATAAATGCGCCAAGGTTTCATCTCGCAAAACACCAGTTTCAACAGCGCGAAAAACAGGACGGTCTCTGGAAACTTTGACAAACTGAGCATGCCTCCAAGTGCCACGCGCTTCATGAATCCATTGGTTGAAATCCACATTGCAGTTCTGAAGCAAAGAAGTAATGATACCAGCAAAATCGTCCATAGAATCCACCTGCCGCAAAAAAGTGATAGGACCATCAACAGGCGGAGGTTGAGGGGAAAAGAAAGCTGCAGTGACAGCAGACCACCGATCACTTGAACGCAAAGTACGCCAAATGGTGATAATACCATCCATAACGCGACAGAATTGGGCAAAGAGAAGGAGAAGCCAAAAGAGCGAAGTAAATGCCAGGACTGACAAACATATTTGCCACGACGAAGAAGGCAACGCAGAATACCAGAACGCAACGTATTTAATTCATTATTGTGACTAGAAGTCATAACCAAAGAATGTGATCCAGTACCCCACGTAAATTGCGATCTTGTACGTAACAAGACTGCACAACGCGAAGCCCAAGAGATCGGCAAGTGCCGAGAAGCTGTAATTGTGCAAAGCCACCGTTTCAATCGCTTGACTTCCAAAGCAGTTGAAGTCACATTCTGAGAGTCATGAAAAACATCGAAAAACCACAGAGCCGCCCAAAAGCCGAAATTCATCACAGTGCTGCAAGTCAGGTTGCCATTGACCTTTTACACATTGATTTCCAAAAGAGAAGGACTTGCTGTGGTTCATTATGCCACCGATAGCAGCAACAAAAGCAGATGACACATCCGCAACTGATTGCACAACTTCACGAGTGATTTCATCATTTGATCCTGAAACAGTAACTGATACATCATCAACATATGCACGAGGGAAAGATTGAGGCGCCTGAGAACTGACAACATGAAGCCAAATATTGATCACAGCGTTCATGGAAATCATCGACAAAGGGCAGCCTTGAAGAATTCCCCCATAAATAGGCTGAGCCTGATCCAAATGTTTCCCAAGTTTAAACCGGCGTGTAGCTGAACGTAGCATACCAATATATGGACGCCATACACAAAGAGGCATATTCATACGCTGCAAGATACATGCAAGCAATTCACGAGGAACACGATCAAAAGCCTTTGAAAGATCAAATGAAAGACCAGCAACTTGTTGATCCGTGGGACACAATTCCAAATCCGTACGAACTGCTAGGAAAACAGCTTCAGCACCACGATTAAGGCGGCCACCCCACAAGCCAGGATGAGCCCATGCTTCTTGCCAATCCTTTGCGAGTTGTTGTGCGCGCAAACGGGCCCAAACCCGATAGATTGAGCTAAGCACAGTAAGCGGCCGCAGGTCACCAGGATTGTCAACAGAAGCGCCTTCTTTAGGGATCAAAGTTGTAAAGCCTGCGATGAGCGCAGAGGGCCATATGCCTGTGTCTTCAATACATTGTAGCAGTGAAGCCAGAGAATCGAAAACCCAAGGAGCACCATGTGCAAGCAAATGAAGATCACTCTGATGCCATCCATCAAGACCAGGGGAAGTAGGAGTAATGGAAAGACACGCTTTGCGCAACATGACGCCAGTGAGAACAGGGACAGAAGAAGGTCCAGAAAAAATAAATTGATCATATTTGTCAAAAAAACTCCGTTGCTGAAGGTTCGCAGTTTTTGAACAACTCATGAACCGATTGCCAAGCTTGTCGTACTGCACCAAAGAGGGATTTGACATTTGCTGTGCGTTCACCATAGCCATTATCAAAACAAATTGTAGATTGTAGAGGCGCACGTTTGATCCAAGCGTTTTGCGCCTTCACCGATTTCTGAAGGCGGTGTTTCCATTGCTTAATACGTTGAAAACGTTCCAAGCCTGCTGGATCCCAGAAGTAGTAGGGGCTTGAAGCAGCCACTGCGCATACAGCGACAGGACTGCCGTGCACAATCCGATACCGGCGCGAGGTAGGGCAGGTCCGCCTGAAGAGGACGCGAAATGTGAAACATGTGATGCTGTAGGTGAAACATGCGCTGTCTCTGGGACTGAGTTAGCATTTGGATTGGTGTCAATTTTAGTTTTACCGCGTATTCGTCGACGCGGCTGCTAAAGAGATTCAGGATTTTCTTTATCAATAGTGTTAGGCTGTGGATGAGGAATTTCGGTGTTGACTGCATCGGGTTGGTCGAATTTTTTGACCCAGGCTGGGGCAGGAGCGCTTGATTTGGAGGTTCTGCAAAGTGATTTGGGTAAATTAGCATGGCGCCTGCACCATGGCCATGTACGCTCGCACTTTTTGCAAAAGATTAGGCCGTAGGAGTTGGGATTTTTTTCATCTCGGCCGGTTAGTCTATTCATGTCTATTCCAAATTAGGTCATGCCCTGCTTTGTTCAAATCTTGTAGCTTCTTTTCTGCCTGGGCTAGACGGCTTTGTGCCTGCTGCATACCTGGTTGCGTTAACCATTGGCCGTTCGGCAGATTTTTGAATTTGCACGGCCTCTTTAATTTTTGTTTAAAAGGATGTGCTTCATGTAAGTGGTATATATATTCCACATTTTACGCAGAACATTCCAGTGCCTTCAGGCATTGGCTGAAGGATATGACCTTTTTTTCGGGTGGTAGCGTGCTGCTGCTAGCGGCTGATGGCTCTAGTTGAGATGAGGTCGGTTGCGTAGGGGGTAAACATTGTATGGAGTCTTGTTCTTGGGAATTATGCCAGTCTTGGATATGTCGCTGCCAAATATTGACAAGTGAAGTTTGGATTTGGTGAAGATGACGTTGCGTGATAGTTATGTTTTCAGGGACTAGGGTGGTGTATTGAAAACACATAGGAAAAGATTCTATGGGTCTGGATAATGCTGCAAGGGCTGGCGCTCGGAGATCTTTGAACAATGGACACTCCCATGATGAAATGTGATGATTAGTGGGATTGCCGCCGCAACCACAGGTTATAGCACCTGGAAGCTTGCGATGCCTATGATTAGCCTCTGGACTAAGCAAACCGCCTACCAAAAGGAGTCGGAGAACTTTTATGCGGGGACGAGGATCTGAAGAAAACTCCGGCGGAACACAACGGCCAGCATCGATGTCGGCCTGTAAACGACCAGCTTCGGCAGACCACAATTCAAGTAAAGAAGTCGACAAATTCTTTTGAATACCGTGTTGTGCACCTGCAAAGGTTTGTGGTCTATCTCAGGCAAGGTTGTTCCACACATATTTCCTCCAGCTTTGTCGAAGCTCATGAGGGTGCTGTGGCGACAAAGGTCTGTTGTTGAGAATTGATTGGACAGTATCGCGAAATGCATCATGTTGCAATAGCTCAAAAGCTCTGGCCGCAGGGCCATCATGTGCTGGGAGGGTGGCACCTACGATTTGAGTAAAGTGCTGATGATCACCTGAAGCTTGCAAAGCTTGTTGAAGCAAACGAATGGCGTTGCTATGCAAACAAAACTCCGGGTCTAATGAGCGAGGAGCTAAACTTGTAAAAACTGCCATTGGCGAGGCACAATAGTCATCTGCATTTAGCAAACATCGAACGGTGTCTCCCCTGAGCGTTCTTAATTGAAGCTCAGCTAATTTATGTGTTCCATGTCCCCAAGAGAGCTGCGTGCTTCGCTGCTGCAAAAGCTGAACCTTAGTGAACCATCCTACTGGAAGACCACGAATTGCTTTTGTGGCGGCATTCCATTTGGAAGCTCGTTGCTTTTCGAGTTCAGTCCAACATCTTTCCTGGGAAACTTTGACTACTGCACCAGTAAGACGAAATGCATCCTTGTGATTTGGAATGGATGGAAGCAATTAGTTAGGCAGCGGTGTCCGAAAGTAAGAGTTTTTCTTGATTTATTTTTAGGCCAGCGCCTTGTGCGAAATTTTGTGTATGGGAGTGAACTTGGCGGATGGAATCTTTAAGTTGGCTTTCGGTGCGTTGGGCGACAGTGGCTGACAGGTCGTCGGCGTAACTGCGCGGGTGAAGATTGTCTCTAGTTATGTTGATGGATTCATGCCAGCATGCGGTTAGGCTGGTGAGGATTAACATGCTGAGGGGACATCCTTGGATTATGCCATTTGTGGGTACAAAAGGTTGATCATATTGTCCGTCAATTTTAAACATTTTGTAGTGATTACGATAGAAATTATCCAAAGTCCTGCTGATTTTTTCATCACAGCCTCTCATTCTTAAGAGATTTATGGCTAGGCGGAAAGGGACTCGGTCGAATGCTTTCTCAAAGTCATAGCTTAGGCCACCTGACAAGAGTTTGTCACGAATAGCTTGTTCAATGTTTCGACAGGTACTTTGGAATCTGTTCGAAGTTATGGATTTATAACGTAAGTTATATTTGCGTAAGTAGGTATATAATATAATTTATAACTGGTCATCTTGATCTTAAGCGGGTTAACTTGGTTATAACCTCAAGTTTTTTTTGGATGATTTATAAGTGGTTTAGGAGGTTATAATTTAGATAACTACAAAAGCATTTGAACTTAGCAGGAAGTTAGGATGAAGTTAGGAAGTTAACTTTTTTAATGTTTTTTGAGACCCTTGTTTGCAAGCAAGTTTTTTTCTGCGATATTTTGGCTGGTTGGATGTCAACAGCCTTTGTGTGAAAATCGACAATTGGATTCATCGGTTCAAGTTCTCGCGGCCGTTTCGAATCGCGAGCCATGGCGGCTGCGTTGGAGTCGCATGTGAGGGCAGCGCAAAAATTTTTGACGAGCGTTCGGCATCTTCCGTCATTCAAAGAAGCTCGGAACAAGCAAGTGGAGCTTGTCGCCAAGAAACTGGCAGCTAACCCACTTTCAGTGGAGCAAGCAGCCAGTCTGGTTGCGTTGTTAGATGACGGAATATGGGAAGAGCATCTGGACGGATTGAAGGGATTATTCTGCCTGACGGAAGGAGGAGGCAAAAAAAATGCGCCATTGCAGGATTACTTGGCGATGCCTCACTATTTGACAGCTGCCATGTGGAAAGTTTTGTCGGAGGATCAACGTTCAGTTGCTCTGGAAAAATTGTGTCGCCACTTGAGAGCCTTAGGGTTGAAGAACCCTTCAGAGGTCACGCAGGGCATGGTGCTTTGCCTTGTGTTTGATTTGGAGGGTAATTTGTTGGGCACACAACAATGGGCCGTCACCCTGCGAGAAAAGGCAAATGTGCAAAAGTATTTGAAGCAGGCATCACATGGACCTTTCTTGATCAATTTGCCACATGATCGCTCGGAATGCTCATCGGAAGTGATGCAACGGGTATTTGGCGATGAGGAGCCAATGGATTGCATTGTTCCCTACGAGGACTTGCTGGCCCGCGCCAAGGATTGGCCGATGCGCAACACGCATCGCTTTGCCCAAGGGAAGCAGCAGCACCTGGGACCTGTGTTGCCTTCCGGTGAGGGTGGCGATCTGATGAACCAGATGGGTCATTTCGTCGCTGGTCTAATGAGAGGCCAATCTCACTCTGACGCGTCTTTGCCTGGCTTGAAATTTTTTTCCAAAGAAAGGAAGGAAGAACGGAATGTTTCTGCGCCAGCTTTGGCTTTGGAGGACAAGAAAGCCGAAGTTTCCTTGGAGCCTGCAGCTGAAAGTACGGTCAATATAGATCGCAAGCCTTCCGGCGAGGATGCCGTTGCCAAGACATTGCAGGCTTTGCAATGTGAGCTGCAGGACAAACCCGCTGTTGAGGCATCTGGGAAGACGGGAAAAGGGAAAGCAAAGAACAAAGTGAAGAAGCCAACCGCGAAGAAATCGCAAGCTACAAAGAAGAAGCCTGCAGCTGCACTTCGTCGCCCGGCTGCTTCCGCGGCTAGCGCGCGTGGCACCGCGCGTGCTGGAGAATCTCGTGAGGCAAGACGTCTGCGGCTGATCAATGTGTTTGTGCCCAAACACATACAAGCGGAGTATCGCGATGGCTGCAGCAAGTGCTATTACCGAAAGGGGTGCACATTGTCTTGCTGGAAGCTGAGGGGTTTCGAGATGAGCGACTAGATGTCGTACCACAAGCGCAGGCATAAAAAAAAAGGGCAATTGAGATTCAAGTTGCTTACTGCATGTGCAGTGAAACTGATCTCCGTGTATCAACTCGGTATAAGTATAGAGACCACGAGCAGTGTGTGTTGATGCTCTTGATATGTGTCCGCAGCCGTTTTCAAGTGGTTCGAACCAGGAACGGCCTGTACGGGGAGGTCGCGTTGGAGGCCGGGTTTGTTTTGTTTTGGTCGTGTTTTCAGTAGTTGGGCGATTGTACAATGTATTTTTTCTGATACAGTAGTATATATATATATATATATATATATATATATATATACGACATGAGCATGCTCATGAGTGAATAGCTGCTGCGGCCGCTGCGCTGCCGGGAGCCATGCGTTGCGCTGCTCTATATGTCCTACGCGGCTCACGGTATCCTACGTGGATACTTGTGTCCTACGTGGACACGATGCCAGCATGGCAAGTCCTACGTGGACTGTCCTACGTGGACTGAGGTTAGCTTCTTCGACCCACGTGGTCACCTCCACATTGACCTACGAGGTCAAGCCCCTACGTGGGGAATAGTCCTACGTGGACGTTGACCTACGTGGTCACTTCTCCATTGACCCACGAGGTCAAGCCCCTACGTGGGGAAAAGTCCTACGTGGACGTTGACCTACGTGGTCACTTCTCCATTGACCTACGAGGTCAAGCCCCTACGTGGGGAAAAGTCCTACGTGGACGTTGACCTACGTGGTCACTGCTCCATTGACCTACGAGGTCGAGCCCCTACGTGGGGTAAAGTCCTACGTGGACAGTGACCTACGAGGTCATGGATTGGTAAGTCCCACGTGGACAAGCAGGATGCCTGCCACAGTTCCTCGCCAGCGGGGCGTGGACGAGCTTCTGCATTCTTCTTCTGTCATCCGGCCTTTCCGGTTGTTTCATGATATGGAAATATAATTTATATATATATAAATATGAATAATATGTATGGGATATAAAGTATTATATAGTGTTTTGTTGGATGTCGTGCGATTGTCGTGTGTTTGCATTGCATGTCATGCGATCGATTCCTGCTGCAGGTGAACGCATGCCGCGTGGCGCTAAAGTGTCGCCTTTCTCTCCAGCTGCTGACTACGACAGGGACACGAGTGAAGAGAAAAGCGACACAGAAGAGGCGCCGGCGAAGTCAGACGAGGGAAAGAAGTCTGAGAAGAAAGAACGTGCCCGTTCCAGTGGTCGTTCGAGGAGATCGCGTAGGCGATCACGCAACGCCAAGCTGGGACGTGATCCTAGCCACTCGTACAACAAGCGCAGGCAGGAAAGAAAAAGGAGACGTGCAGAAGGGCATGGACGCCGTCGGCGGGGTCGGGAGCACAAGATAGAAGACAAACGGCGCCGCTCAGAAAGCTCTGAGGCCAAGCAGGCAGCCGCGGCCAAGCGGGTGTCCCAGTCAGCGGTACGTCCGCGCAGCCCTGCCTGGGATCCGGACAAACCCCGCACAAAGCCATGCAGCCATTGCGGGTATGAGATCACGACGCAGCAGAGCGGCCGCTTGCAGCACCAATGGGCCAGTCGGAATTGTTTGACATGGCAATTCTGGAACCAGCTGGATGAAGGGATCAAGAAAAACAATCCAAAGGCAGGCTGGGACAAGGCCAAAAAAGCAGCCTTTGCTCTCTATGAGAGACGTCGAATGCAGGCGGCACCATACCAAGCTGCTGGCGAGTTGGCGCCCCCGCCGCCTTTGCTTCTTCGCTCCCGCGCTAGCGTTGCGCGTAGCTCAGAGCCGTTGGAAGAACTGGAAGAAGTTAGGGTTGAAGAAGAGCCCGCTCCGACAGCCACACGGAGGAGCCGCGCGCCAAGCGCAGCGCCTGCCTGCGTAGCGCCGCGCGCAGAGCAGGGGCATGCCCCCCCTGCTGCTGCGACTGGCCCAGCTGGCCCTGCTGTCCCTGCTGGCAGTACGACTGCCCAAGGTGCTGCTGTGGGACAGAAACAGCAGATTGTCATCAACATCAACAGCAGCTGAGACGTGGATGCGCGCCAAACAGACTCCAACAAGCGACCGGTGAAAAAAAGGTTGGGCGAACAGGGTCGGATTCCTCGTGTGTATATATATATATATATATTATATTTCCTTTAACCTGCTTTTTTTTAATATGATGCTATAGGGGGTTTGATAGTAACAATGGCATATGTAGTCTATGCAGAAATCTGGCTCGACCGTAAACAAACGGGAAGCATGCCTGCCGCTAGCATGATATTGGAAGCAAGCGCCGCAAACAAGAATGACTTGACCATGCAAGTGCCAGTTGCCAGACTGCGCACGCTCCGCGACCAAGTGCAGCATCAGTTTGGATTGCCAGACGCGCTAGGTGCCAGCGCTGCTTGGTTCATATTCTGCGACACGATCACTGCCGTTTTGACTGTGGCAGAGTGTCATGCTGCCTTGCGCGGCGAATCTGACGTGGAGGCACAGATCATTCGACTGAAGAGCCTGTTTGTTTTGACCTTCAAGTGCTCCATGAATTGGCACGGAATGGAAGATGATGAAGTTGTTCGCCTTCGCTGCTTCCGGTCCAGCTGGGATGCTGATGCGCTGGCACGTCGGATGGAACCCGACGATGATGGCGTATCCTTTGTGGAGAAAGCCCAGGTGGCTTTGGACCACCTGCAGTCGCTTCAGGAAGTTGCAACGCAGCTGCCGGAGTGTACTTGGTGCCACACCGCAAGGTCAGAAATCAGCATTTTACAGCGCAAAGAGCTGCGCTGAGTTGCTGTCTCGCCTTGTCCGCGAAGTGTCCGCGTTTGTCCGCGATTGTCCGCGATTTCGATCGGAGAACATTTTGTCCGCGGCAAAAAAGTGTCCGCGGATCCCAAACTTATAGATTCGGGAAGGTTTTTTGTCCGCGTTTGTGTCCGCGAGCACTCGTGGGAAACATTTTCAGCAAACATGTGTCCGCGCAAGTGTCCGCGATAGTGACATGTATAAAATGCTCTCCCATCCATTTGTCCGCGGCCCCAGACCTAAATCTCTAATTTTTAGAACCCCTTGTTTGCTGAGGCTGCCAAAAAAACGCGCATGTCTGTGTTTGTAGCCACGGTTGCTGATGCGTTATAAGGGTTCTCGTTTATAGAGAAATTAAGCCATGGCGGATGAAACTGCGGCTGCTGCGGCTGGCGCATCTTGCTGCTGCTTTCTGTGCGGACTTATGTACGACAGCTCTGCCGGACGCACGCATGGCGTTCGCTTTCAGTGCTATGGCTGCAATGCTGCTGACAAAATGCTGCGACGCAACCTTGGGAGCCGTAAAGAACTTGAATCAATACCGGATGAAAGCCAAAAGGCCTTTTTCCAACGTCTCCAAGAAGAAAAAAAGTCCGGAGGCAAGCAACTCCCATGGAAGACCGTGCGGGCACAGCTGATAGCTCTCCAGACGACGCGGCATATCAGTGAGACGACGTCTGACATCACGACGGAAGAATTGCCGTTGACTGTTTGGGAAACGCGAGGCTGGCCGAAAGAAACGGTCGAGGCATGCCCTCGCGAGTGCAGTGAAACTCTGAAACTGTACTTGTACAAGGTGCCAACAAAGAAGGTTGTTTGGAAAGAAATTCACCAGCAGGTCAGCGAGCGAATCCTGAAGCAGGAGCAAGAAGCTTGCAAGGCCCGGCGAAAGAAAGGGAAGAAAGCAGGTTCCGAAGATGACATGGACCTGCCTGAGGAAGTCGAACCAGAAAAAGATGCGCAGAAGAACGAAAAGAAAGAGGAGAAAGCTGCAGAAGTGGCTGCGCGCAAGACGCAAAGTGCTAACAATAAGAAGAACATGTTGGCAGCCAAAAGCATCGGACAGTTGAGCAACGATCTGCAAGCCATGGAGAAAGCTTACAAGAAAGTGTCCAACCTGCCGGACAATGTGGAAGCCGCATGTAAGGATGCAATGGCAAAGGTGGAACTTTGGGTGGGAGCTGCAAAGTCAACCATGCAACTGGCCGAGGATGAGCGTGCCAAGGCTGGGGAAGTGGCGCTGCCGGAGCTTCCTTACGACATGGTGGAGGTACGCACCTTGCACCAAACTTGCACGGAAGTCATCAAGAACTTGAAGCCTTACTTTCCTGCCCCGAAACCGAAGCCTGCTCCCAAGCGCAAGGCTGAAGCAGAGGAGAAAGGAGAGGACACAGGAAAGGAGAAACCTCCGACCGGCAAGCGTCTCCGTGGAAAGACAGCCAACTAAGAGTTGTGCGTCATCGCCTGGCATTTGCGGGGTGTGTCATATGTCAGGCTCCGCTGACTTGGCGCTCGTGTTGCGTCTTCACTGCTTGAAAGACTTTTGGACACGAGTGATGGCAGCGGCCTTGAAAAAAAAAGTTCGCTAGGGAGAGGACCGCGTCAAAGTGTTGTAATCATGATCGAGTTCGGTTGTTACTTCAATATATCCCATGAAAAAAAGGTATGTCGTATACATATATGATGAAAAGCTTTCCCTGGTTGGTTGTCTAACGTCTCACATCTGTTCGCGTAGAATGATAGATTAGTCGAACCATCTAGGTTCCATAAGGCTCGCACTTGAAGGAATTACCTCTTGCACGCAGCCGCGGCTCAAGTCGAACCATTTACCGAACCTAGATTCACAAGGTTCCATGCCAGCGTTGGTTGGTTACCAACTGACGGAAGAGGTTGTCCGTTTGTATAGCAACAATAAAGATATCGGTCGCTATCATGATGTTTCTGTCATGTTGTCTGGCCGTAAGCGGTCGTGGCAAGCAATGATGGATAGCCCAAGCGGCGAACAAACCACTGTCGAATATATTGCGTCATCCCAAGAGGATGTAGATGAGGCGCAAATCGAACCATGTGCCTCTCAAGAGCTCGCCAAAGCTGAGGATGTAGCATGAGAGCAACCCTTAGACCTGCAGAGATGATTGCATGAAATGCAGCTGAGAAAACAAGCCGTGCGAAGTCGCAATCAAATCAAATCGAGAAAACAAACACATAGTCACATAGGCATGTTTTCTGATTATAATGTTGTCGCAAAGGGATGACAAAATTGAATCATGTGAACCCTGAGCATGGAAGCGTCGTTCTGTCACGCACGCATGTCTTGTATCCGAAGCCGTTTTGGCAAAAGCATGCGCATGGAGTCCGAACAGAAAAAAAGGCGGCTGCTCGAGCAATCACCGGCAGAACAGTTTGCAGCTCTGAGGCAACTGAAAGGAGTAACGCCGGCAACATGCCGCAAAGTCATTGCAACGTTACGAGAAGATGGCGCTGGGAAACGTACCTGCCAGAGTCAGAAAGCATCTCATGCGCTATCCCAACCGTGTCTGAGGCATTTGGAAATCCCTGCCATAGAAGATGGCAACTTTGTCACCATGCCGTGCATGAGTTTGCCTGCGCTTGTGCAAGCCAAGGTAAACGCATGTGCCTTATACAAAGCCATGTTACATGAGGCCTGCCAAGCGCACAACGGAGAACTGACTATGGTGTTTTACACGGATGAGGTGACAGGCGGCAACGTGCTAAGTGCGCCGCAGGCTCGCAAGGCGAACCTTATCTATGTCAATTGGTTGGAATGCCCTGTGTTGCACATGGAGTCACAATGGCTGACGCTGAGCGTGTGCCGCAGCAGCGACATCAATGACATGCGTGGTGGCATGGCGGCCCTGGTGACGTCAGTGCTGAAGTTCATAGAGCGCGAGTGCGGCAGTGGCTTCCCGATCGCATGGTCCCAAAGAGATGTTGATCTCATACGCATCAAAAAGATATACATTCTAGCAGACGCAGAAGCTATCCGCAGCTGCTCTGGATGCAAAGGCCATGCAGGCCTGAAACCATGCGTTCAATGCATCAATGTGACTGCCATTGGGAAAGCCTCAGATGCAGAAAGCCATTATGATATCACATGCCCTGATATGTGTCTCTTTTGGCCCCAAACAGATGAAACGGTCAACGCAGCTGCCAACAGGTTGCGTGCAGAGAGAACGACCAAAGGCAGAAAGGACTGTGAAAAATTTCTGGGTTGGAATTGGGAAAACTTCCAAGAAGGTCCTCTCCTTGCGCCAGAGCTGTCCAAATGGATCTCAGTTGATAGCTTGCTGTACGACAGCATGCATATCTTCTTCAACAACGGACAAATTTGTCAGCTATTGGGCCAATGGTATGCAATTCTTGTGCAGCATACGACGTTCACCCTGTGCCATTTGCAAACGTATGCATCGCTTTGGACCCAGGTTCGGGGCAGTCCTGCTGCGTGCGGCCCAAAACCCGCTAAGTACTTCAACGCAAAGCTGTGGCGTGCTGATGGTGACTTCCGTCGTGACGCGGATGCTGCTGCTGCTGTGCTGGCCCTTGTGGTTGCCTTTTGTGAAGAAGTCTTAGTCGTGGAAGACAGTTTGACACCGTACATCGAATCCATGCAGTGCCTACAAAAACTAGTCTGCTGCATTTGGGCATGCAAAGTTTCGCCGTCAGCTGCGCTCCAACTAGATGAACTGCAGAAGAAACATTTTGCCGCATATGCAAAAGCATGGTCAAGAGAAACTATGCGGCCCAAGTGGCATTATGGATTGCACGTGCAAGCTCAAGTCCAAAGGTGCAACAAAATGCTTGACACGTGGGCCCTGGAAAGAAAACATATTTTTTTCAAAAAATTAATTACTTTACTTCGTGTGATCCCCACCATGACATTTATACATTTTCTTACTGGCAAATCTTCTGGCATTCTATCTGACATATCTTCTGACATTCTATTTGACATTCTATCTGGCATATCTTCTGGCATATCTTCTGACATCTTTCTGACATTCTTTCTAACTTTTTCTGACATTCTTTGTCCCATATCTTCCTACATGAGGTCCGGCAGGGAACAATGGCGTGGATACTCGCGGTTGAGGTCCGGCAGGGGAACACTGGGCGTGGATGGTCGTGGTTAGGTCCGGCAGGGAAACACTGGGCGAGGATGGTCGTGGTTGAGGTCCGGCAGGGAACACTGGGCGTGGATGGTCGTGGTTGAGGTCCGGCAGGGAACACTGGGCGTGGATGGTCGTGGTTGAGGTCCGGCAGAGAACACTGTGGATCGCGGGTCGCAGTTGAGCAAGGACGACGAGGACGACGAGGACGACGAGGAGGAGGAGGAGGACGAGGAGGAGGAGGACGAGGAGGAGGAGGAGAAGGAGGAGCAGGAGGAGGAGGAGGACGAGGAGGCAACTGACATAAAATCTAACAACCCTCACCTGGCAGGTGGGGAACTACAGGAAATTGGGGATTTGCACCAACTTTCTCTGTCTCAGCTCTGCTGGAACTATCCACGGCTGACCTGCAAGAATCCCATGACGTGAGTTGGTTGGATTCAACGTTGCTGGGATCTTCTGTAATTAAGAATTTGTCTGGCCTCCCCTATCCCTGTGAAATGAGCAATGGTTTGGTTGTGAAAGGCGTCAAATACCTTCGAGACCAATATTTGTTGCTGGGCTCCTGCACTGCTGCGCAAGTGCTCGGTGGAATCAAAACTGCAAATGCAGATTTGTTCCTGTCGGTTTAACTATTAACGCCTGTGCAAACACAACCCAGCTACCGCACACGTTGGAAAAAAACATACTGAAGCACAAGCCTGCGCGCTAGTAGATCCAAACGACTTGAATAACAACATTCGAGTCATGTACTATAGGATCGAAGATGATAACATGCTGTCGCTTCTCTGCTGAAAAAAGTGCTCAGCCAGCAGTTTTCATGCCAAACTCATTTTATAAGCAAAAACATACAAAAAAGTTAGGAAGTTAGCAAGTAGGTTAAGATGGACTTAACTTGAACTTATGTAACTTCATCTTAACCCTAGTTATAACCTCTTAACTTCGAAAAGAATCCAAAGTATGGTACGTGAGGACCTCTGCGGAAGGTGTGTTTTTAGCACCATACACTCCATCCGGGAGCCATTGAGGCAGCCAGGCCTCTGCGAGGTGCGAATGTCGTACAGCCAGGCCTGCTGGATCTGAGAAGTAGTAGGTGCATGCCTGAGCGCCCAAGCATACCGCCTGGTCCCTCATTGCAGTGCGATGTTCATCCCACACCTGTTCGGGGCATGGATGAACTGGATGCAGTTTCACTACTGTTGTTTGGGGCTCTATACGACTGCTTGCCCACAAGCCGATGTCGTCGGGCGAGCACAGGTAGATTGGGTTGGAGTAGCTCAGTGCAGAAATCAGGTAGTTTCAACATCTGTGGATCCGCTAGAATCATTGACCCACTGCGGAGGTAGTGGAGATGGTTGTCCAGGTGCACATTTTGTGGAGGGATCATTATATCGTTGGCTCCATGCCCACTCCTTTCCACAATTTTGACACCAAAGTTTACCATATGTTTGTGTCTGCTTCCGATTTTTGCCAAATTTTTGGTTCCAATCATACTTATGACCAGCTTGGTTTTGTTTATGATGCAACTCATGCCATAGGTTTTCAAATCGTACAACATTATTCATGGCTCCTGGACTCGTGAGCCAATCGGACTGTGGTAGAGGGAATTGACATGGCTTGGAAAGAATTTTTGTCTCTGGTGCTTAAGTAAATTTGTGGACTTGCCGCACTTGCAGCAGAATACGCCACCATCAGGAATAATTTTGAGAACATGACCATTTCTGGGCAATGGTTCTGCTTCAACCACTTCAGCATCTTGCTGAGAGTTTTGAGATGTGTCATGTGTCAATAGGATTTTCGGATGCAGGAGGTTTGGTATGCGAAATTTCGAAAATTTTCAGGATTTTCATACCAATCATGAATGTAGGATTGCCAAATTGAAACTAGAGATTGTTGAATGATACGAGCTTGCTCTACTGGAATGTTCATCTGGTTTGGAACGAGAGCACACGCGACAAAACATTTGGGTAATTGGTCCAAAGGCATCGGGAGGTTGTCCAAGGCTGGCTGCCGGATGCGCACGAAACGCGGGCAATACCAGGAAATGTGTTACACAGACGGTTCACCCTGTTTGCATAGACAAACAACAGTACCATCCTTTTTCTTATGACGGTGCTGCCTCTCAGGGTTCTGTAGCCCCCCAGTCAAAAGGAGCCTGAGTACTTTAAGTTTTGCACATGGGTCTGCCTGTGGGTCATCTATCAGAAAATCTTCACGGTCACATTTTACTTCCAAAATATCTGCTTCGGCTATGAGTTCGTTGAGTAAAGCCAGTGTGCGAGAACGATCCACACCATGCCATGTGCCAGCAAAATGCTGAGCTCGATCACGACAAAGTACTTGCCAAGCATTTAACCGATAATCTTCTCTTAGCGAATGCTGCCATTTTGAAGGATGAAGGGTCTGGTCAAGAAAAGCTACAACAATTTTGGCAAAGACTGGGTGGTGTTGCAGTTGAATTAAACGCGTGATGGGTCCGTCAATATTTTCATTATGTCTATGGATCTTTCTTTGTAAGTCAGTGATCTTCTCACTGGTTTGGAATGTGCGTCGAATCAGGTTGAAAGCTGCTAAATCAAGGGCGAAAATGGGATCTATGCTTGGGGGAGTTAATAATGAAAAAACCGCATTCGGCGAGAAATTACAATTGTCAGCATCTAGCCAGGTGCGCATGACAACAGCTCTCATGGCTCCGCTGGTTTCTTTGGAAACATGAAGAGCATGCATCCCTTGACCAAAGGTAAGTTTTGGCATCATGCTTTGGATAACCTGGGACTTGTGTTGCCAACTGACTGGTAATACTTTTATGCGTTGCACGGTTTGCTCCCAGCTTGCAAACCGTTGCTTTTCAAGAGGGGTCCACATTGGGGCTGGAGTAGTTTTGACACTGCATCCTACCAACCGAAAGGTGGTATTGTGCTCTGTGATTGGGGGAACACATTGCTTAAAACAAGAAGCGCCAAATGTGAAAGTTTTCTTCATGTTGATTTCCATGCCAGCTAATTTTGTGATTTTTTCAGTGCTCTTATTTCCAAGATTGAGTTGATCATGAACAGTCTTTTTGGAAGTGCCTTCAGTTACTATTGAAAGATCATCAGCGTATGATATACTGATCCTAGAAGGAATACTACCCTGGCTTTTTTCGGGCCAACAGGTAACAAACGACGTGAGTAATATCATGGATAAAGGGCATCCCTGTACTACCCACACAACGGCTTAAAGGCATGTGTGTGTGATCGCCTTCAAGACGGAAGTGCTTATTGTGGGTTTGGTAGAATGCTTTGAGGGTGCTTACGACACGAAGATCGGCTCCGCGTGCTGCAAAGACATCTAATGCTAACATGTATGGGATCGCGTCGAAGCAAAGAAAGGCCAGCAGCAAATTTGCCATTCCGCACAGCCTGCTCATATTGCAAGCACGTATCTAGAGCAAGTTGATCAGCTGAACGAGATTTTTTGCCACCATACGAACTTGGATGTTGCCAGTGGGGGTACCAGCCAGCAACAAGATCGGAATGTCGGACGGCCGACCAAACTCGGTAGAGAGTACCTATTAATGTTATGGGTCTAAATTCATCAGGTTTAGGTTGAGGATTATCCGTATCTTTGGGAATAAAAGCGACCACACCTTTAGTTAAATTTCTAGGCCAACGAGCGTGTGTCTCTATGGCAGTCAGTAACAAAACAAGGGTGTGAACCAACTGTGATGACCAGCGAAAAGCAACCTTTAGCTCAGAGATCAAAACTTGATCTAAACCTGGGGCGCTATTAGGCATTTGATCCAAAATTTTGACGACTGCGGTGGGCTCAATGGGACGGAGATTTACAACCGACCTTTTCATCGTGGGTCCATATTCTTCCATAAAGGAACGAAATGATGGTTCTCCATGCTGGTGATTGGAGTAAATATTCTTCCAGACTTCAGTGATACTGAATAAACGATCATGTATGTTGGCAGTTCATTACTTTAACTGGCGTACTAGCCGCTTTAGCGCGCAAGTAGGAGAAGGGCTTTTTTTGGTCAGACCGCATATCACGCTTCCAGCATAGTAGAATTCTTTGTGAACGATCATTACGTTGCGCCTCTTCCAGGGCTCTGTCAATTACGGCAAGAGCCTCACTGAAATTGTGCGATTCCACTGATTTTGAAAATGTAGTGACATGTGACTCAGGTAGCCACGGTTTGACCTGTTCCAAGTTTTTGATTGTGCGTTCACGTCGGATACCAGGAACCGCAACTAAGATCTCTTTGAGTCGACAGTACGCTTGCCAAATTTTCCTTGTTTGTAATGTGCTTGCTTGCTGTCGTATGATTTTGGGATGTGCGCGTTGTTCATGAAAACAAATTTGACGACGCTTAGCTGTTCCTCTATAGACAATGGCTGTGTCTGCGATACGTCGGCAAATTGAAAAAGAATTCGTTCAAATTCCTGCGTCCAGAGCTTGAATGTCCGATCAACGTCTTTTGCATCAATTGCATCATAGAAGGACTGTGGCAATTGTGTGGGCAATACTTCCGAATTTTTGTCTGCATAGGCTAATTCTGGGAATTTTGTAACGGATCTTAAATTTAGTATGGATTGCGACGGAGTGGGGAGCTTAATTTAGGTGGTGATGAATGAATGTGATCTTTTTGAATTCCGTCAATTTCTGCACATGAAAATTAAACGACATGTCATTGGGAGAAACAAAAATATGGTCAATTCGTGAGCCGTCTTTACCTTTGTGACAAGTAGGTTTGGACTGCATTTCAAAGGAGGAGTGATCACGTGTGTCACACCAATATCTAGAATGCAAAGCGAAACGCAAGTTGTGAGGGTCGGAAATTTCTGGGTTAAAATCACCAAGTAAAATCGCTGGGATCGGTCCTTTGCTAGTGCGGTCCTCTTGGATTGCAGCGAGCATATTATGGAAATAAGCTTTCTTTGAGGGTTCCCAACATGCCCCTGAAGGTCCATAGGCCACATATGCAAGCAAGGAAGTCCCGCCTCGTCCAAACCATAGCTGCACCGCTAACAATCGATTATCTTTATAAAAGGTGTAACAGGGATGATCAGGATTCCATTTAATGAGTTTAACTTGCCAGAAACTGGATTTTTTAATCAACATCCCAACCCCACCAAAATGACGGTCAGAAGGATTAGGACTCCAGAAACAGTGATAATCATCAAATTGCTGACTTTCCGAGTGTTCGAGATGTGCTTGCAAATGTGTCGCACATAGCGCAAGCAGATCAGGAGACTGATCTTCGATTTGCATCCGCTTAGATGCTTTTTGTAAGCCTCCGACATTTAAGGCTCCACATTTTATAGAATAATTCTGTTTCAAAGCATGCTGTTGATACCACGAGGGTTTGCCTTTAACTGTGTCACCAAACAAGGCATGCGCAATCTTATTCCGGACACGGCGAGTCACGTACCAAAGGTACTGGGCCATGGTAGAAAAATTACATATCGGCATATGACCGCTTAGCTGTCCTTGAGCGCTTTTGAATCAGGAGTTTCACTAGTGTGCGCATTTGGTCCACGCTTCTCAGGCTTCCTGGCAGGCGAAGCAGGACTGTATTGCAGTGCATGTTGGGTGTTCAAATTATGGAAGAACTGCTTCCTGCTGGCTGCACGTCCTGGCACAAAGACGAAGCCGAAGCACTTGCTGGTGCTGCATTGGCCGTATGATGTGTTTTAGTGTGTTTTAGCCATTTGCTTAGCTTGGGCATTCAGCGCTGTGAATTGCAACTGTCGTAGTGTTCCCTGAAATAGGTAGTTCATTGGTCCATAGGGGCCGATGCCACCTGCTAGAAACACAGCATGGTGTTCCCCCACATACAGCACCTCGACGACCGTCCATTTTTGTTCCACAAGGAATGCAAGGATGCCGTGCACCCCAATGCCAATGTTGACACCGGACAACTTGAACCGACCAAGCTTTGCGGATTCTTCCAAAGCAATATTCTTGGCATACTATGGCAGGTCCTCCAATTTACGGAAACGCACTGCGAAGCGCAATGCATTTGCAGGTCCTTTTTGCGCCAAACCATACCCAGTCTTGGCTTTTTCAGCCACTTTGAGAGCGGATTGTAAATCATGATTTATGATCTTCTCACAGCCATAGGAGCTCCATCTCTGATGAAGTTCCTTTCTTCTCCTTGATGAAAATGCCACGTTGTCCTGATGCCCGTAACAAGTCATCCACGGATTGTGCATGACACAGAAAACTGGCGGATAAAAATTCACGAGGTTGAATATCTGAAAATCATATGCTCAGAAACAATCTTCGAGAGCTCCTCAATAACAATGTTTGCAGGAAATTCTTGAATGGGCCAGTCGTGGTGAGGGCTGAATCACCATTTCCTTCATAGTGCTGTAGAGCTGCACAGTTGGACCAAACATCTTCTGGATCACAAACTTCCCATACCCTAGCTGGGTAAGCCACTTGCGAACTTGCACATTTTTGCGCTGTGCGCCGTCAGCCATTATGGAGTAAGTACAAAAGACCTCTTGCCTCAGAAATCCACGTAATCCGAGTGTATCTGGACACTCACTTGTCAAGATACCAACCGGCTCCTTCGTCCAGCCGACCTGTTGCAGGACCTGTGGTATATGATTGTTTTGGCAAATAGATAAACCTCCGCTGGAATCTAAGTCTTGCCAATGGCAAACACGAGTGGACCATTCATTTGGACCAAGCTGTGGCTGCTGTCTCATCAAAGCGGCCTCTGGCAAGACACTGTTGACCTGTTGAACAAGGTCTTCATGAGAGGGTTCCAAAACTTCAGGTGGAATCACAGCACCTTTGGAGAACTTTCCTTTGCCACCTGCTTTACCTTTTTTTGGAACCCTTTGGCCCATTCCCATGTGTGGCTCGCATGGTGCGATTACGCAACTTCCCGGTGATGTGCCATCCGAGATGAAAATGCCAGAGCATGTGAAATCCAAACATGAAAATGAGCAGGAAACGAAAAAGGCGAAAAAGGTGCTTGGAACGAAACATTGGTCGACCACGCCGACGATGTGCCTTGTGTCTGGCTTTTCCGACAAAGCGAGCCCGTCTAAATTTGCATCTACATTTGGAGAAAATGGGGAAAATGATATCTGCGAGTGCCGGCAGAGCAAATTCCCTCACAGAGGAGAAAATGAAATTACATAGCAAAAAGATATGGAAGGATGAATCGAAACATGGCAGCTGCATGCCAGCAGTTGCACTTGACAGCCACCAAAAGGCTACATTGAGAAAACATAACAGTAGTGACATGATCCGCATCACAATTGCACTGCGATTTCGGTCAAAAAAGACATCTGTGTGCATCGTCTCACCCCCTCAGCGACATCACCTCCGGCATGCACGCGGTCGAAGAGGGCATAGGTGCCGGAGGGCCTGCTGGATCCCAGAAGTAGTAGTGGCTTGGAGAAGCAAAGAGGCATACCGCCCCTTCACTTCGTGCACACGACTGCTCAACCGATGCCACGTCTGGGATCAGTTGAGGAGCTTCCACCATCAACACCTGCGGCATTAGATGTGTCTGGTAATTCATTTTCGGATTCGCGATAAGTTTGTTTGCCATATAGTCTCCTTCTCACACGCACTTGAGGCATACTGGAAGAACTGGCATTACGCATTGGAGGCTCATAATGTTCTAATGCTGTGACCCACGGCGGGGGCTCGGGCGTTTCATTTGCCTGGGTACACATCGTTTTGCTTAAATTGACACTGCGGTGTAACCAAGGCCAAGTTCTACCACAAGCGGAGCACCAAATCAATCCATAATCGGGTTTGTTTTTGATTTTACCAAGCTTCCGGTGCCAAATTAATACATGGTTGCCAGTATTAAACTTTTGGTTCAAAGTTTTCTCGGCTTCTTCAATGCGTGGTGTGGAGTTGTTAAAACCGGGGGCGGTTAACCACTGTGATGGATCGAGATCCGGGAATCGACATGGTTTATTTAAAATCTTAAGACGTTGGTGCTTCTGGTATTTGGTTTGCTTGCCACATCGGCAACAAAATACTCCGCCGGACGGTATCAGTTTCAAAATATGGCCTCTTTTGATAGTGGGTACAGCTGGAACGGGATTATATAGATGTAGAGGAAGTACTGGGGTCAGGAGGATTACTTGGAACAGTAAAATTGTTAACAGGGGGAGTCATCTGAAGGGCCAGTAGTATCATACCATAGACGGATATGCTCTTGCCAAATTTTGATGAGGACGGATTGGATACCAATTAATTATATACCTGTTTTTCTGAAATTTGAAATTTGCAAATGAACTGGAACTACAGTGGTGAGTTGGAAGCACAACGGTAGACTTTCGAAAGAACAGGGCAGATATTGCCAGATCTCTTGGCGAATCTGCTGCATGCAAGAACATTCCCAGCTGATGTGAAAAATAGTGGGACTGTTACTTCCGCATTTGCATGTTAAAGAGCCTGGACGACGTCTGTGTCTGTGGTCACGCTCAGGAGTTTGTAAACCGACGCTAATTAAGAGGCGGAGGACTTTTAATTTGGGACGTGGATCAATTTGCGGATCAACAGTGGGGATCTGCTGTGAATCTAGCTGATTTTGAATTTGATCGGATTCTTTTGTCATCTTCTGAAGAAGTGCTGTATAGTGAGCAATCGGTTGACACCGTGTTCAATTCCCCTGTAGTGCTGACCGCGCTCTCTGGCTGTTTTAGACCACATGTGTTGTCGATACTTTTCACGGAGCTGATGCTGCCACTTGTGAGAATCCAATTGATTATCGAGAAAAAGGTGCAGAGTTTGATGATAAACTTCATGGTGATACAGTTGATGTATGCATTGAATAGGACCATCCACTGAAAACATGACATCTGAATCATGGATAAGCTCGAGAATGCGCTGCTTTAGGTAATTATCTTTCAAAGATCGGAAAATCAATTGAATGGCAGCAAGATTTAAAGAAAATTCGGGTTCAATGGAAGGCTTGGCGAGTAAAGTGAAAATAATGGCAGGAGAACAGTCATAGAAAGTGGAATTAAATAGAGAACAAATGACAGTGGCACGTAAATTAGTGGTATTGGCAGGGGTTAGATGAAGCGAATGAGTTCCTTGTCCAATGGTCAACTGAGACATCAAACTATCAATGATGTGGACTTTTTGGGGCCAGCTGATGGGAAGATGCCGAACGTTTCCAACGCTACGTTTCCATGTCTCTGCACGAGACTGCTCAAGTTCTGTCCAATTTCGTGTGTCATCGAGTTTGACAGTCCGCCAACAAGTCTAAACTGCTTTTTATGGGTGGGAATGCGTCGAAGACAAGAGGCGATGGCTTCATGACCAAAAGTGAAACTTTTGTTTAAATTAATGGCCATTCCAGCATCTTGGATGAAATCAGCAGTGACCTGATGCATTTTCTTAGTTTGGTCGATCAGAACGGCTTTGGTGCGAGCTTTAGTACACAGAGAAAGGTCATCAGCATATGCTCTAGGTTGTGAGTATGTTAGGAATGGGTGCAGTGTTCAATCCAAGTTGTGATTAGACTGGTCAAAAAAATCATAGATAACGGACAGCCCTGTATGATTCCGTTATGGGGACGATATCCCTGAGAGTACGCACCATCAATCCGGAAAAAAAAATGTATCTTGGGAATAAAAATCGGAGAGAGCTTGAATAACCTTAGAGTCGGCACCCCGATGATTAAAGACCTGTGTATAACCAGATGAGTGGGAATAGTGTCGAAGCATTTTTTTCATATCATAAGATACACCTCCCGCTAAGTGTCCTTGTTGAATATCCAGGGAAATTTGAAAACACGTGTCATAGGCAAGAGCATCCGCGGCTTTGGTCTGCTTCAAACCGTAAGAATTTTGCGAGTTCCATTTTGGCAACCAAACGGTGCAGAGCTGGTCATGACGCGTGGCTGCACAAAGGCGATAGATGGCCGACAAAATTGTGAGAGGTCGGTAATCTGTAGGAGCCGGACGGTCATCATTGGTCTTAGGGATAAAGCACACGGCTCCCTTTGGAATCTGCTCAGGCCATTTTCCTGAATTTTCAATCAAGTTCAGAAGCAAAGCCAAATGATCGAAGAGGTCGGGACACCACCGTGCAATCAATTGAAGTTCATATGGTGAGATGGAATCCATACCAGGAGAGGAAGGTCTAGTTTTACCGATTTGCTGCCGTAGTTGCAATCCGGTGAGTGCAGGCAAATCACAAATATCACGCTTCATATTTTCACCGTATAACAGGAAGAAATGCCACATAGATGGTTCACCATTTTTGTGTGTGTGTCATATATAGTTTTCCAAATTTTGCTTGCAGCTTCAAGTCTTACGTGGGTGTTCGCTGTTTGGGGAAGTGTGCTGGAAGTGGAAAGAAACTGTTTTTGTTTTAGACTTATTTTTCAACCAAAAATATGGTTGGGCAATATGACTCCGCATTTTCACTTTCCATTTTTTGATACGCTGATAATTATCATTACGAAAAAGAAGTTCAAGCGCTTTGTTTAACAAGTCAACTACCTGTTTGGCAGTGTCAGCGGAAGCAGGTCTCTGTAGTAAACTGGAAACTTCGGATTTGTAAGGTTCAGGTAAGTCAGTTAAGTTTGCAGGGATCAAATTCCAAGTTCTGTCACGTCGATAACCAGGATTGGCTAAGGCAACTTCGGTGGCTTGATTACAAGCTTTGAAAATCCGACGTGTCTGCAAAGTGGAGGCATGCGCATTGATTGCAGCAGGGTGTCTTCTTTGGTCTTGGAATTTGATAGAGCCTCTGACTGAGTTTTTGCGGTCAGGCTGTTCCCCTTGCAAAATCGCAATCTGATCGAGTTTACTGTTAAGCTCTTTGAGAAAAATTTCGTAAGCAAGATTCACATCTTTGCTGTTCAAAGCTTGTGTAAAGGTGTGGGTCATATCACAAGAAAGAAGCGAGTCTTGGCTAGAAGGCATCTGCAAGTGAGCATAGCTACATGGTTTGCGAAGGCTCATACGTGTTTGCACAGGGGCTGGTACTCTTAAATGTATTCAGACTTGTGACTGGTCTTTGAAAACCGCTAGTTTTTTGACTTGGAAATTAAAGATTCGATCGAATAGGGAAGGAGACACAAAAATGTGGTCAATGGTGGATCCTTTGGAAGGGCCTACGTGACACGTTGTGGCGGAATACATGACTGCATCTGCTACATTACGTGTGTCACACCAAGTACGATTGCTTAAAGATGTAGAGAGTTTCGTACATTCGGAAATAGGCATATTAAAGTCCCCTAAAACGATAGCCGGAATTTGGCCACGAGCAATGCTATCCTCGGTGATTGCATCAAACAGCTCGTTGAGTTGCTTACGCTTTGCTGTTTCCCATCTGGACTCAGACGGTGCATACAAATTATATCTGATGATGGAAGAACCACCATGTCCGAGCCAAGCCTGCACAGCTACAAGGCGTCCAATGGCAGCAAATTTGTGGCAAGCACTATCCTCAGGCCACTGAATTGTGCTTGTCTTCCAGAAACAAGACTTTATGAATAATAAAGCAACTCCATTATAGTGTTTTGAATCCGGATCTGGCGAAAAATAGCAATTAAAAATTTTTCCACTGCTCCACATACGCGGCATGCAAATGGGACTGCAAGTGAGTCTCGGCCAAGGCAATCACATCGAGCGTCAAATCCTGAATTGCAAGTCGTTTGTTAGCAACTGAGAGTCCATTTGTGTTCACAGTTCCAACCTGGAGGGTAGAATCATGTGGCAACTTGTTCTGCTTTTTCCAAGTGCCATTTCGAGTGTTTCCATGTACAGCTCTCATAATTCGATTGCGCCATTTGCGGCTACAAGTCCAGATGGATGAGAACGAACAAACTACTGACGTTACGGAATTTCTATAGCATTTTGCTTGGGAGCTGGAGATTCACCAGTGTTCATTTCAGCTGGCCGCTTCTCCCCTGGTTTCTTAGGAGTAGGTGTATTCGCCTGACCTGCTTTGGGCAAAGATTTCAAGAAAGCCGCTCTCTTTTCGGGTTCTGTGGCACGTCTGGTGCTAGAAGGAGCTGCGGCAGCGGTTCGCGGCGACATTGACTGCTGCTTGGCAAGGCTGTTTAAGGCTTTGAAGCGAAGCTGCTGCGGGCTTCTGCCCTGATGCTGGTAGAACATGGACACAGCTGATCCCATCTGCTTTGATGTGAAAACAACGTGATTCGATCCAAAGTAAAAACAACGTGATTCGATCCAAAGTAAAGAAGTTCGTCGATTTGCCATCCTTTGCTTTCGAGAAATGCAATGGCACCAGCAGCACCCATTCCACTATGCAAACCTTCGACCCGCCAACGACCCAGGCTAGTAAAGGTCGGCAACTGGTTGTCTTTAGTAAATGTCAAAATGTCGTCAGGAACGGAAAATCGAATTGCGAAACGTGGCTGCATCTTACTACTTTTAGGCGCAAGTCCTTTGGCAGCAGAATGTTGTGCGAGCTGCAATCCATCTTGGAAAGAAATGTCATCTGGCAGCCAATACGAGTCAGTTGCGAATTGGGATTCATAGTCCGCATGACCTTTGATAAATAAACCATCTCGACCACTAGCTTTTAAGAGATCTGGCACAACAGATTGGTGAACAAAAAATGTGGCCGAATGATCTTTGCGAGTTTGGAGTGGTTCGATAGCATGTAGGTTCACATGTTGTGAAAGAAGGTTCGTCAAGGTGCTGCCTCGAATGGCTTCTGGTGTCCACCCGAAGAAGAGCGGCAATTTGGCCACCAGCTTCACCATCGTCTCTGGTATTCTCGCCATTGCTTTTAGGTTCAACATGAGGGCCACAACCAAGTTGTATTAAGAAGCGTCGTATGTACACCTCCTTGGGTTCAGAGCCATCGTCTGGAAGGACACGAACTCTAACAGACAATTCTTGACATGGATAGCCGCGAAGATGCAACTGACTTGCATTTTGAGTTGTGAGTATGGCTACCTTGTTGTGTGTGTAGCCTACCTTCTTGAGCACCATTGATATCTGTGAGCGTTGTACCAAGGAGACACCTTCAGAGGGCCCCATGTCAAAAGGATTACGTACTGGGACCGACCAATCGTCTGGAAACAATTGAGGCATCATGCGCAACACTGCAGCCTCAGGCAAAGCATTTCGAATCTCTTGTTTGAAAGCCTCCTCTTCGTCGATCACATCTATTTGTGCAGCTTTCTTTCCTTTACCATAGCCTTTTCCTTGTGATCCTTTCACTGCATTCTCATTCAAGATGTGCATCATTTTGTTTCGAACCAAGCGTGAAATCGACCATGAAGAATTCTGTCGCATAGTTCATGAGCAAACTGCAAAGAATCGGGAAACAGCTGACTGTGTACGAAGAATGCTGGCAACATCATGTGTGAAATTCATTGAAGCAAAAGACGCACCAAATGACAGCAATAGCAACAAAACAATCCAACGAGATATCTGCAAGAGTTGGATGTGTCTCCGTATCTTGGCTCGTTTGTGCCACGGGCATCTTTTACCGGCACGACGTTGGCAACTGAAGATTCTTCTTCTGCGTCTCTTTCCAAAGAGTTTGGTGGTGATCTTCACAAAGCAAAGGCAAAGGCACAAAAATATCACAAGAAGCAACATGGCATATATGTAAGGGAAACGAAAGAGGTAAACCTGGTCATAGGACCCAGGTGCTTGAGGCAAATTCATGCAAAGATGTTGAAACAAAATGAATGTTGTTAAATGCAAGATTGCATAGCAGGTGTTGTATACTCACAATCTAAGCAGTGTGTGCTAGGTGCTTTACACGGTTCGTGCACTGACTCACCTCGCTGATCATCTGTCTCACCCCCAGTGTGCACGAAGAAGACCAGGTCGTAGGTGCCGGGGTGCCTGCTGGATCCCAGAAGTTGGTTCTTGAAGGAGCTGTAGGGCCAGTAGCATCCACGCTCCATGCCAGCTGTGAAACTACCCAACGCCAACTCTGTCAAAAGGGACCTGGGAAGACGAAGCTGCCGAGGCCTCATGCATAGGCACTGAAAGCAATGTCTCTTGAAGACTCGATTTTGTGCTTTTGCCATGAATTCTTTTCGAAGGTATCACTGCGTGGCTGGGTATACAAGCTGTACGAGGTAGGCAAGTTCTCCTATCCTTCCACCTCCATTCTCCATTGTTTCTACATTTTAAGCACCAGATTTTGCCCTCATCCGGATGGTCTATATCTTTGCGCAAGGAACGATTCCAAATAAGGTCATGGCCGCCCGTGTTGTAACGGGTATTGAGGTCACGCTCAAGCTCATCAAGACGGGTTGCACTGTCCAAGTAACCCTCACGTTGAAGAGGTTCACCATTTGGATATGGACACGCATGTTTTGTAATTTTCAACCGCGCATGTCGCAAATTATATGTGTAACGCCCACAACGATTGCACCATACCCCTTGTTTGCCTTCAGAAAGCGGTACAATCGTATGCCCATTCTCATAAACAGTAACAGCATCTTCACCAAGTTGTCTTGCGTGAGCTTCAGAGGTCTCAGCAACACCACGATCCTCCAGATCCTTGCCTTCGTACCAGCGCCTAATGTGAGTACTCCAAGTAGAAACCAAAAACTGCTGGACTTCTTTGATGCACTCGTCACTCAAGAAAAATTCCTCCGGTACCAAAGCCGTGTATCGAAAACACACAGGAAAATCCGATAGGCGACACCCTATGTTCCAAAAAAGGGAATCACGAGCTTCCTTGTAAATAGAACAATGCCATGAAACATCATCAACAGTTTCACGGTCAGCACCACAACTGCAAGTACACTCAACATATTGCCGCTTGTGACGGGCCGCACGCTCAGGAGTCATCAAGCCTCCAGCAAAAATTGTACGCAGAGCTCCCCGGTTGAAGTCTTGCTCTGATGACCTGTTCGCTACGTGAATCGTCTCCGTCCAAGTTTGACTCAGCTTCCAAAGACTTGTACCACTTCAAAGTGCAACGCCGATCCAATTTATCGACACCCGCATAGTGCTGGGGCCTTTCTGTATGAACACGCTTCCAAAGGTGAACACGCCACGCATCTCGAAGGTTATGAAGCCACTCATCTTCCTGTATCTGACCACAAAGAAGTTGCTGCACCAAAGGGCCCAAAGTAGCGTCCTGCGACAAAACTACCAGACGAGCCGTAGGACCATCACAAATCTTCTTTGGTTCTTCTTTGGGCTTGCTGGGTCCCAGAAGTAGTTGTGGCTTGTAAGAGCACCGCTGCATGCCGCAGTAGCACTCAAAGAGCACGTTGTTTCAGCCAATCCCACGTTTGGGAAACATAGAACTGCTTGATTCTGCGCCTGATGGAATGAACGATGTCGGTTGGGATGATTCATGGGTTGGTTTTCGTTTACCGGTGATGCGTCGACGCACAATAGGAGTGGGGGTCGACTGAGACGCTAACGCTCTAGATTGTGCGTTTTGATACGAAGTTGTGTAATGATCTAACTGCTTAACCCAGGAAGGAGGCTCAGGGGCTATGTCGGAAGGACTACGTGGGGGCTTTGCGAGACTATTGGATCTTGAGGCCCAAGACCAAGATTTACCGCACGAGGCACACCAAATCCCATAGTCTGGTTTAGATTGTTTTTTCCCGAGCTTTCCGTTCCATATAAGGGTATGGGAAGCTTTGTTCCATTTTTCATTGAGTTGACGCTCTGCTTCCAATAACCTATTGGTTGATTGATTAAAACCTGGTGCAGTCAGCCATTGCGATTTATCGAGGTCAGGAAACTGACAGGGTTTATTTAGAATTTTTAGTCGAGCATGCTTCTGATATTGAGTTTGTTTTCCACAGCGAACACAAAATACTCCTCCTGATGGAATTACGCGCAAAATGTGGCCACGCTTGATGACCGGCTGAGACTCTTCTGGATTTGATTGGTTCGAGCTGGCTGCAACACCGGCAGAAACCGAAGGAGAAATGGTGTGTTCCGATATCGGGGTGTCAAGGCCATACCACTGCCGTACATGAGCTTGCCAAACATTAATGAGCGATCGCTGAATTGTGTGCAAAGATTGTTGAGAAATGGTTAAATTATTAGGAACAATGGTCGAAAGTTGAAAACACGTAGGCAATGATGCTAATGGTTTCGGCAAAGCAGCAAGGGCTGGCTGTCGCTCTTGTTGGAAGCATTCACATTCCCAGGAAATGTGGTAAATGGTGGGAGTGGCTTTCTTGCAAGCACAAATTACTGAGCCAGGCCGCTTTCTGTGTCGATGATCACGCTCTGGTGTTTGGACACCAGCCGATACGATTAGACGTAATATCTGGTGTCATCTATTTGTGCTATTTGTTGGTGGTCTAATTGGTATTGCGCCTCATCAGCTTCACGGGTGAGCTGGTTAACCAAGGAGGTAGTGAGTATACGATTAATACCTGATTGGATACCACGGAAGTGCTTCGGTCGGTCACGACTCAGATTTGACCCAATATGGGAGCGATAACGCTCACGGAGATCATGCTGCCAAGTGTGGAAATTTGAACGGTGATGCAAAAAGTCGTCAATGGTTTGTTTAAAGACCGGATGTTCAAATAGCTGCTTAATACGGGAGATTGGACCACCCATTACAAGTTGATGAGTTGGGTCCGTGATTTGGTGATAAAATGTGATAAATCTGCAGGTGGTCGGTACGTTTCTGAAAAATACGAAATATCAATGGCAAGCTGCATAATGGAGACCAAATTCAGGATCCAATATGGGGGGAGCCAGTAGTGAAAAAATGATGCCCGGAGACGCATCATAGAAAGTGGTATTTAACAAGGTGCGGAAAACACAAGCACGTAGGGATCTAGCCAAATTTTGATCCAAGTGCAATGTGTGAGTACCTTGCCCAAAACTAAGCTGCGTGCGAGCACTTTGTAGGATTTTCACTTTAGTGAACCAACAGACTGGCAAATGACGAATACGTTCAGTAGTGTTTTGCCATGTACGCTGTCGGGACTGCTCTAGTTCAGTCCATGAACCTTTTTGATTCACGGAAACACTGCCGCCAACAAGTCGAAATTGGTGCTTGTGCGATTTAACACAAGGAATTACAGCAGTGATGCTTTTGTGACCGAAGGTAAAACTTTTATCTTGATTCAATGTCATCCCAGCGTCACGAATGAAATTCGGCAGTGAGGTGATGAAGTTCGGACATACGATTTTTGAGAGTTGTTGTGTTTGGTGCTGAGGTGATTCATGAGAGATCATCAGCGTAACTTCTACGTGTAGCATGAACTACGGTGTGCTGGCAAAATTCAATCCACGCAGTCATTAAGGAGGTGAGAAAAATCATCGACAAAGGACAGCCTTGGACTATCCCATTACTGGGTTTGAATGCATGGGAATGGTGTCCCTCCAATCGAAGGAATTTTTGATGTTGTGCAAAAAAACCTGATAATGCACGGGTGACTTTTGAGTCAGCTCCTCTGAGATTAAATATGTGGAGGATTAAACGAGTTGGTATGCTGTCAAAGCACTTTCACATGTCATACGACAAACCGCCTGCATATTGTCCTTGTTGCATGCTTTGGGCAAACTCTAAGCCGCGGATGCTTGTTTAAGGCCGTATGCCAAAAAAATGTATATTATTTGCCAATGGGGAAGCCATTGCTCACAAAGTTGGTCTTGACCGGTAGCTGCCCACAAGCGGTATATACTAGACAAATTTGTTAATGGGCGATAGTCCGTTGGGGAAAGATTTTCTCCTGAAATTTTGGGCAGGAAACAAACACAGCACCTTTAGATAGGTCCTGTGGCCACCGACCTGTGGATTCGATGGCATTACAAAGTCTAGCGAGGATTGTGAGGATCTCTGGACACCACGCCGCAACTAATTGAATTTCCTGAGGTGCTATGGAATCCATACCGGGAGAGCTAGGTTTAATACCACTGGTGCTGAGCGTAGTGGTGGGACAAGTTACAGCTGCTTTTTTGGCTTTGCTTTTAAGCCATTTGTAATTTTGTGACTGATCTGTCCGCATTCGAATTGTCCACTTTTGTAACCGCTGTGCATTGTCATGCCTGAACATTGCATCCATCGATTTTTGAATGATCTGAGAAATCACCAAAGCATCATCATGTGATGCAGGCCGTGCCATAATATCCATAATTTCATTAAAGATGACTTGTTGGTCAGGTAATATGAGGTGCGAAACTTTGAGCATTGCCTCCCATGTGGTATCAGCACGATGACCAGGGATTGCTTTGGAAACTACTACAGCTTGGTAAAACGCTTTATATAATTTTCGTGAGTTCAAAGTGGAAGCATGTGCTCCGATAGCCTTGGGAAAACGTCTTTGATCATGAAAAGGTACTTTACCTCGACAAGTTTTTAGCGGATATGTCTGCTTTTGGCTCTGCGGGATAGCGTGAAGAAGACGATTTGATTAAATTCTTGCACGAAAAGAGAATACGCTTCATCGACCTGACCTTGGGTCAGTAATTTTGAGAACTTGCTGGAAATTTGACAAGGAATGAGGACGTCGTCAACAGTAGGCATCACATAGACATGTTAACTATACAGAGTGATCCTTAAAGACATTGGTCTTTTTAACTTCGAAGTTAAACATGTTATCAATGAGTGAACCTGAAATAAAGATGTGATCAATGCAGGAACCTTGTGATGGACCTACATGACACGTGGGAGCATTAAGGTTTTCTGCCGCGGCAACTTGACGCACATCATAAATGGTTTGATTCTGCAATATGGCAGTGAGTCTGGTACTTTCGGCAATAGGCATGTTAAAGTCCCCCATGATGAAGTAAGGCAATGTCCACGAATGACACAGTCTCCCTGGATGGCATCTAACATTTGGTGCAACAAACGCTTTTTATGTTCTTCCCATCTGGATCCCGATGGCGCGTAGAGATGATAAACAACGACGGAGCTTCCCCCATTTCCAAAGAATGCCTGAGAAGCGATCAAACGACCATCTTTAGAAAATGTAGCACAAGGATTGCCAGCAGGCCACTGAATACGCGTGACCTTCCAAAAAGAACTCTTGCGAAATAACAAGGCAACCCCTTTATAATGCTTCGAGTCAGGATCATCTGAGAACATGCAATGAAACTGCGACCATTGTTCACGAATCCATGTGTAAATTAGGGGTGGAACCTGGGTAGCTGCCATTTTATAATGCTAAATGGTTTGTCAGGGGGGTACTCCCTCTATAAAGTACTCCTTGGGGTAAACTTGTAGAATCACAAGCCTATAAACTGGAAGGTACCCAGGTTTCATTTTTGCAAACCACACTTCTCAGCAAGGCACCGAAATCATCTCTATAAAATGCTCCTTGCCCAAGCCAGTCGCAAAAACCATTTTCCAGCTTGATGGAACTTATGCATTTCTGTCTCTGGTTGGATTCTATTTTATAGAGGTGAAAGTGGCAAATCACAAGTCTGCAGCAGGCTCCAGCCATTTTTTTCTTTCCGTGTTCTCAGGCTGTATATATCCCACTTCTCTGTCTATAAAATGGAAGTTTGTTGGCTGGACTGCTCCCACTACCCTACATATCTCTACATAATGGATTTACTTTTTGGATCATCCTTTAGTCTGTTGGATTCTTTTCAACTGGATTTGGCTGTCTACCCTGGCATTTCCCTGATCTCTCCCCGTCTAAGCCTACCTGCCCAAGAACCGTTCCCTTCAGATCCAGTTTTCTATTCTATATCTACCATTTTATAAAGACATATAGTGCAGTTTTCTATTCTATAGTGGTCCTGGTTGAAAAGAGAGGTTCTTCTACCATTTTATAAAGACATATAGTGCAGTTTTGAGCTTGCTGGCATTGCTGCAACGGACGGCATACCGCTTTATACCGCTGCAATCAAATTGAAAGTGGAAGTTCAGCCACACCACACATGGAAACACCCTATCTATAAAATAGCACCACAACATTGCACAGCCAACATTGTGCTATAAAGTGGAGGCCTGTGTCACCCCTACTAAATGAACAGCTTTCCTGCAGTAAGACCCCAAGTGGCCTCTATAAAGTAGTACTTGCCCAAAAAGAAAATAGAAACCATATCCTGATAAACCATTCAAAAACCACTCCAAACATTTTTTTCCATTTTATAGTGCCTAAAAAAATGGTTTAGCAGGGTACCCGGGTTCGACCATTTTATAGAGGAAATGGCCACCAGGATGTTCACGATAAGCAGTGTGATACTGTGACTGGAGATGTGTTTCACTGATCCCAATAATGTCTGAAGGGGAGTCCTGCACAAATTGGCGCTTGGGAGCAACACCCAGACCATTGGGATTGATGATGCTGATGGTGATGCTTGAATCGATAAGTCATGTATGCTTTTGACGCCAGGATTGGTTCCCAGCAGTGTTACCATTAAGAATATGCATTATTTATTGAGTTGTGTACCACATGACGTCAACAATCCTTTTTCGAGGCAGCGTCAATGTCCAGCTTCACGTCGTTTACCTTCTGGAGTTTCACCTGATTTGGCAGCAGGTCGCTTGGAGTACTGGCTTTGGGAACAACTTTCTCAAGAAATGCTTTGCGCTCTTGAGTTCTGGCATTGGAGTAGAGATCACAGGAGTCACACGTGCTGAGGAAGATTTGTTGGCACCTTTCATCATTTGTCTACCTTTGGCATTGGTTGCTTTGAATTTCAGCTGCCGGGCAACGCCATTGAATTGACATTGCATTGGTTCGGTCACTCCAACTGAGTCTGAAAGAAAAATCAGCGAATTGTCTGTCAGAAAAAATATCAATGTGTGTCCACTTTTGTGTTTGAAGAAAAGCAAAAGCACCTGCAATTCCAACTTGTGCTGGAATACCTGTGAGTTTCCAACGACCCATCAGGGCACTGCTGGAATCGATGGAGCGAGTCTTGGCGAAACCTTCGAGTAGATCCAAAGAGCGAAAGCCAAAGCGCAAAGCGTATCGTGCAGCGACAGTGCTGCCCTTTTCAAACACACCTAAGACATTTGGTTCTTCTGCAAGTGACAAAGCGGTGTCCAGTGCAACAGCATCTCCGAGTCATCTTCATCGGAGCTCGGCTTTTTGAGTTTGAAGAATACGCCATCTCGACCTGAGGCTCTGAGTATGGTATCACTATATTCATTGTGCAAAAGAAAGCTGGCTGTTTTGGATTCGCGGCAAACTAGTTCGGAGAAGGCATCTTGAGGCACATGTTTCTTGAGTTCCGTTGCCACGAGGTTGGCAGGTACTTTTTCAGGCCAGCCAAGCGACTGGGAAATTTTGCAATATGAAAACGCATCAAGGTGAAAATGTCCACCTTTCTTCCTTGGAGTATTTGGGACACAGGCTGACCATAAGATATCTGTATCAACCATCGATTCACTTCAACTCGGTCTCGATTGCCTTCTTTGTTAACCACAAGAATGCACAACGTACCTGCTGCTGAGGAAATCCTTTCATGCCCAAGTCCTGAGCAGGCTGTGACGTTAAAATCGCTGTAGGCATTGTAGTGAAGCCAACTTTCCATAGGGTCTCAGGAATCATTCGAGGAGGTGTGAGTGCTATACCACCACGATGATCCAACAATTGTGGGCTGACTGTTGGAGCATTCCACTCAGCAGAGTCTAAGGTACTTTGGGATCGGAGAACAGCTGCTTGAGGTAAGGCTGCTTGAATTTGCTCAATCAGATCTAAGTCATCAGCTTCGGTAGTCAAATTGGCAGAAGTTGATGCAATGGGTGGTTGACCACCTTTGGGAGCTGATCGATGTTTTCCTTTCTGTCCTTTGCCTTCAGAAGCCTTAGAAGGCCCATTACCATGTAGATAGTGCATCTTCTTATTTTGAGACTTGGCGCTGATGTGCCATGCAAGTCGGAAATGCCAAAGAAAGGTCATATAATAAATAAATGTCAAAACTGCTTTCGAGAAGTGGTGCCGGTGCAAATGCTTCATATTGGAGCGGCGCCTGCTTCTTCGAGAATATCTTCGACCACCGATGAATCTGGCTTTGCCAAATCTCAGCTTGGGTTTTTTGAAATTCGAATTGGAAATAAATCTGCATTTCGGCATGTCGAAAAACATGAGTGCACGAAAGATCCAAAATAGGATCACGCATATGGCAGCCATTGCTGGCAGAGTGAAGTCAGTCACTGAGGTATGGATTGAAGCCAAAAGGCTGTTAAGAATTGGCAAATGAGCATTAGTGGAAAAACACGAAACAACGTACTGCTGGATATGTCAAACAAGACATTTGTGTGCACTGCCTCATCCCCTATGCCGACGTCACCTCCGGAATGCACACAGTCGACATAGGCCATGATGCCGGAGGGCCTGCTGGATCCCAGAAGTAGAGGTGGCTTGTCAGAGCGCAACCAGCATACCGCTGGAGCCCTCCATTGGCACACCATTCAACCAACACCTGGGCGTGGCAAAGGCACGACCGTGTTGGCTTGATGCTGGGACGATGCTCTTGCTGCACTGGCAGATTGTTTGCCAGTGATGCGATGTCTAGGTGCAATGCTAGAACTCGCACTGGAACGCGGAATTGGAGAAGATTGAATTACTGATAAACAAGGGTTACTCTGGAATTGCACGACCCAGTCGGGTGGGGTAGGCAAAATGGAAGATGGCACACATTTTGCGGAATTGGGTAGGTTAGATGTTCTATACCTCCACCCGAATTCCCGGCCACATTTTTGACATCATAGTTTTCCATAATCTGCCTGCGCTCCAGGGTTTTTGCCACACTTTTCATTCCAGATAAAATCGTGGCCTGGTTTGTTATATTTTTGCTGCAATTCCTGCCATGATTGATACAACCTGTTTGGATTATTCATAGCATCTGGTTTGTCAACCCAGAGGTGCTGTGGCAGATTTGCTTTCTGGCATGGCTTTTAAAGAATTTTGAGACGTTCATGCTTGAGATATTTTGTTGACTGTCCACACTTCCTACAAACAACCCCGCCTTCGTCAAGAATCTGAAGCACGTGACCTTTTTGTGGAGCTGCAACGGATTGAGTAGTGGAACTGTTGGCCGGATTAGTTACTACGTCCGAGGAGTCGATATTGCAAGACTGCTCGGAGCCATTATACGAATCGTCAATATGTGATTGCCAAATTTTAACAAGAACCTTTTGGATTTCACGTGTGTTATCAATTGAGATATCTAGTGGCTTCGGGATTATAGCACAACAACCAAAACAAGCCAGCAATTGTTCAATAGGTTCTGGGATTAAATGCATAATAGGTGCTCGAAGGGCATGAAACTTGGGACAAAACCAAGAAATGTGTTCAAGGCTTGGCTCACCTTGTTTGCAAATGCACTGGATGGTTCCGGAATGTTTTTTGTGTCGATGCTGGCGTTCTGGATTACGCAGTCCTGCGGAAAGCAATAATCTTAGCACTTTGAACTTAACTCTTGGATCTTCACTGGGTAGTGGATTGAGAGCTTCACCACCGTCGCATTGGGATTGCAGCATATCAGCTTCTGCGCAAAGTTCCGTTAACCATTGCAGTGTGGCTTGCCTATTGATACCAGAGTTGGTTCCTGCGAAGTGCTGAGGTCGGTCACGACACAAAAGCTTCCACACATTTCGACGGAAAGCTTCCCTCAACTGATGCTGAAATTTTTGTGGATGCAACTGATTGTTCAAGAATGCTTCCATGGTCTCGCCAAAAACCGGATGTTGAAGAAGTTGCTTGGCTCGAGCAATGGGTCCGTCTACTGTATCAGTGCATTGGTGAACGAGAGAACGCAACCGGCTGACATCCTGCGGAGTTGTGTATGTTCTTCGGAAAGGATTGAGAGCACTGAGATGTCGCGCGAATTCAGGGTCTAAACTTGGCTTAGTGAGAAGTGCGAAAATGGCATGTGGAGATGCATTGTAATCATGGGTATTAAGCAACGCTCTTACGACACTTGCTCTCAGGGATCGAGCATTGTCAATGGAAAGTTGAACGCTGCATTCCTTGTCCAAATGTTAATTTGGGCATGATACTTTGGATAATTGTCGTTTTGTCATTCCAGCTACGAGGTAGTTTTTGGACATGCTGGACAACTGCTTGCCACTGGATCTTCCTTTGGGCCGTCCAACATTTTGCTGGGGAGATTTTGACACTGCATCCAACCAATCGGAATTTGTCACAATGTTCAGTAACTTCAGGGAGAAGTTTTTTGATTTTTTTGGAACCGAAGGTAAAAGTCTTTTTGGTGTTGATGGACAAACCACTGGCTCGTGTGCATTCTTTCGTGAGGTTATTCACAGTTTTGAATTCTTTTTCAACTTCTTTTTTGGTTTCATGTACTGTGACACTGGACATGTCATCAGCGTATGATCCAACCAGGTGGTTACCAGGGAGGTTAATATAATCATACTCAAGGGACATCCTTGTATAATTCCACATGATGGCTTAAAGTGCGATGAGAAAGAACCTTCCAACCTGAAAAATGTTTGATGACATTTATAAAAATGCGCGTAGGGTTTGAACCACGGCGAGGTCTGCTCCACGAGCTGCAAGAATATCCAATGCAAGGTTGTAAGGTAATGTATCAAAACATTTGGCCAGATCAAAGGAGATACCTGCCACAAACTTATTTTCGGCTAAGGCAGCTTCTACTTGAAGGCATGTGTCGAAGGCAAGTTGATCTGCAGCCTTGGAAAACTTACCACCAAAGGAGTTGGCGTGCTTCCAGTGAGGATACCAGTGTTCAGCCAGCTGTGTATGTCTTGCTGCGGACCATAGACGATAGACTATGGAAAGGATAGTAATGGGTCGAAAATCACTAGCAGTGGGAGAAGCATTTTCTGCGTCTTTTGGAATAAAAGTAACCGCACCCTTCACGAGGTTTTGTGGCCACTTGTGGCAGAGCTCTACAGTTTGGAGCAAAGTGCTTAGGTTGGTAAGCATGTCGGGACACCATGCCACAACTAATTTCAATTCCTCGGTATTGATTTGGTCAAGTCCTGGTGAGCTTAATTTCATATTAAAGTGCCAGAAAGTAAGTCAGCTGAGATGACAGGAAGTACCGTGGAATGCGTACTCAAAGTTTGGCCGTACTTTTCCATGAAATTTCTGAAAGTGGGTTCTCCATCCTTGTGTCTTGAACAGATGTCCTTCCATACTGCAACAATGCTTTCAAGTCTTGCTGAGACATCAGCTGTCAAACTGCCGTTAGCTAATGAAACCTTGACGGGAAGAGCAGTAGATTTACGCCTAATATACTGGTAAAATGCTTTTTCATCCTTACGCGTGCGTCTCTTCCATTCAAGAATGCGTTGTTGTTTGTCCTGACGGCTTCCTTGTGCTATAGCATTGTCAACCAGGCAATTCTGGACAGCTGCTGCAAATAACGGAACATTTTCGGATGATAAATATGGATGAACTGCGTTTAAATTTTGGATAGTTTTGTCGCGACGAAATCCGGGAGAGGCGACAAGAATTTCATGCAGCCTGCAATGTGCCTTCCAGAGCTGACGGCTGTTCAAAGTACATGCCCGTTGTTTGACCGTTTTGGGAAAAAGACGTTGTTCATGAAAAAGAATTTGACCGCGTTTGGCAGCAACCTTGGAATAGGGCATCTGTGCATGCACCCGCCCAAGGGTTTGTAGTACACGTTCAAATTCTTGAGGCCAATATTGGAATGCTAAATCAACATCTTGCTTCTGGATAGCTGTCTGAAACTTCTGGGAAATAGAACAATTAATTTTTTGATCATCTGCAGTGGGCATAGGAATAAAGGGCATTTGGGTTACGGCACGAAGGCTTGTTCTCATCTGCGAATATGTCGGAACTCGAATTTGTGCCGATAAGATGGCATGGTCAGCAAACTCGGGATGCTTCTGAATGTCAAAAATTTATACATAGATCATACAAATCCGTGGTGGCAAACAAATAATCAATCTGAGAACCTTTCCCTTTGTGACACGTTGGCTGACTTTGCACATCAGCGGAAGCACGATCACGCATGTCATACCAAAATTTACTATACAAGGAATCGCGAATGCAATGGGAGTCAGCTATTTCCAAGTTGAAGTCTCCCATCAGCAAGCTTGGAAGTGGACCACGTTCAATTCTATCAGTTTGTATGGCTGACATCAAATCGTGAAAATATTGCTTTTTTGAACGGTCCCAACGCGCCCCTGAAATACCATAAACCGAGTATATAGTAATTGTGACCCCACCACGCCCAAGCCAGACTTGACAAGCTACAAGGCGTCCATCTTGATAAAAGCGATTGCAAGGGTGCTCAACCTCCCATGTCAAGGGTCTCGCATCGCAAATTTTTGATCTTTTTGCCAAGATTCCAACTCGGCCAAAATGGCGGTTGTCAACATTCTGACCCCAAATGCAAAAATAATCTGCGAACTGATGTGTCTCTGCGGATTCCAAATGTTTTTGTACGTGAGTCTCTGACAAGCAGTAAACATCATGATCTAAAGCTTTCAAATGTTTACGTTTTATTGCTTGCTGCATACCACCAATACTGAGTTGAGCACAACTGATAAATTCTTTTTTGAGTGGATCCGATGTGCTGCTTGGTACCAAGATTTATCTCGAGTGTTGCCATGTAGCGAATGCATGATTCGATTTCTGCATTTGTGCGACTGAAACCACACGTATGCGACCGCTTTTTTCAACAAGGTGAAGGTCAGGAAGGGCGTTGCTGATCCCGGCTTCTCTTTTCATCAGGAGACAGTCCTGAGTTCACTTCTGTCTTGCTTTTCTCTGAGTCTTTCTTTGGAGACACTTGCGTTGGTGGTGCAGTCCTGGATTTGCTGGCACTCTCGACTTTCTGCAAAAATTCCTTCTGTCGGTGAGATACATTTAGAGGTTTGGCACTGTGAGAGGCCACTGATGTCGAAGAAGCTGCTGCCGAACTCTGGTTGGCTTGCTTCAACATATCTCTGGCCTTCGAATTCAAAGCTTTATATCGCAGCTGTCTTTGGACACCAAGGTAAGTGTAATGACAAGGCTCCGTGTTTCCGACGTTCGAAGCTAGAAATACCACTTGGTTTTCTGCGACATACAATACCTCAACATCCTGCCATGCTGTCAACAGAGCCAAGGCCCAGTGCAAACCTACAGACACATGGGTACCAGTGAGTTTCCACCTCCCTAACAAGGCTTGGGCATCAAGTTTGTGTGTGCTGGCAAAGGCTGAAAGCGTTTGCAGCGAGCGAAAACGAAGAGCGATTCTGGTCTGAAGTGGTGGACCTTTCTTTGTGGCGCCAAAAACATCGTCATGATCTTTGGACATCCCAAGAGCTCTTGCCATCGTGAAATCTGGCGGCAACCAGAGCAACTCCATCTCTGTAGCACAACCTTTCCTCTCCTTTATATACAACCCATCCTTACCGGAATTTTTCCACAGCGAGTCAACGTAGTCCACATGGAGCAGGAAGGAGGCACTTTGGGTTTCACGTGGTTGGATCTCGGCAATTGCATCTATGTCAACAAATTTTGCCAAGGTGTCTGCTACAATATTCACAGGAATGCGGCCTTCGGGCCAACCATCTCCACTGCCTGACCATAGCCCAATTGAGTGAGCCATCTTTTCACAACAACTTGTTCACGTGTTGCGTCAAGACCCATGTAGGAGATTGTACACTGAATCTGGCTTCTTGGAAAACCACGTAGGCCTAAAGTGTCCGGACTTTCGGTCGTGACGATACCAATGGGCGAACTTGACCATCCCACCTGTTGCACTACTTGAGCGACTGCATTTTTTGGCACTATTGCAACACCTCCTTGAGCTGATAAACTTTGCTAAGCGCAAATTGGGCAGTTCCATTCTGCCTGAAGCAACTGGCTTTGCATTCGAAGTCGTGCCTTTTCTGGGAGAACACGTTCAACCTGCGTAGCAACATCCTCAATCAGCAGAGTCTCTTGTGGAGTGGATTCCGCCCAGGGAGGTCCATTTCTGCCTCCTTTGCCCTTGGCTTTCCCTGATGAACTTCCCTTGCCTCGTCCTGCTTTCCCATTGCCATATTTCGAGTGCATGGCCTGATTGCGATCAATGTTAAAACATGCCACACTAATTGCACATGCCACAGCGTTGCAAAGACAAGGAAAATGGACAACCCTTGAGAGGTATCGTCTATGATACCGCTGACCACGGCGAGGCCTACAGAACCTCCTATTGCCAATTTTCCGTGCCGCTGTCAAACATTTGCAAGGGCGACGACTCCGTGAGTAAATGACATCAAACAAGCAGCTGCATAGCCACTTAATCAAGACAAAAATCCATTGGCATTGGTGAAACAATATGTAGTGGGAACACACAGTTCCATGAATCATGTTGGGTTCGCGTACGAACTGCCACAAAATGCAAAGCCAAAGCGGCGTGAAACACAAACAAGTGAGCAAGAGCGAAAGAATCAAAAAGACGTTGTGCCACTCGTCAAACAAGACATTGTCATGCGTACACCCACTCGCCTCACCACTGCAACATCTGACCTCCGGAATGTACGCATTGCAGTGGGTCGTCAGCGCCGGAGGGCCTGCTGGATCCCAGAAGTTGGGTCTTGAAGGAGCAATTGCCCACAACGGCGCAAAGGCTCCATGCTGGGCGGAGCTAGCCAATGCCAGTCCGCCATGAAGCGGAGTCAGTGGATGAACCTGGCCGAGATGTCATGAAAGCGTCAGAAACCGGCTGACCACTGGCGACATCTCGTGCATTGGATGACATCGATGGTTGTGCTGTTGTGGTGAGGGAGGTTTTACTACGGATTCGCCGTCGCTGCACTTCAACTGGTGAGTTAGGGGTGGTTAAGGGTTGATGGACAACTGCAGGGGTATTAGCGGGAGGTTTACAACTGGCTCTTTTGAGATTTGCACGGTCTTTCCATGTCCATTTACGGAGGCACGTGGTGCAGGAAAGGAGACCTTCATCAGGGGTGTTTAGGATTTTACCGATCTTGCGGTTCCACTCCAGAGAGTGCTTGGCCGTGGAATTGCAATCGGCCTGCAATTTTTGGAAAAGTCCATCGAGTCTGGCTTCACTCCTATTAAAACCTTCTTCCTGTAAGATTACTGTGGAATCTTTTTGAGGGCATGGCTGTGCAGTTATTTTCAACTTAATATGCTTAGAGCACGCTACAAACTTTCCACATTTACAGCAGTACACTCCAGGCTGGCCATTAGGGCGCGGTTTTAGTGACCATTCTGGTCAAAACTCTTCTCCTCATCAGTAGTTTTGGATTGGGACATCTCGGATCGGTGCCCGGTTTTGAAGTCGCGGATGTAGTTTTGCCAGATACTTACGAGACTTTCTTGGAGAATTATGATTTGTTGGTTGGTGAGATTGGTGTCGGCCGTGATAATGGCGCTATATTTTGTGCATGTTGGTAAATTTTGATAGATAGGAAGTGAGATAGGCTTTCGAAGATCTTGGTAAATATCACATTCCCATGATATGTGAAGAACCGTGGGACTTGCCCCACATGGGCATAGCGCCGGGTTTTTGTCTTTACGATGTCTGGCGTCCCTCTCTTCGGTCATAAGGCCGCCTGTGAGCATACGTCGCAAAACTCCAAATTTCATGATTGTGTTTTCATCTCCTGTATCAAGGGCTTTACGATCCCACTGTTGAGATTAGATAACATTAAGGTTCTTTTCATGCACATCTTCTCTACATCATGATAATGCTGCGGTCGATTTTTGGCTGCTCTGCTCAGCAATTCTGCACGCCATTGGTCACGGAGTTCATGGGCCCACTTTTCGATATTAGGTGCATTTTCATATACAAGCTGCTGAACATTATCAGCGAAAGTGCCCTGCATTAACCTACGGATTTTACGACTAGGTCCTTCGACATTTTTTTGGGGGTCCGAATCGAGAACCTTTTGGAAAGAGGTGCGGAAATCTTCGTTGGTAAGCATCTTGCAAGTGTCCTGAGTCCTTGATAAATATGACCAAACAGGGGGTCTAATTGTGGGGGAAGGAGAATCGCGAAGGTAAGATGGGTGTTCATTGAATAAAAGTCTGTGTCAAACATTACCCTCATGCATAATGTTTGAGCGAATTTTCGTGAGAGCTTCATCAGCAAGGGTAAAACTGTGCGTGCCCTGGCCGTACGTTGCTTGGGCTATTGTCGCTAGGAGCATGCGCGATTTGTCTCTCCACGGTAATGGACAGTGCCGCATGCACAAAACTGTCGCTGACCATTTCGCGTATCTTCCTTCCTCAACTTCAGCCAAGTTTTTATCGTGTATTTCAGCCAGAAAACTGCCTCCAACGATCTTAAAAGCGTGGTGATGGCTATAGTCTGGGTCGAGACATCCTTTGAGGCATTTGTTGCCGTATGTATTGCATTTGCGACTTGCAAGTTCTCCTTTCAAACTGGAGTTCCTCAAGAGACTCGACAATACGGTGAAAAAAGTTAATTTAATGTCGGACCGAAGCTGGGCTGTGGAACCAGCAACACATGTGGCACTGATATCGTCAGCATAGCTACGTGCAACAACTCTGGGGGCAAGACAGGTCCGCTATTTCTAGAACTACCGTTACTAAGGAATTTAAAGCTATCATCGAGGTAGGACATCCCTGGAGCAGCCCGTTGCTAGCAGTCCAAAAGGAACTACATGCCCCCCGAAGTCAAAAGACCCGTGTCAAATTTTGGTAAATAAATTGGAGTGGCATGAGAATTCTTGGGTGTGCACCACGAATTTCGAGAGATCTGAACAAAAGTTGAAATGGAATTAGATCAAAACACTTCTTGAAATCATAGGCTCCTCCTCCAACTACGCAGTCCGAATGCATACCTCCCTGTTCTAGCTGTTGCGCTATAGCCATGATCATACCCTGTGTTCCTCTGCCTTTACGGCAGCCCCACATCTCCTTATGAGCCCAAAACTCTTGCCAGTTGAGACTGTCTTGAAAACGGGCCTTCGCCCATAACCAGTAAATCGCACTTAGCACTGAGATGGGTCTAAAATCCACTGGGGATGGGGCATCTCCCATGCCATCTGTTGGGATTAAAGCTGTGTATGCCTTAGTGAGTGGACTGGGCCACCTTGCATTGAGTTCAATCCAGTCCAGTATCATAGCAAGGCCGTTAAAAAGGTCCGGATACCAGCGGCTCAGTGCAATGAGCGACACTGGGCGCCACCCGTCCAAACTGGAGGAACTGGGTTTCACATCCTTTAGTGTCTGGACTAAGAAACTTCCGGTCATAGGGGTGAGCGTCACTGGATGACTCTTCATGAAAGGTGCAAAATTTTCGTCAAAATGTTTCATATCGGGTAAACAGTTGACAAATTTCTGGAAAATGGGCAACCACGCTTTTGCTATCTCATTTAGCTGTTCATCCGTGTTAGCGGTAAATTTCCCATTAGGAAGTTTCATGCTAATATCATTATCCTGAGGCTGATTTTTTAGCCATTGATATGAGAGATTTTCCGACTGCATAAGCTTATGTTTCCACGCTTTCACGCGGCTTTGCCTGTCTTGAGTCTGAAGTTCTGCTCAGATTTTCTTCAAAAGAGAAATGAGCTGTGTGACTGTGTCAATGTTTAAAGAGTTGGTAAAGAGAGATTGGACAGTCGCGACATGCTGGTGAGGGATACTGGGTTGAACTTTGGTGGTATTTTTCCATGTGTTGGCGGCTTGTGTGCCCCAATTCCTGGTACGTGTAAGTTCCTCTGCTCGACCTAATGCCTGGGCTATGCGACGACAATTAAGGTTCAAGGAATGAGCATCCACTTGCTTCGGGTACACCCATACGCCCAAGTCCTTGCAATGTTTGCGTTTGACAGCTATTCCCAATCAAAACGCTCGCCACGACCCCTGTCCCGGCACAGACCTTGCAAAACCCCTTTCCCCATTGGAAACGCTAGCTTTAACAAGCCTTGACCAAACTATCATGGTTCTATTATGTTCTATTCGTTTTTGATCGAATCCCATCGGAACGCCGGTTTCCAACGGGCCTTTTTTCGTGGGCACTGCTGACGCCCACAAACAAAAACGCGAAGCAGGCCCTTTTCCTAGTTTGTATACTGCAGGATGGGTTCTGATAAAGGAAAAAAAACGAGGTCCAAAACGAGGTCAAAACGAGGTACGGAAAAAGCCCCGCATCTACACACATGGACTTTGGCCCGCAAGCCGCAAACCTGCCCTTCCTTGGATCACTGGTAGCGAAACAATGACAATTTGCAGAATCCCAGCACACCGCCATGGCAGTGTAGAGATGATAATCCCAGCGTTGTGTAGAAGTACCCGGAAACAGCAACAGCAGCAGCCGTCGAACCAGCAGCCGCAGCAACAGCAAGACGCCAGTAGCTGCAGAACCCAACAGCAACCATCCCAAACACAATGAGAACGCAACTAGCAAGATTAAAGCACTATGCTAATAGTAAAACAACGCCCTACCCCAAACACAACCTAAACGCCGCTTCGCCACTTTAGGTCTACATGAGATAGTAAGACAGCAACCTACCCTAAACACAAGCTAAACGCCGCATCGCCACGACTTCCACAAAAGCCTTCCCCCAAGCTAATTTCAAGATTTTTGGGATTTCGCCACGACTTGGGCAGTTGGGAGTACAGGCATTGTTTTTGAGGAATCAATCTGGGGGGGCTGGTATTTTGAGGGTGGAAGGTCTATTAGTTGGGTTGGCACGGCACGTATCTGCACTGGGCCCCAATCGGCAGGTGCAGTTGGACATGTACCTCGCTGTGGTCTTGGGGTAGAACACCTGGTTTCACTTGGTAATCAAAGAGAAGCTCAGCAGCTAACGAGTTTGCCATGAGCATGTCAATTCGAGATCCGTTTTTGTCATGGGAAGTTAGTTTGTTCTGTTCTTCACTGGAACCAAAGGAAACTGAGTCAATCCAAAAACCTGTGTTGATGCATTTCTGCAAGAAATTGCTTTCCTGGACTTGTAAATTAAAATCTCCTGCGATACAAGCTGGGATAGATCCTCTGGCAATCATGTCTTGAGCGACATCATGCAAGAGAGTCTCTAATTCATCTCGGCGATTCTGTTCCCATCTGGCACCCGCATGACCGTAGACTGCATAGAGAATTAGGTACCTTTCGCCTTTGTTATAGAACACTTGTATCGCATGTAGTCTACCATCATTATAGTGCTTTAGGCATGGGGATTGGTCAAATGATATAGGACGAACATTCCAAAAACTACCTTTCCGCACTAAGAAGGCAACCCCTGATCTAGAACCTTGGTTGACCGGCGCGCCCCAAATTACATGGAAGTCTTTGGCAGTGAATGGCAATGATTTCTGCATGATTGCAGCGCAATGATTCTCGGAAAGGATCGTAACATCTTTGCAGCGTTTCAAGATCTGTTCCCAACGACCTTCTTTGGAAAGGCCATTTGTGTTTGCAACACATATGTTGATAGCATTTTTTGAGGAATGTACTGGAGAGTTGCCAAAAATGATATGCATAAGCTTATTGCGAAAACATGCGCAAACTGACCATGTTTTCACCGCATGCTGGGCGCAGTCCAAGGCAAAAAACGTATGGTCTTCAAGGCTACCAGTCAAGGTTAAGAATCTCTTTGCTTCTTGGCATCCGGCGTCTCACCAGTATGTGCGGAAGGCTTCTGCTTGGTCGCTTCCTTTGCAGGCGGACTAGCACTCGTTTTGGGGAGAGATTTCTGAATTTGCGCAAAGAAAGCTTGCTGACGGGCCTCCCGTTGATCACCTCGGAGAGCACCGCTGGCTTGAGAAACATCTGATGGCATCTGTTGATTGGCAAGTTTCACCTGATCTCTGGCAAGGGCATTGAGAGCCTTGAAGGTGAACTGGCGTCTGACCCCTTGACACATGTAGAATCCTGGGTTCACATTCCTTGGTTTCATTGTCAGGAACACTCCTGTTGAGTCTTTCAAATACAAGACCTCAACGTCCTCAAATCCGCGGCTTGTGAGAAAACCAAGTAAACCGTAGGTGTCGACCTGGATGTCGATACCTGTGATCTTCCACCGGCTGTATTTTGACACATCACGGATCTTGTTGGCAGTAGCACAGGATGTCAAGGCTGCCAGATCTCGGAAACGCAAGGCCAGCTTGGGATGTGCTGCGCCACCTTTCCGAGCGATACCTAGGCAACCGTCCGATGCCGCCAAAGTAAGGGCTTCCGAGAGAGTGACCTCTTCATCTAACCACAACAAGTGACATTCAACAGTAGGCGAGGTTTCCTTGATGAAAACACTGCTCTGGCCAGAGGATCGCAAGATTGTATCGATGTAATCAGAGTGAATGTAGAATGTGGCACTGTCCCCTTGTCTGGGTTGAATATCAGAAATGGCCTCTGACGGCACGTGCTTCTCCATCTCGGCCATGACGGCCATGATGAGGGACGCCGGCAGAGGCCCTGCCGGCCAGCCTAGTGCTTCAGGGAATCGACAGGTCATCTTCTTGACGGTGAAGAACATGTCGGCTTGTGGGCCCTGCATGACTTGTTGAACGTGCGGTCCAAATCCGAGCTGAACCAAGCACCGCATCACCGGTGTTTGCACTTTGACGCCTTTGCTGTTCAAAGCCAAAATGTTCAGCCTGACATGTTGCCAATGGTATCCGAGGAGACCGACATTGTTCGGATGTTCTGATATATCAGGATAGCCACTTTGAATTTGTTCGCAGTAAACCCTATGCGGGAGATGACGCCGGGTAGCTCCCATTTGGGCACTAATGAAATTCCATCCTGTTTATTCAAAGATTGATGTGGATAAGTAGGGACGTCCCATTCCGAGGCAACCAGTTCACTTTGCATGCAAAGTCTCGCCGCATCCGGCAAAGCTGCTTGTATCGCCAGGCGGATGTCCTCAGCAGGCTCTGGGGTCGGTGGCGGCTCACTGGTGGCAAGATTGCTATTCACTATTCTGTTCCGATTTCCTTTTCGTCCTTTGCCTTTGCCTTTTCCATTTCCATGCGTCAAATGTGCCAAAAGATTGCGTCTACGATTCGATAAGCACCAGGTGCTTCTAATTCTCTTCTCCAAATGGAGGTGCTGCAGGAAAACAAAATGCATTGCTTGGCGGGTCCAAGTACTCTGTGTCAAATGATTCGCGATTTGAGCTGTGGACAATTTGATCATGAAACAAAATGTATGAGCCGCAAAAAAGGTGGCGCAAAAGGTTCTCCAGGCAAAGTGCTCATTCCTATGGCCACATCTTCTCTTGCTACGGTAGCGTCGTCGGGACACCCACCGACACGGTCTGCATCGCATCGGCATATGTGAAGGGCGTTTCGGAAAAAAATTGGTAATCAAGTGCCAAATTCGGTGAAAACCCTCATAAATGCTTGCAGCATTTTCATAAGCAACAAATTGCATGATGATACGAAAACAGAAATCATTGAGGAGTGTGACCATGCAGGTCAAAAAGGAGAAAGCCAAAATGGCTTCGAGCAATAAGTGAAACATCACAAAGACTAAACTGCGACACGCGCGGTGCTTGCACTGTCTCTCCTCGCCAAACTGCCTTCCCACCTCCGGTATGCAAGCAGCAGTAAGGGTCGAAGGAGCCGGAGGGGCCTGCTGGATCACAGTAGTAGTAGGTGCTTGCCAGAGCGACCAAGCATTCCGCTTGATCCCTCAGCGCATTGCAAGTCTCATCCAACACCTGTGCGGGGCATGGAGGAGCTTGACGCTCTATCATGACCACGGTCGGAAATTGTTTGCTGCGATTGTTTCCCCACGATTCTTCGTCGCGGGGCTTGTATCTCAACTTGAACTGGCTGAGAGATGGGTTCTGGTTCTGTGAGAGGGAGCATTTCAGGATTTATCTGACAATTGAGAACCCACTGCGGAGCGGCAGGAGGGTTGGCTGTTGGAATGCACTTAGTGGTGGGGTTGTTCTGTCGCTGCATCCAAGCAAGCCTTACACCATAACCGCCCGTAATTGTTGGGTTGTTTTTTATCCTTGCCAATTTTTCTGGTTCCAATAGTAAGATATAGTAAGTATGGCCCGCTTGACTATATTTGGAATTTAATTGACTCCAGAGTTTTTGAAAGCGAACCAGGTTATTATGCATGGCACCTGGGGATTGCAACCATTGTGTCTTAGGAAGGTCCTTATTCTGACAGGGCTTGGAAAGAATTTTGAGTCTTTGGTGGACTTTCCGCATTTTGACAGAAAACGCCTCCTTCTGGAATGAGCTTTAAAACGTGGCCATTACGAGCGACCGGTTCTTGACTAGTGGCATGATCACTGGGAGTCAACGGGGGTTTATCGATGTCTTGATTATCTGGTTGAAAGGATTCGGAAATGTCAATGACGAAATTTTCTGGTTTGCTGTACCAATCATCAATGTGACTCTGCCAAATTTCCACCAGTGCTTTTTGGATTTTTTGTACCTGGAGGGTAGTGATTGTCAGGGTGTTGGGGACGATGGTGCAAGATAAAAAAACATTGGGGCAACTGACTGAGAGGCATAGGCAAATTTTGTAATGCAACTTGTCGGATGTCCGCAAACCTGGGACAGTGCCAAGAAATGTGTTCGAGCGAAGGCTCTCCACCATTGCACAGGCAAATCGCTTTCCCAGCTTTTTTCTTGTGACGATGTTGTCTTTCTGGGTTCTGTAGACCAGCGCTCAACAAAAGGCGAGGAACTTTCAACTGGGCTCTTGGGTCTGCTTTAGGGTCTTCGATAATAAAATCCTCTTGGTCACACTTTGCTTGTAACTCATCGGCACGTGTCATGAGCTCATTCAGCCATCCTAGAGTTCTGGCTCGGTCAACCCCTTGCCATGTACCTGTGAAATGTTGACTACGATCACGGCAAAGCACTTGCCAAGCATTTAATCTATAGTCCTCCCGTAGAGAGTGTTGCCATTTATTGGGGTGCAGGTTCCCATCCAAAAAGGCTTTCATGGTTTTGGCGAACACCGGGTTTTCACTGAGTTGAACAACCCTTGCAACAGGTCCATCCAAGTTAATATGGTGAAGTTGGATACGCGCCTTCAGGTTGGCAAGGTCTCGCGGCAACTTATATGTGCGTCAGTCTGATCAAATTAAAGGCACTGAGGTCTATAGTGCGAAAACCGGGTCTATATTGGGCGGGACTAAGAGGGCGAATACTGCATTTGGCGCAGAGTTATAATTATCAGCATCAAGGAGGGTGCGTAACACAGTGGCTCGCATGGTCCGACCAGTATCCCGAGAAACATGCAGCGCATGCATGCCTTGCCCAAAAGTGAATTTTAGTATCATACTTTGGATTAAGGCTGCTTTTTGTTGCCAGCTTACTGGTAAAATACGCATACGTTGGACTGCTTGCTTCCAATTTTCAAATCGCTGTTTTTCAAGCGGTGTCCACGCACGTGCGTCAGTGGTTTTGACACTGCAACCAACCAAACGAAAAGTAGTTTGATACTGTTTTTGAACATTTTGTTGCCAAACGTGAATGTTTTGTTCATATTGATTTTCATACCAGCGAGTTTAGTGAATTTCTGGGTGTTGATGTAACCACGATTGAGAAGACGAATAACTTCCTGTTGAGTGTCAGCCTCAGTCACCACGCTGAGATCACCAGCATATGCACGACTACTGCAATCCGACAACTGGACGATCCAACATTACTAAAGATGCTAAAAGCATCATTGAGACAGGACAACCCTGTATTATTCCACAACAAGGTTCGAAAGCCGTGGAGTGGCAACCATCTAAACGAAAGTGCTATGTGTGTGCCTTATAAAAGGATTTGAGCGTGTTAACCACTTTAAGGACAGCACCTCTCATGGCGAACACATTTAGGGCAGGTTCCACCGGTATGCTGTCGAAGCACTTCTGGAGATCAAATGAAAGGCCTGCTATATATTTGTTGTTGCGAATGGCTTCCTCGAATTGGCAGCATGTGTCAAATGCAAGTTGGTCGGCTGAACGAGAGTTCCTACCACCATAAGAAGAGTTGTGTTTCCACTGCGGAAACCAAGCGTCAGCAAGTTCGGCATGTCTAGCTGCCGCCCACACTCTATATATGGTTGAGAGTTGAGAGTATTGTAATTGGTCGAAATTCATCCGCTTTAGGCTGGGGATTGGTTGCGTCTTTGGGGATAAACGCGACAACACCTTTAGTCAAATTGGAAGGCCACTTTGCGTTGATTCAATGCACTGCAACAACGAAACCAAGTTGGTGAGGAGGTCGGGAGACCACAAAGTAGCAACTTTCAGTTCGGCAATGAGGATATGGTCTAATCCAGGTCAACTGTTCTTCATGTTTTTCAGGGCTTGTGAAATAGAAATCACATTGATGGGTTCGAGAACAACAATGGATTTTTTCCATGGTGGGTCCATATTCGGTCATAAAATCTCGAAAAGAAGGTTCTCCGTTTTTATGATTGGAATAAATCTTTTTCCAAACGTGTGAGATACTGCTCAGTCGATCCTGTACAGAATTGGCAGTCAACATGTTATCAAGCATGGAAACTTTGACCGGTTTGTTGGCAGCCTTGGCCTTTAAATACGAAAAGGGTCGGTTTGGGTCAGAACGTATAAATCCAACACAAAATTCGCTGCGCCTTATCATTTGCCTGAGCGATATCCAAACATCGGTCGAAATCTTCCGAAGCTGCAGGGAAGTTCTGAGATTCAACATGATTTTGAAAACCTTCAACAAATGAATCTGGGATCCAGGGTAACACAAAGACAAATTTGCAATAGCGCGATCTCTGCGAGTACCAGAGGAGCTGCGACAAGAATTTCTTTGATTTGACAGTAGGCTTTCCAAAGTTTTCGTGTTTGTAAAGTACTAGCGTGCTCGCGAACTGTTTTGGGAAATGTACACTTCTCATGGAAGAGGATTTGACCCCTCCTTGCAGTACCTTTACATTCAGGCTGCTGGCCAGCGCGATGTAGGGCACAGTGCAACACACATTCAAGTTCTTGGGACCAAAGCTTGAAAGCTGTATCAACATCATGGGTCGCGAGAGCTTTTTGAAAGGTCGTGTTAAAGTTCACTTCTGATTGATTCATCGGTGTTATTTGGGGGTGGGATAGTCGGCAATCTCGAAACTGCGCGAAGAGTGCAAATGACTTGGGAAGCTTTGGGCAGCTTCAACTGAAAGGAAACTATTGCGTGATCTTTAAACTCATGCAGGGAATTAACCCGAAAATTAAAAGATTGGTCGTATTTAAGCCAGTTGAGACAAAAATATGATCTGTTTTTGAACCAGCTTCCCCTTATGGCAAGTTGTTTTTAGTTGCATGTCAGCTGAAGACTTATCCCGGGTATCACACCAAAAACGAGCTTGTAAAGCTGACCGTATCGGGTGAGAATCAGTGATTTCCAAATTAAAGTCACCTAACAACACTGCTGGAATGGGTCCTCTACTTATTCGATCCTGCTTGATGGCTTCGAACATTGTGTGAAAGTACGTCTTTTTGTGGACGCTTCCCATCTGGCACCTGACATTCCGTAGACCACGTATACCAAAATCGAGACTCCGCCTGTGCCAAGCCACAGTTGCACAGCAAGCAGACGATTGTCTCTGAAAAAGCGACAACACTGGTGTTCGAGAGGCCATTCAATGTCAATTTTCTTGGCATGCCAAAAACTGGACCGCTTGGTCAATAAAGCAACTCCACCATAGTGTCTGTCCGGTGAGTTAGGTCCCCAAAAACAGTGGTACTCAGAGAACTGGTGACTTTCTGTGCTTTCTAGGTGCGACTGCAAATGCGTTTCTGACAACGCGAGCCGATTCAGAGGCCATCGCATTCGAACTATTTTTTTGGCGACACATTGCGACAGGTTAAGTGTCAGGGCTTTTCTTACCATCAGGTGTTTCACCAGTTTTCCCACCGTGACGTTTGTCTGCATCAGCATGTCTTGGCGACGATGGTGCCGGTTTGGCTTTGGGTACAACTCTCTCGAGAAATGCTTTGCAGTCTTTGGATCTTGTACCAGGCATAGAAGTTGATGCAGCAGCTGCCGATTTTGCTTGGTTCGCATCTTTCAACATTTGACGGCTTTTGGCATTGGTTGCCTTGAATCGCAACTGACGCAGAATTCCATTGAATTGGCAGTATCCGAGGTTGTCAGAGAGAAAAATCAACTGATTTTCAGCAAGAAAAATGATGTCGATGTTGTTCCAATTCTGTGTCTGCAAAAAGGCAAAAGCGCCTGCAAGGCCAACTTCAACCGGAATACCTGTGAGTTTCCAATGACACATTGAAGCATTGCTAGAGTCGATCTGGTCGGTTTTTGCGAACGTCTCCAAATCAGAAAGCGATTGAAATCGAAGGCCATATCTGGCAGCTGCGATGTTTCCTTTTTCAACAAGACCCATGGCTGTACGATCCTCAGCGACCCAGAACTTCCATTCCTCCTTATTTAAGGAATTCCTCCTTATTTAAGGAATTCCTCCTTAAAATTCCTCCTTAAATTAAGGTGGAATTTTTGAAAAATTCCTCCTTAAAATTCCTCCTTAAATTTTCAATTGCAAGGGGATCTTGCACCTCCTTCAGCAGGAGACTTGAAACCTCCTTATCCCAGATCCTGGCAGCAAAACTTTTCACTTCAGCTCTGGAATCACTTGTGCTCGAAAACTTTGCAGAACACTCATGCCTATGGAATAAGGGTTGTGGCTTCCACCTTTCACAGCTCCTAAGTGAGCTAGGAAGCCACCAAAGTCTTCGTCTCGATATGTCCAACTGTCTGATGGACAAGAGTTCTGGAGCAATAAATCTAAGAAGCTGTGGTGCTTTGGTTTGATCTTCCAAGTATGGTCAGTCTCGTTTTCCAAGCTCTTGCACAACAGCAAAAACTTTCTGCCATGCAGCAGCATTGACTGGTGATTCCATAGATTCTTGGACAAGAAAGAATAACATTGCCACAGTTCTGTGGCAGCCATCTTGATTGTATATTCAAACACATTGTCATCAGCCAAAAATTCATCGCAGATTTGTTTTGCAAGAGTAATCAAACCTCGAGCTTCTGCAGCTTTGGCTCGAAGTTTTGGACTTGAACTGGCTTTCTTTCTGATCATGAGGACTGTCAAAGTAGGAAGCCCGTTTTCCACACCTTCAGTCTTGTAGTAGCTTTGAATTCTGTGGAACAAGCTTTTCACCCTTTCTTTGACATTGTTGCCAGGCAAGTGATTTCCAGAGGCAATTAAATGGTGAAAAACATTGCCCATAAAATCTGCTGCCACGCCCAAGTCCACAATGTGAAGCCAGTCCAAAAGAAATTGTTTGCTTGTCAGTCCTGGTGTTTGAAACAATTCATTGATGTCAATGCCAGAATTGGAAATGGATTGCAACAAAGTGAAATGGTCCAAAGGATCAAATGCCTTGCAGCTTTCAAAGTTTCGAATTTCAATTGGTTTGCACAAGCACAAATGGCAGCATCCTTGTTTGTCTCGCCATCCAGGAAATTGGAAAACTTCTTTTCTCATAGCCCAATCACCTCTCACTTCAAGTAAAAAAGCAGTGAAAGGCAATGCCTTGCCATTGAATGTGCTTCGTTTTTTGTCGCCTGGGTGCCAAAAGCTGCCATCATGCCTTGCTGAAGGCCAAGTGCAATTGGCTAAGTGAATAAAAGACCAAGACAAAATTCCTAACATCTTCGACAAAGTTACTCCCTTGATGCACCAGTGCTTTGGAATACAGCACAAAGGGATTCGCAAAGTACCATTAGGTGGAAGTAAGCCAGGAAAATTCAATGAGATGTATTCCAAAGTTTGACTTCTGTCATAATTGTAAGGTGTGCCATCGATCCAAAGGCCAAGTCCTATGGCTTCTCGAACTTGGAACTGCATTTGCATGTTCGCCAAATGTTTTTTTGCTGAGTTCACACATGCCACCAGTCTGCAGCAAGTCTTTCTTCTCAGAGCGCTTCGAGAAGACAAAATGAATCTCATGTGGCAAAAGAAAAGGTATCTTCTTCATCTCTTCTGCTTGTGTTTCAGGATTGTAGCAAGGGATCAATGCAATGTATTCATTGAACCACAGGCAGTTCTTCAACATTTTTCTTTTCATATCCCTTGCCAAATTCTTTTCCCAATTGGCTTGCTTCTCACCACTGCCAGATTTCTCTGCACCTTTGACCAAATCTTTCACACCAGCGGCTCCAGCTATTTGTGCATCTTTCATGAGCTCATTGGCTCTTCTAGCAGAGACAGTCTTGGTCAAAAACAAATTGGACACATTGTGTCGAAACCTCTTCTGGTCAGGTTCCCTAAGGGTAGACAAATCTACCTTTCTCTTGTGAAACATGGCTTGAGCTGGAAAAACATGTCAACATAAAAGTTCATAAGATCTCAGAAGACAAGAAGTTACACATTGTATTTAGTTAGTGCTAAATTTGGCCAATGCTTTGAAACAGGGAAACAGTAAAGGAGATCTTACACCTCCTTGAGTCTTGTACACCAGCTTAGAAGCAGGCTCTTTTTCCAGCAACAGTTACCAGCTGTGCATCTTCCAAGCAGATCCCTGCGATATTTTAATCTGCATTTCCACATTCCAAAACTGACAACTGCACCAAATGCGCTTTCCAAAATCTAAGGGCCAAACAGCTCCTACAGCAATGCCTGGTGAGTTTTCACCTTGGCTTTTGCTTCTTGCAGCTTCTCTTGGCTGGAAGCAAGCCATGCTTTGGCAGCAGGCAATGATTTCGAAAGGCTTTCAGGAGAAGTGTCCTCAGGAGCAAGATCTTCACTGGCTGCGACATAGGATCGAAGGTTGGCAATGGCTTTCAACTGCTCTTGACACCAAGTCTGAAGACCTTTGCCTTTGGCATGGAAGCTTGGGTCACCTTTGATTTCCAAACGACATGCCAGGTCCTGGGCCTTGGCAAGCTCCTTCTCCCAGGCATTCTTGCAGGAATTCAGACTGTTGCACACATTCTGAAACTCCTTCAAAGGCTTACTGATCCTGTTGTCATCCAAAGCCTGGCCTGAGATCTGCTTGTCCATTGGGTCCACAGGGTTCTTCTCAATGGTGGCCAGTGGCTGCTTCCTCCATGGAGGCAGTTCCTTTGGAGGTTCCACTGAACCTTTCACTGAAAACTGAAAAGTGTAATGATGAAGTAAGTTGTGATGTCTATGAATCTCCAGTTCCAAATCCGATGGTTTCTATTTTGGATCCAAAGTGATTTTTATTGGAGGTTAAAATTGGTTCAAATTAAAATTGCCAATTTTAATTTTAACCTATCCTGCCTTTAAAAGTAATACATAAACTGGTTAAAATTAAAATTGGCAATTTTAATTTTAACCAATTTTAACCTCCTTATTTTTCCAATTTGAAACCTTTACAGTCATCATGCATGACCTGAGTGAATTGTATCCAGAGTTGCCAAGAGCCACTCAAACAAAGGAAATGGATGGGCATCAGCTTCGGCCAAGGAGATCTTGCACCTCCTTTTTGATTCCAGTATTGGACACTAGTGCAATGATTGTGATACCTCAGGTTCAGATCATCAGCTCTCATCATCATTCCAAAGCTGATCATGTGCATCCATCAAGGCTTCAAAAATGATTCTACAGGTCCATCACAACTACATTGATCAATATGACTCGACAGCTTCAGCCATGCAGAAATGCTCATATCACAGATATCATGTTTTACTTAAATTTAAATTTAGTTTATCAAGGAGATCTGGCACCTCCTTAAAGAGTCGCTTGCGCCCATAATCTCCAATCATTTTTCCAGGGAAGCTCAATTGACTCAATCTATATTTGAATCCTCATCCTCTTTTGATTTTTCGGTTTGCTCTCCAGCATCAATAGGTGATGTAGGAGAATATGGGGTTACAGCAGGACCTGATCAGGAGGCATGATGATGAACATATTGCACAGTGCATGGTTGACATGAGATGCTTTCAAATCCACAGTCACAGAAAACTCCAGCCTGTGTAGATCATTCCTTCATCCAGGAAATGTTCTCAAGTAGCTTGTAGAAGGCGAGGTGGCAGGCGCCGGGGTACTTGGAGGGGGCATTGGAAGGGGCATTGGAGAAGCACCTGGAGGGTCATGAGAACTTGGAGGGGCACCTGGAATAGGTGCTGGAGGAGGTGTATTTGGAGGTGGTAAAGGTTGCGATTGGATCACCTGGTTTTGTAGCCTGATCAGCTCCAAAACACGGTCAATCTCCTCATCTCCAGGCCTCCTGCGAGAGGAACTTGATTGTCCAGCTCCCATAGCAACAGCAAGAAAAAATATCGAGCACTGAAACAGGAGCTAGAAAGCCAAAGCAGCTTCAGTTGCAAAATCCATTCTCAACACTGCAATTGCCATGCCAAACAATTTCAGCATTCCAAATTCCAGACAAAACTTCTCAAATCCAGAATTCCAACCCAACATTAAACATTAAAGCCACATCCTATGAAAGTCTATAAGCCATTTTTGAAATCCACCCAGGCAGTAAACTCTCAAGTTCCAAATGTCAGGAGATCTTGCACCTCCTTAAGACAGAAAAGTGGAAAGACTATTTCCTATTTTCCTATTGAGAACTCTCAGGAGATTTTACACCTCCTTGAAACATGCAACAGAAATCAGCAGCCATTTTTTTTGCAATTTCATCCAATCTAATCCACATCCTGTCCAACCTTCCACTTTCGAATTTCCTCATTCAAAAATTCAATCACAGATTGTTCAGTAGCACCATTGTGCAAATCAGCAATGCATTTCTGGGCCAAATCCAAGCCAACTTCTCTTGAAATTTTGTTCAAAGTGAAAGATTTGATTTGTTTCTTGTCTCCAAAATTTCGTCTGACACCTAAAGCACCATACTTTCGACTGCCTTTGGCAGGATAATCTTCCAAGCGATATTCAGGAGATGCCAAGTCAACAGCAGCAGGTTCAGGATCAGCCACTGCAACAGCCGGCCGAGCTTCAACATCCTCTTCTTCAGAAGTGCCAAGTACTGCTTCACATGCAGCACGCTTTTTCAAGATTGCAGCAGGCCTTTTCAAGACTGCAGCAGGCCTTTTCAAGACTGCAGCAGGCCTTTTCAAGACTGCAGCAGGCTTTTTCCCACCTGCAGATTGCCTATAGATCTTCAAAGATTCATTGGGAATTTCAGATTCAAATTTGTTTTCACCAAAAGCAGCAATGGCGAAGCCATTTGGTCCTTCACTCATAGTAGCTTTCTCCACCTTGCTATCCACAAAGCGACATACCACCATGGCAGTAGAATCGATCCAGGTTCCAACACTCACAGGCTTCTTAGGACTCGCTTGGCTCTCTTCACTCGACACTTCTATCAATTGATGCTCTTGGCTATCCAATGTTTCTGAGCTGTGGCCTGGAGGAAATGTTTGCAAAAGTGGTTCATTCACAGGCAACTGTGGGATGGAGCTCGCATTGGAACTTTGTCTCATGAGCCTTCGCTTGGCAATGGCTTTCTGAACAAACTTGCCTTTCTGCCGGTTCCCATGGAATTCTGAGCACTCCAGATAGATCTTCACAAGCTTACCCATCCAAGGCTCATATTTCTTACTTGAAATTGACCATTTTGCTTTTGTTCTGATGTGTTGCACACATTCGACAATTGCAGAAGACCACTTCTTCGCTTCGTCACTCAAAGTGCGAGGGTTGACTTTCAAGGCAGCTTCCTTCAAGCAGTCTTTGGATGGTCGAATTGTTTTCTGGAACATCAAGCCCAGAAATTTTCGATAATGCTTGCAAACTTGATCAATTTCAACATCCAAGTACTCCTTGGGATCCAAACAAGCCACCTCTGCTTTCAAACATGTGCAAAGGTCTTGAACAGAAGCAGTGTTCTTAGCTCTATTCATCTTGAGAAATCAACTGCAGATGCGATGCAGAAACAGTACATGCAGGAAATCAAAACACCAAAAGGAGATCTTGCATCTCCTTGAAGCAACCTCCAAAGGTTGGTCTTGATGCAATGATGATGTCAAAGATGTATCTAAAAACAGTGAAAAAAAATCCTCCTTAAAAAAAGATTAAGGAGGAATTTTCAAAAAAAAACACCTTAATTAAGGTGGAATTCCTTAATTAAGGAAAAATTCCTCCTTAATTAAGGGAATTCCTCCTTAATTAAGGTGGAATTCCTTTAAAAAAAACTCCTTAAATTAAATAAGGAGGAATGGAAGTTCTGGGGAGTTTGGTGGCGCGGTCAAGGTCGTAGCTCTCATCCAGCCATAGCAAGGGCATGTCTTTTTCCACATCATCTGTTTTTTGCTTCTTCAACTTGTAGAAAACACTGCCAATACCTAAAGCTCGAAGAACCGTGTCAACGAAATCATTGTGGAGCAAAAAGGACACCGTTTTGGATTCACGAGGTACTTCAGCAAAGGCATCACTTGGAACATGTTTCTCCAGTTCGGAGGTCAGAAGGCTTGCTGGCACTTTCTCTGGAAAACCAATAGGACGCATTGTTGTGTATAAATCAACTCGTTTTCCAGGCGATCAGCATTTCCATAGGAGATTTGAATGAGCCATCTGGTGACCTCAATTCGTTCACGAGTACCATCATCCGTGAGTACAAAGATCCCACAACGGACCTGGTGTTGGGGGAAACCCTTGAGGCCCAAATCCGTCGCTGGCTGCGAAGTCAGTACAGCAGTTGGGGCTGCCGTATAGCCGACACGTTGCAAAACTGAGGGCAACAAGGTTTTTGGCACCAAAGCGATGCCCCCTTTATTGTCCAACCGTTGTGGATGGGCAATTGGCACATCCCATTCACTGGGGTCCAGAGTGCTCTGTGCTCGAACTACAGCGGCCTCAGGCAAGACCGCCTTAATCTGTTCCAAGAGATCTTGGTCGTCAGGTGTGTTGGTTGGATCAGTGGGAAATGTGACATCTCTGGAAGTGGGCCGCATGGCCCCTTTCCTGCCAGACTTGGAAGATCCTTTTCCTCCATTTCCGTGAACAACGTGAGCCCAGCGATTGCGATCTTTCCTGGAGATCGTCCATGCCAATTGAACTTTCCAAAGCAAGGAGGCATAGAACAGGGTGAGCAACACGCGACAACAACACTTCGAAAAACGAATGCTGCTAGACTTCCGTCTTCTGACTCGTTTGTGCCGTCGAAAGCCAACGTATCTGGCCGGTCTAGCAACTCGTGTGGGCTTGGCTGAAGGATTGTCGAAAAGAAAGGCATACATCAAACGTTTGACATTGGATCGGGTGGCACGAAACAGCATGATCACAGCGAGGCCACACCCAACGAGAAAATGTAGGTAGTAGTCACAAATGGGCATTCGACTCGGCAATTCACAAAGGCTCCATACGAGGGGCCAAAGCACGAAAAACATGAAAGGCAAATACGTAGAAAGCCAAAAGGCTAAGAGATTGCAGCCGAAAAGCTGTCGAACAACTGCAAATGAGCAAACAAGGTTTTCCGACACAACGTGCTGTAGATTAAGCCATACAAGGCATGTGTGTGCACTGTCACATCCCCTATGCCGACGTCACCTCCGGAATGCACACTGTCGACATAGGCCATGATGCCGGAGGCCTGCTGGATCCCAGAAGTAGTAGGGGCTTGTCGGAGCGTTTTCGGCATGCCGCCGAAACCCTCCAAAGGCACCGATGTGCGAGGCAGCGTATCCGAGGATGATGCGGCCGCACAGGGGGTGAGGTCCGATTGTCCACTTGAAACTGTCTGCTTTCCTACTATTCTGCGCTTTGGAACTGGATTCTGTACTGGAGCTGGTTCGAAAAATTGTAAATCAGGTAAAATAATTCGGTGTGGATCTTTTTTGTGGTTAATTACCCAAGCGGGGGGCTTGGGCATTTTTGATGGAATGTTACATTTGGCTGACGGCAAATTACAATGTCTGTGCATCCAAGGCCATTCCTTACCGCATGTCTCACACCATAGTCGTCCAAAGTCCGATTCTTTGGATCTGTCTTTGCCACATTTCTGATTCCATGTCAACTTTTATGTCCGCCTTTGTTGTGCAATGTTTGCAGGTCTTGCCACGCTTGGGTTAATCTAAGGTTACGCATGGCACCTGGTTTTTGTAACCATTGCTCAGGCGGCAGCTTGGGATTTTTACAAGGCGTTCAGAGAGAATTTTGAGGCGCTGGTGCTTTAAGAATTTTGTGTACTTTCCACACTTCTGACAAAATACCCCTCCATCTTCTGATATTTTGAGCACATGCCCATTTTTGGGAAGAATACGAGTAGAAGCAGAGGAGGAAGTACCGGGCGCGGTGTGTGATTATTATATGGATGCGATGTCGAACTGGTATGGTCATCTGGCTGAGCTAATACGTTTTCTTCAATGATGAAATTATCAGGGCCATTGTACCATTCGTCAATATGAGATTGCCAAATACGGATCAATGCAGATTGGATTTGGATAACTTCGGAGGTACTGAGTTGGAGTACTGTTGGGACTATTGCGCAACAAGCAAAGCAAACTGGTAATCTGTCAGGACTGTCCGGCAAAAAAGAAAGAATGGGAGTGCGAATATCTTGGTAATTACTACAATGCCATGAGATATGCAAAAGGTCCGGTTCTCCATGACCGCAAGTGCATAACACCTTACCAGATTGTTTCTTATGCCTATGTTGTCGCTCGGGGTTCTGCAAGCCTCCTGTCAGCAGGAGACGCAACACTTTGAGTTTGGCGCGGGGATCTTCCAGAGGGTCAGGGTTTATTTCCAAGTCCGCATCACAATTACTCTGCAACTCATCAGCTTGTTGCATGAGAATCTTCAGTAATGCCAGCGTTTTTGGGCGATCTACACCCCCGGAGGTTCCAGCAAAATGCTGAGGTCTATCTCTTGTTAGAATTTTCCATACATGAGTTCGATAATCCTCACGTAATTGGTGCTGCCATTTTTGAGGGTTCAGCTGACCCTGCAGAGACCTATTCACAGTGGGACCAAAGACGGGATGTTGGATTAATTGCTGAACTCGCGCTGTTGGACCATCAAGGTTTGCTGGGAAATTTTGAAGCGCAAGACGTAACTTATTGACTTCTGCTAGATTCGGATGCATGCGTCGGATCAAATTAAAAGCACTGAGATGCAGATTGAATTCCGGATCTAAAGATGGCGATGCCAGGAGCGCAAATATTGCAAATGGTGCTGAGTTGTAATTCTGTACATTGAGAAGGGCCCTAACCACCACAGCTCGCATGGCTATGAGATTATCCTTAGAAGTGAAGAAAGAGCGCATCCCTTGTCCAAAGCTCAGTTTTGCCATCATACTTTGAATGATTCGGGTCTTGTGCTGCCGGGGGATCGGTAGCAATTGAATATGGTTCACCGAATACTGCCAAGCATGCTGACGCTGCTTTTCAAGTGCAGTCCACATCAGCGTGTTGGGTATCTTGATACTACAACCCACTAATTTAAAAGTGGTCTTGTGTTCATCAATTTCAGGAACCATATTTTCGAGATTTTTGTTTCCAAAGGTGAAGGATTTCTTTTTACTGATGGTCATTCCGGCAAGCTTCGAGAAGGTGGTTGTGTGCTTATAAATCCCCTGTATGTTAGTAGCAACTACATGCTTAGTCTGAGCTTCAACCAATCCTGACATGTCATCTGCATAAGCACGCAAAACTGCCGAGGGGATCTGACTTGATGTATATTCTAACCAAGAAGTGATGAGGGAAGTCAATAACAGCATGGACAGTGGGCAACCTTGTACTATGCCACACGAAGGTTTAAAATCTGCTGAAAAGTGGCCTTCCAATTTAAACTTTTTAATGTGTTGAGCATAGAATGCCCGCAGGGTCTGCACAACTCGGGAATCCGCACCTCTTATGAGGAATACATCGCGTGCTAAGTTAAATGGAATCGTGTCGGAACATTTGTGGAGATCAAACGAGATCCCCGCCACACAATGTCCAGAGCGTTGTGCATCTTCCAACTGTACTGTACACAAGTTTGATATGCCAGCTGATCGGCGGAGGGCGAACCTTTACTCCCAAAGGAGTTGGGATGTTGCCACAAAGGAAACCAATGTTGTGCCATCTGTGAAAATGCCGTGTGGCCACCCATACTCGATAGATACAGGATAAAATGGTTATGGGTCGGAATTCGTGCGGCGTGGGGAATGGACTATCAGCATCCTTAGGGATGAAAACAACTCCTCCCTTGGTTAGGACTTTTGGCCATTTCTGACTTTTTTCAATCGTCTGATAGAGCGTGGCTAACGACTCCAGAATGGTAGGAGACCAATTGGCAGCAAGTTGGAGTTCAACTGCAGTTATTTGATCTAATCCAGGGGCACTGAGGCTCATATTATTGATGGTTTGGCCTAAAACCTTAGGGGAAATCGGGTCTAACTTTATAATGGAGTTACGCAAAGTGGGCCCGCACTTTTCCATAAAGGCTCTAAAGGACGGTTCTCCATTCTGATGATGCGAATATATCTCCTTCCAAACTTTTGCAATGCTATCCAGTCGAGCGCATGAGTCTGCTGTAGGTTTACCATCAACCATAGAGACCTTCGTCGGGGGGGGCTTTTGCTTTGCTTCGAAGAAAGTAATATGGCTGCGAGTTCGATTTCCTGATATTACGTTTCCAGGCCAGAATTCTTTGGCTCTTGTCCAACCTGTCGTTACTTTCCATCTCATTGCTTATAATGTCCTACCTGATCATAGCTCTGCTTTTGCATAGCTTCGGAAAACTCCTCAGCATGGATAGGAGACAGATAAGGTAAGACTTCCCAAAGGTTATCAATAGTTCTATCCCTTCTAACCCCGTTTTGGGCTTTAGTGATTTCAATTATACGGCAATGCGCTTTCCATAGTTTCCGCCCAATCAGTGTGTTGAAGCTTGCTGTCGACAGGTTTTTGGGTGTGCTCTCTGTTCGTGAAAGGTGATGTTACCGCGCTTGGCTGCCTGCTTGATTGGCCTTGCATGACCTTGCAGCTGCGAAACTTGCAGCAACACACGCTCAAATTCCAGAGACCAGTATTGAAAGGCTCGGTCGACATCATTCTGAGCTATTGCTTCCGAAAACTTGGAGGAAAGTTGAGAAGGTAGTGGATTATCATTTTGGGTACGTTTGGATAACTTAGGAACTTCACAAACCTGGCGCAACGTGGTCTTCATCTGAGCTGCTGCCGGAGCATATATCTGCGCTGTGACAAGTGAGTGATCTTTAAATTCAGGCAATTTGTGAACAGAAAAATCAAAGGTTTGGTCGAACATCGCTGATGAAACAGGTGGTCAATCTTTGATCCTTTGCCGACATGACAGGTGGGGAGGTCTCTGTTATCTGGCAATGCTCTTTCGCGTGCATCACAACAAAAGCGCGACCGAAGACACTGTTTGAGAGGATAATAATCATCTAGTATCTAGTTCCAGATTAAAGTCGCCTGCTAGGACACTAGGGATTTGTCCTCTTTCGATCCGATCATGTTCAATTGCCTGCAACATGGAATGAAAATACTGCCATTTTGATTTCTCCCATCTGGCACCTGAGGGGCCATAAATGCCATACACCACGATGGAGATGCCACCGTGACCTGTCCAAAGTTGCACAGCTGTGAGACAACCGTCTTGGTGAAAACGGAAACAGGGATGCTCGGATGTCCATGATAAAGATTGTACGGACCAGAACTTCTCTTTTCTCGCTAGCACGGCCGTGCCAGCAAAGTGTCTCTGGTCGGGGTCCAGGCCCCAACTGCAAACAAAGCTCTGAAATAAATGAGACTCGGAATGTTCCAAATGGGATTGCAAGTGTGTTTCTGATAGCACAATGATTTCCAAATCTAAGCAATTTATTCTCTGTCTCTTTGTGGATTGTTGCACACCCCCGACATTAAGGGAACCGATCTTCAGAATGTTCTCTTGTATACGATGCGTTTGTCTCTAGGATTTATGTTTTGGCGTGTTACCAACAAGCATGTGCATTAATTTATTACGGATGCGAGCTGCAATGAACCACTGTTTCCTGCTGGAGCCGGTCTGCATTGGTGTCACATAGGGAGTGAGACAAGTTAAGTCTCTCTTTGGTTCTTTGGTTCCGGCGTAAACCCGGTTTTCCCTTCCGTCGGGCGCTTTGTGGCTTCCTTGGTAGGTGAAGCCGTTGCATGCTGCTTTGGGAGTGGCCTGTGAACCTGCTTGAAGAAGGCCTGTTGTCGAGACATCGCTGAGTCACTGGATGCCGCTTTAGCTGCGGGACGGCTGGCTTTCGATTGATTTCCAGCCTGTTCCTTGGCAACAGAGTTCAAGGCTTTGAAGGTGAATTGTCTCTTGGTTCCATTGCAAATGAAATAGCCTGGTGTATTGTCTCCACATTTCAAAGGTAAGAAAACGCCATTGCTTTTCTTCAGATAAAGCACTTCTGTATCTTCAAAGCCGCGTTGGGCTAGGAGCCCCAGCAGTCCATATGTACCAACAGTGATGTCCACGCCGGAGATCTTCCATCTGCCATACAATGTGATGTATCACGAATACCATTTGACTTCGCGAAAGCAGCCATTGACTCCTGATTGCGAAGTCGTAGTGCCAACTTGGGTCGTGCAGCCCCTCCTTTCCTGGCGACTCCAAAACAAGCTTTGTCCGAGGCCATTGTCAATGCGTCTGCGAGACTGACTTCTTCCTCAAGCCATAGCAAATGGTATTCAGTGGATGGAGTGGACTCCTTGACGAAGAAATTTCCCTGACCTGAAGCTCGCAGAATTGTATCCACAAAATCAGCGTGGACGTAGAATGTACAACTTCCATCATGACGTGTTTGCACCTCAGAAATGGCTTCCTCTGGAATATGCTTAGTCAGCTCAGTCATCACCAAGGCCGCTGGCTTTTGACCAGCTGGCCAACCCAGGGCTTCCGGCATTTTGCCAGTCATTTTGCGTAAGGTGAAGTACATGTCGGCTTGATCTCCTTGCATGACCTGCTGAACGTGTGCTCCGAAGCCTATCTGTACCAGATATCTCATCACAGAAGTTTCCACCCTGTCACCATCGTCATTTAATGCAAGCAAGCGGATACGAACTCTTTCTTTGTGATATCCAGCTAGTCCAAGTCTTTCTGGTGGTTCCGTCAGAAGGATAGCAACTTTGTGAGCCGTGAAACCCACACGGGCAATGACATCAGCCAAATCCCTGCGGGGAACCAGTGCTATGCCATCCTGTTTGGACAATGACTGATGTGGGACAATGGGATCATCCCACTCCTCCTGAACTAAAGAGCTCTGACTGCGAAGTTTTGCTGCCTCTGGGACAACAGCACTTACAGCTTCCCTGATTTCAGCGGTGGGATCTGACTGGCTGCTCTGCTCAAGGGGTATTGCTAATGACATAGGTTCTGCCTTACCCTTCTTGCCTTTGCCTTTTCCCTTGCCATTTCCATTGCGGATGCCAATGGCTTTGTTTCTGTCTACATTTGACAAGTGCCAAGCCAAAGTGAAGTGCCATCGCGTGACCAGTGCAAATAAGGTAAGCAGAAGCATCCAGGTCCATCTCTTCAATCTTTTAGCGCTACTTCGTCTGCAACTGTTCTTTTTCCATCGGAAACGTCTGCTTCCAATGCGTCTGGCTGCAATCAAAATTGGAAATTTCTTCACAGAACAAAATGTGGGCAACATTTTGGGCAAAAAGCCCCTCAAAGATAGAATTGCATTCAGAATCCACGCAAGAGCGCAAAACATGAATATGGAAGTAAGCGAGACATGGAGAAATGGCTGCATGTTGCAACCTTTAAAAGCCAAGTGGCTGAGCAAAAGACAACATCGGATACTGCAAATTGGCACTAGTAGGAAATGCTTCATCAAAGCACGGTGCCATCTGTCACATGAGACATGTATTTGCTTGCACTGTCTCATCTCGCCATGCAGTTCTCCACCTCCGGTATGCAAGCATCAGCATGGGTCGTCGATGCCGGAGGGCCTGCTGGATCCCAGAAGTAGTTGTAGCTTGTCATTGCAGTGGAACATGCCGTACCACCACAAAGTGCCAGGGACGCCTCATCCCACACCTGAGCGGGGAATGGGCGGGGCGTGGCCATTGTGTGTCACTGTTTGTTTGCCCACGATTCTGTGTCGCGGTACGCTTACTGCAGACTGGTCGTGATTCTGTATGGGATGCACACGGAACTTGAGTCGATTGGGATTTGCACGTTCAGAGACCACCCAGGCGGGCGAAACAGGGGGGTTCTGAGTTGGTATACATTTTGTTTTAGGCAAATTGTTATGCCGGTGCATCCAAGCCCATTCTCTGCCACATTTTTCACACCATAGTTTCCCGAATTCAGGCTGGTTTTTGTTTTTGCCGCACGTTTGATTCCAGAAAAGCTGATGCTTAGGTCGGTTATGTTTTTCTAGTAATCTTGTTCCAGTTGCGGTGCACTAGAAAGGGGAGGCAAGTTAGGATTTTTGCAAGGACGCGATAAAATCTTGAGACGTTGATGTTTGAGGAGTTTTGTAGACTTTCCACAGAGCTGACAGAAGACACCTCCTTCCGCCATGAGTTTGAGAATATGACCGTTTTTCGGAACCGGTCTCGCGAGAGTAACTGTTTCGGATGATGATGCTGCGTTCGGATCAGAGGATTGTGGGATATCAATAATGGGTTGTGGATTATCGGGTTTCTTTGAGATTATCAGGAAATTTTCGTCACCATGACACCAATCAGCAATATGGTGTTGCCAAATCTGGACCAGAATATCTTGTACAAAAACCACGTCTTGCATCTCCATATCCATTTGTTGAGGTATGATGGCACAGCATGTGAAACATCGAGGAAGTTCTTCAAGAGGCATTAGAAGTTTGTCGAAAATAGGTTGTCGTATTGCTGAGAAACGAGGCAACACCATGCTATATGGTGCAGCGTGGGCTCGCCTGTTTTACACAGGCATTGCACATGTCCCTCCTTTTGCTTGTGTCTATGTTGTCGTTCCGGCGTTTGCAGACCGCCAGTCAAAAGCAATCTCAGCACCTTGAGTTTAGCGCGAGGATCATCTATTGGGTCAGGATTGATCATGGTACCTGAGTCACATTGGCTTTGTAGTACGTCAGCTTGATCTTTAAGTATGTGCAAATACTTTAGCGTGCGTGTGCGGTCAACCCCACCAGTGATGCCTGCAAAGTGTTGGGATCTGTCCCTGACTAGGAGTTGCCATGCCTGTGTTCGATATGCTTCTCGGAGATCATGTTCCCACTTGTGCGGTAATATTTGTCATGGATAAAATCACGCATCACGGAACCAAATACCGGACTATCCAGTAATTGCTTTGCACGAGCAACAGGCCCATCCATGTCCTCCTGCAATTTGGGGATTTTGTCGAGCAGAATTTTCCGTGCTTCAGTGTTGGAATACATGCAGCGTATTAGTTGGAACGCGCTGAGGTCCAGCGCGAAGACTGGATCAACTATCGGTGGTGTTATAGTAATGCAAACACAGCGTTAACCGCCGAATTATAGTTATCTACATTCAACAGTGTCCTAATCACTGTGGCACGCATGGTGCGGGCTGTATCTTTGGGAATCTGGAGAAAATGTAAACCCTGACCGAATGTTAGCTTTGGCATCATACTGCGGATCAAGTTAACTTTTTCAAAACAGCTTATCGGGAGGATGCGAATGCGCTGTATAACCGATTTCCAGCTTTGAAAGCGTTCATGTTCAAGTGGCGTCCAGCGCTTAGCCTATTTGAGCTTGACACTACACCCAACTAGGCGAAATGTGTCCATGTGCTCTTCGATGTGCGGCACACATCCACGATAATCTTTTGCTCCAAATGTGCACGACTTCTTTTTGCTGATTGTCATGCCAGCGAGTGAGGAAAATTTTTCGGTTTCTTCATATACTTTGACAAGTGCAGTTTTGACTATTTGCTTGTTGTTTCCTACTGCAACCGCAGACATGTCGTCTGCATAGGCACGACTTACTGCGGATGGAATGGAAGTCTCGTTATGCTCTAACCAGCACGTGATGACGGATGTTAAAAGAAGCATGGACAATGGACAGCCCTGGAGTATTCCACACGTAGGTTTGAAAGAATCACTGTGATGTCCTTCCAGGCGAAAGAACTTGGTATGGCTTTTGTAAAAACTACGCAATGCTTGAACAACACAGAGATCAGCCCCTCGTGCTGAGAAAATGTCGAATGCTAAGGTACATGGCACTGTGTCAAAGCATTTCTGAAGGTCAAAAGCAATGCCGGCTGCATGCAAATGATCAACTGACGCAGTTTCGATTTGCAAACATGTTTCATATGCCAGTTGATCAGCGGATTTTGAAAATTTCCCACCAAATGCTTCCATAATGGAAACCATGTGTCAACAAGGTGGGAATGTCTTACAGCGGCCCAAAGTCGATATGCGGTGTTCAAAATTGTGATAGGCCGAAACTCATCAGGTTTGGGTTGTGGATTATTAACGTCCTTTGGAATGAAGGGTACCACACCTTTAGTGAGAACCTGAGGCCATCTTTGGCTGTTTTCAATGCAGTTGAATAATTCAGCTAAATCGGTTAACAAGGTAGGTGGCCACGATGCTGCAAATTTGAGCTCAGTCACCAAGATCTGATCAAGACCAGGCGCACTGTTCTTCATCTGGTGGAGCACCTGCGACACGTGCGCACCCTGAATGCTACCAAGATCAACAGTTTGGGACCTCATGGTGGGCCCATATCGAGACATGAAATGATAAAATGTGGGTTCACCTTGCGAATGCTTGGAGTAAATGGCTTTCCAAACTTGGGATATACTGTCCAACCGGGATCGAATTTCTGCAGTCACTGAATTGTTCACTTGTGACACCTTGACAGGTGCGCTGGAAGCTTTTGTCGTTAAATACTGGAATGATTGTTTGGCATCACTTCGTATTTTGCGTTTCCAATGCAGAATACGCTGCTGCTTGTCCTCTTTAACACTGGTATCTAGGGTCAGTGGGATAATTTTTAAGGCATGCTGAAAATTGGAGCAATTGATTGCCGTGACGAAATCAGCAACTTAGTCCTGTGGCAGCCACGGTTCGACTTTGGCAACATTTACAATTGTACGATCTCTTCTTGTACCAGGTGTTGCTTTAATAATTTCGGCTAGTTGGCAATGAGCCTTCCATAGTTTACGTGTCGTTAATGTGGAGGCATGATCCTGGACTGTCTTAGGAAATTTCCTCTGGTCGTGAAAAAGGACTTGACCACGTTTTGCAGCAGCTTGACCTGTTTGGGCATCAGGTAATTCGGTAATTTTCCAGCAATAATAAAGAGAACCCTCTCGAATTCTTGTGACCAGCATTTGAATGCTGCATCGACATCATGCGTGTTTAGTGCCTTTTTAAAGTTGGGAGATATTGCACTGAGTATCTTGCGTTCATCCTTCGTCGGGAAAGGCAAGACTACAGGCAGCTTTGTTACAGATCGAAGACTTTTGATGTTCTGTTCTGAATGAGGAATGCCCACCTTTACCGTGAGAAGTGAATGGTCTTTGAATTCATGATGTTTTACGATGGTAAAATGACTAGAGAGATCGTATAGATTGGGAGAAACCCAGATATGGTCAGTGAACGAGCCTTTGCCTTTGTGACACGTTGGTGTGTTCTGCATTTCAAGTGAACTAGGGTCACGCGTGTCACACCAAGATTTTAGCTGTAAGGCTTTTGATAAGATCTTAGAGTCATCGATTTGGAGGTTGAAATCGCCTAGAAGTATGGTTGGTAGAGCACCACGTTGGATTCGGTCTTCCTCAATTGCTTTGAACATTTCATGAAAGTACGTACGTTTGTCACTTTCCCAGCGGGCTCCACTGGGTCCATAACAAGTGTAGACTAGCATATTGACATTGCTCCGGTGCCATACCACGGTTGCACTGCCAGCAAGCGATTATCTGCAAAAAACTTATAACAGCTGTTGTCGGGTGCCCACTTGATCACAGAACTTGCCCAAAAAGAAGCTTTGCGGACAAGGATTCCGATACCTCTGAAATGCCTGTCAGCTGGGTTAGGACTCCAAAAACAATGGTATTCCGGATACAGCATAGCTTCACTGTGCTCTAAATGCGACTGAAGATGAGTTTCGGTGAGCCCTAAAACGTCGGCTTTGAAGTCGACAAGTCGTTTACGCTTTGTGGTTTCCTGCAGACCGCCAACATTGTGAGTACCAAAAAGGAATTGGGCTGATTTATTCAGTCGATGTCGTTGGCGCCAGGTTGGACTCTTAACGGCCGTGTTACCATGTGAGATATGCATTGCTTTGTTCAATTCTTTGGCACATCTATATATAAAGGAAGATCTGTCGGCTTTGTAGCTCAAGTGGTTGCATACAATCACGTTGTCAACTGCAACGTGAGCTGTGGAAATTGAAAGTATTTTCGGCACAGCCTGAGTCTTGGGTGCCAACATGGCGAAAGCTATCCGAACTGGCCAGTCAAGCACATATGTTAAGACACTGCACGCTGCGACTTTGTCTCTGGTGTGTTTCCAGTGTGACCTTGCGGAGGCCTAGCTTCTGCAGGTCGTCGAGGACTGGCTGGTTTCTGTTGCTGTTTTCGGGTAGCTGACGGCCAAACTTTTTCCAGAAATTCCGTTTGCATTGCGTTCCTTGTCTTTTTTTGATATGTTTGGGAACTAGACTAGAGTCTAGAGGCTGTTGCTGCGGCGATGTTTGCAGTCTTCATCATTTCTCTGGATCGACTGTTGATAGCTTTGAATCGCAGCAGTCAGTCGACCCCATTCAAGGAGTAGATCATGTCATGGCATTGGCCAACCGCTGTGGCTTCAAATACTAATTGGTTGTCGCCCAGAAAGATCACTTTGGCATCGCTCCATTCATGGTGCACTAAAAATGCTAGAGCACCGTGGAGTCCGATCGACGGGTGAACCCCAGTACATGTCCATCTCCCAGCCTTTGTGTTCACCTGGAGCTTGTTGCTTTGCACATACGAGTCGAGTGTTTTCAGATCCAGAAATCTCAGAGCGTAGCGCGGCTCATGAGCAGAGCCTTTCTCTGTGACACCCATGCAGCACTGATTCGTGTTCCGCAGCTTTTAGAGCTTGTTCCAGAGAACTTCCTTCATCCATCCATAACAATTCAAGCTCTGCAGACTCATCACCTTTTTTTTGTTTAATAAAAGCGCCATTCTGCCCTGAGGCTTGGAGCAACTGCAACTTGAACTGGTTTTGAAGAAGGAAAGAGGCGGATTGGTCTTCTCGGGGCTGCAATTCAGAAATTGCGAGAGTTGGCACATGCTTTATCTCATGCATGGAGATACTACCTGGCAGTGGGCCTTCAGCCCATCCATGACGCAATGGAAGTTTGATGACCATCGGCATTGTAGTTGTCAGCATCTGTACTCGAACACCAGACAATCTCTGCTGAACGGGTTCACCATACGACATTTGCACCAGATACCTTTCGACCTGGACGATTTGCCTTTGGCCGTCCGGACCCATGGCCGACAACTGTATAAGGAGACAAATTTGCGTGGATAACCACGTAGGCCAACCCGATCCGGCTGCTCACAAATGAGGATGAGACACGCTGGACAACCGAGGGTATTGCATTCTTTGGCACTAAGCTGATTCCTCCTCTGGCATCGAGAGATTGATGGGTCCTCACTTCAGCATCCCACTCACTTTGCAACAACTCAGATTGAGCCCTCAGCACCGCCGCTTGCGGCAGAACACGGGCAACTTGTGCAGCGATATCTTCGAGTGAATCTGGTCTAACAGCTTCGTTGACAGGCATTGCTTGCGTACTGGAGCTCTTGCCTGCGTGTTTACCACGTCCTTTCCCCTTTGGAGGGCCCCCATTACCACAAGCAGCATGCATACGTTTGTTTCTGTCCTTTCTGTAAATGCACCAAGCGAGTTCAAATGTCCAAGCAAAAATGACATACGCAAAAATGAGCCACAAATAATGCATGAATCTGCGTAGGCCAGTACCCTTTGTGCGGGTTCTCCTCTTGGGATGTCTGTGGCGTCTCTTTCCGACAAATCTGGCATGCTTCGCTTTCAGGTGGGCAGTAAAGATCGGTTTGCCGTTTGGCAGGAAGCTGCTACAAAGATTCCAGAGACATAAAATGGCATGAATCAGGCGGCACAAAGTAAGGCCGCATATGGAAAATATGGAAAGCGGGGTTGCAATGCGATGCAACATCGTGACTGAACCAGTCTTAAGCAAAAAGGCATTAGGTAACAAGAAGCAAACAAGAAGTGACACAGCAAGCACAAAAAGTGCGATGGCATTTATGTCTAACAAGACCGTTGTGTGCACTGGCTCACCGTCCTCACCAAGCTCACCTCCGGAATGCACACTCTTGGCAAGGACGTAGGTGCTGGAGGGCCTGCTGGATCCCAGATCTAGTAGTGGCTTGTCAGAGCGCAGTCTGCATGCCGCAGAAGCCCTCTCGAGGTGCATCGTTTAGCCCACACCTGTGCGTGGCACATCTCTTGAAGATGCAGCATATATGAGTGTGTGGGCTGCGATGCGAGAGATGGATCAGGCTGCTTACCAACGAGTCGTCTCGTAGGCAATTTTTTCGGCATAACTACTTCGGATGATGGGGCAACTAATGGTTCGAAAATGAACAACTGGGGGTTGTTTTTGGCCTCAGTAACCCATCTCGGGGGCTCTGGGGGGTGATCTGGTTTAATACATTTTGTTTTTGGCATGTTATTATGTCGATGCTTCCAAGCCCATTCTTTCCCACATTTTTCACTCCAGAGGAGGCCATAATCATCCTTTTTGGAACTCTCTTTACCACATTTTTGGTTCCAGAAAATCTGATGACCGGGTTTGTTGTGAATATGATTAAGGTCCTTCCAGGCTTTTTACAAGCGATGTTGATTATTAATGGCACCTGGTGCTTGTAGCCATTTATCGCGAGGTAGATTGGGACTAACACAGGGTTTGGACAAAAAATTTAGACGCTGGTGCTTTTGAAGCTTGGTAGACTTGCCACACTTTTGGCAGAAGACACCTCCACCATACATAATTTTAAGGACATGGCCATGACGCGGAAGCGGCTCCGCAACTGTCCTGTCAGCTCCATTATACCAGTCGTTAATATGCAACTGCCAAATCTGCACTAAAACTTGCTGCGTTAATATGACGGTGTCGTCGTCGATAGGAAAATTCATGGGCACAATAGCGCAGGAGCGAAAGCATTCCGGCAATTGATCAACTGACATTGGTAAGTTGGAGAGTACATCTTGACGAATATGTTGAAAGCGAGAGCAAACCCATGAAATGTGATGAAGAGATGGCTCGCCGTTTTTACAAAGGCACAAGACTTTGCCATCTTTATTCTTGTGCCTGTGTGTTCTCTCCGGGTTTTGAAGTCCACCGAAGAAAAGCAAGCGTAAGACCTTAAGTTTAAGCGGTGGTCCTGCTCAGGAGTCGGGCCGATTTCTTCATCAGCATCACACTTCTTTTGCAGATCATCGGCTTCGATCTGAAGGCGGTGAAGCCATAAACAAGTTTTGGCACGATTCACTCCCATCTGAACTCCGTCATAGTGCTGAGCTCTGTCTCTGGCTAAATTTTCCCACATGTAAGTTCTATATTCTGTGCGCAACTCGTGCTGCCATTTATGGGGTCGCAGCCGTTCCTGAAGGAACTGCAACATAGTGTTTCTGAAGAAGGGGCTGTCTAAGAGCTGCTGGATACGAGCTACTGGGTCATCATGGGTATGATGGTGTGCTGTTAATTTAGTTTGCAGCTGACGCCTTAAATGTGTAGTGGCAAAATTGCGGCGAATGAGATTAAATGCACTGAGTTGAAGCGCGTAAGCTGGGTCAATGCTGGGAGGTGCAAGGAGTGCGAAAATCACATTTGGTTCGGAATTGTAATTATACGCGTTAAGGAGTGCTCGTACCACTGTGGCACGCATGGATCGCATCACATCCTTGGAAGCGTGTAAGACATGCATTCCCTGGCCAAAAGTGAGTTTTGGCATGATACTTTGCAATATGCTTACCTTCGCATTCCAACTTTGTGGTAAAGTTTGAATACGTTGAACCACTTTGACCCATTCAAGCATACGTTTTTGCTCTGAAGGGGTCCACATCAATTGCTGAGGAATTTTTATGCTGCATCCGACTAACCTAAAGACAGACTGATGATCTTGAATTTGAGGCACTGCGTTTTTCAGGGATTTGTGCCCAAAGGTAAAGGTTTTCTTCAGGTTTGTCTGTAAACCAGCAGTGGAAGTGAATTTCTGCGTGCTATAATGAATTTTCTGAAGACCTTGTTGGACCGTCTTTCGGTTTTCACCTTCAAGAACCGAAGACATGTCGTCAGCATAGGATCTGGATATCGCTGATGGTATCGCTTCCTCATTATGTTCTAACCAACATGTGACAAGGGATGCGAGAATTAACATTGACAGCGGGCATCCTTGGACGATACCGCAAGACGGTTTGAAAGCTTTGGAATAATGACCATCGAGTCTGAAATGTTTTGTATGCGCGTTATAAAAGCTCCGCAGTGCTTGGACAATAACGACATCACAGCCACGCGTGAGAAATAAGTCGAGCGCAAGATTAACGGGTACTGAATCAAAGCATTTGCGGAGGTCATATGATAAACCAGCCGCAATGTGTCCACGTGCATGAGCATCAGCGAGCTGCAAACATGTTTCATAGGCGAGTTGGCCAGCAGAAGAAGAAAATTTACCCCCAAATGCCTTCTGATGCTTCCACCACGGAAACCAATTTTGCGCAAGTTGCGAATGTCGTGTGGCTGACCATAACCGATAGATTGTAGAGAGAATAGTTATGGCCCGGGCCTAAATTCATCGGGCTGAGGAGCTACTTGTTCAGGGTCTTTAGGTATAAAAGCAACCGCTCCTTTGGTCAGGTCGTCCGGCCAGACACCTTGACGTTCTACAAGTCGGAGAAGGGAGCATAGATTTGTTATTAATTCCGGTGACCAAGAAACAGCAATTTGCAATTCAAGAGTAGCAATGTGATACAAACCAGGTGAACTAATACGCATCTGCTGAGGGACAGAGCCAAGGAGCTGGTCAGAAAGAGGATCGAGATTCGATGGATGGGTCTTGAGAGTTGGACCATATGTTTCTAAGAAACGACGAAAGCTAGGCTCACTTTGCTTGTGCAACGAGTAAATTTTCTTCCAAACGGGTCAATGCTACGAAGACGGTCAACCGTGTTGGCGGTGGGTTTGCCGTCAACATCAGGGCAATAGCTGCTTTTTGTTTGATACGCTGAAAATTAGCAGTGAGGTCTTTACGCAAAGAACGTTTCCATGCCTTGATACGCTGCTGCTTATCTTCAAAATCATTAGCTTCAAGAGCCAGCTTCAAAGTGTTCGCAACAGCCGGGTAGTCGGCTTGAGTCATGGAGAGATGAAATGCTTCCACATGTGCTGATGACAACCAAGGGGCAACTGACCACAAATTATGAATGGTGCGGTTTCTTCGGGTACCTTGCGCAGCCTTTAAAATTTCTTGGGCTTGACAATGAGCTTTCCATAATTTTCTACCTTTTAAAGTGCTGGCTTGTTGAAAAACAATTCTAGGATGCTTTCGTTGCTCATGCAAAATAACTTGTCCTCGTTTTGCAGCTGCCGTGTTGGGCACCACCGTGCCGTCTTTGGTAGCAATTTGCTTTAAGATATATTCAAAGTCCTGAGTCCAAATTTTGAAGGCTAAATTAACGTTGTGTGAATCTAGTGCACTTTTGTATTCTTTACTACGTTGGCATGGAATGAAGGCGTCCTCCTTTTCTGCTTTCCGCAGACCAGAAATCTGTACAACAGAGCGTAAACTCGTGCATGTCTGCACAGCTGCTGGACACAGGAGCTTTCCAGCAATTAATGAATGAATGATCTTGAAACTCAGGGTAACTTTGGATGTGAAAATCAAAACACTGGTCAATGAGCGACGGTGACACAAAAATGTGATCAATTTGGGAACCTTTACTTTTATGACAGGTTGCTTTAGAAGACTCAGTGGGGTTACCTTTGGCACGCAAGTCAAACCAGAATTTTTGTTGAATCGCTTGGCGAAGGACAATCGAATCCATTATCTCTAGATTAAAGTCACCAAGCAGAATACAAGGGATTTGTCCTCTGGAAACTCTGTCAAATTCAACAGCTTTGATTAGATTAGATCATGGACATAAGCACGTTTCGTTCTCTCCCATCTGGCGCCTGATTGTCCATACATGCCGTACATGGTGAGGGCAGTACCTCCCCGAGCATACCAGGCTTGCACGGCTATTAGTCTACCATCCTGAGCGAAAGGAAAGCATGGATGTTCTGAAGTCCATTTCAACTCTTGTGCAGACCAAAATTTTGATCGCTTGATTAAGATTCCCACTCCACTGAAATGCTTATCTCCTGGGTTACATCCCCAGAAACAGTAATAATCTTTAAGTTGTTGACTTTCTGAATACTCCAAGTGGTTTTGGAGGTGAGTTTCGGTCATCACGAAAATGTCATGATCAAGATTTCTAATTCTTTGACGTTTCACCGCTTCTTGCAGTCCACCAATGTTTAGAGTGCCAAAAGAGAAACAAGAATCTGGAGCGAGCTGATTTTGATGATACCATGACTTCGTAGGACCATGGTTGCCATTTTTGATGTGCATAAGTTTATTCCATAGCGCTATTGGGAGCATCCACTGTACTCAAATGCATAATTTTAAGATATTTTAAGCATGCATTGATTGGGCCAGTGCAACCTTTCCGTTCTTTTTCCAGCAGTAGGAGGCATCGCGAACTTTCCGGGACGGTGGTGTTTGACCTGTCTTGTCTTCAGCTTGTCTTTTGTCGTCAGGCTTTCTCTGTCGAGGCGAAGATGATAACAAATCAATGGAAGTAACTTCGAGCGCCAACTTTTTGAGGAATGCGGTTTGTCCTTGCGAGCCCACTGAGCTGGAACTTGTCTTGACAGCAGTGTTACGGTTTGACTTGGATTCGTCTTCTTGCCACTTGCGAGCTACAGCATTGAGGGCCTTGAAACGAATAAGCTGGATGCTGTTCTGAGCAACTTTGTATTGCAGGGGGTTGGTCTTGCCACAAGATTCGGACGTAAAAACACAATGCTGTGCACCGAAATAAAGAAGCTCCGATACCTGCCACCCTTGCGACTCGAGAATACCAATGGCACCCGCGGCTCCAACGCTGGGTAGCAGGCCATCTACTCTCCAGCGACCAAGCATTGTCGGATCTGCGAGATTATGCGCCTTAGCGAACTCTGCCAATGCCGTGCTGTCTTCGAAACGGATAGCAAACCGAGGAGCCGCTTTTTGCATTCTTTGCTATCACTCCAAGTGTTCCTTTGCATGTCATATCCAGCGCTGCTTGAAGCGAGGTGATTCAGGAAGCCACAACAATTCTGTGGGAAAACGAGATTCGTCAGTCTGATGAACTTTCAACAATGTTTCAATCATTGGTTCATGAATCATCAAGGTAGCAGAACCATCTTCTCTGCATTGAAGGCTTTCCACTCCTTGTAAATCAACGTGTTGAGACAACAGGCTTGAGACAGTGTTGCCTCGAATGGTGTCCGGCGTCCAACCGAAAGGAGCTAGGTAATTTCACGACTACTTTCAGCATGGTTCTGGGAATGTCAATGCACTCACCAACCGGCTGCATTGTCACTTGGGGTCCAAATCCTAACTGGATGAGGTACCGTTGTACCTGGACTGATTTCTTTTCTCCGTCATCGTTCAACACTTCGAAGCGACAATTGATCTGCTCACAGGGGTAACCCTTCATGCTCATCTGCAAGGCAGTCTGGGTTGTCAACATTGCCACTGAATTCCGGGTATAACCTACTTGGCGTAGCACAGACGGTACACTGGCTCGTGGCACAACTGCAATTCCAGGAAGAGCCGACAACTCAAAGGCTGCTGGGATGATGAGCTTGCTTGATTTGGATTTTGTTTTCCTACTAAACGTCGTCTTGGGGCTGCACTGGACGCAGCATCGAATGCAATGTCAGCACTATTTTGGAGTACTGAGAATGATGGATTACCTAGGAATGTTCTCACCCATTCCGGCGGGGATGGTGCAGGATTTGTCGGAATACATGGCGCTGAATTGGGCAGATTGGAGGTACGATGCCTCCAAGCAAATTACCTGCCACAAGCGCGGCACCATAACCTGCCATAATCTGCTTCTTTTTGGTGGATCTTTGCCGCACCTTTCATTCCATATAAAATCGTGGCCTGGCTTGTTATATACTTGTTGCAATTCTCGCCATACCTGATTCAATCGATTAGGATTATTCAATGCGGGCTACCCTGGGTAAAATCACTAGGGTGACCCCCCAAAATAATTTTTCAGAATTATTCTGAGGTGCTTCAGTACATAACCCACTACAAAATATTTTTTTCCAAAACACTCTAACCATCCCAAAATAATATCCTTTATCACTACCCACCTCCTCAAAATAATTTCTGAAAATTTGCAAATAAATTATTTTGTAGGGTTCTACTATTACTCAAAACCACTTCCCTTAGTTCAAAATAATTTTGGAAATTATTTCAAGGTGGTTTAAGATGGTTTTGGATGATTGAAAAACAAGTAGAACCACCTCAAAATAATTAGCAAAAATCCCCACAAAATTATGTTGGGGGGTCACCCTACCTATCCTCCCGAATGCACCCGACAAGCATTGTCGGAATTTCATGATTTAGACCATCGATTTTTGGACAAAGAAATCTGAATCGACCCCTTCCTACCCCATAAATTATTTTGGGGGTGGTCAACTACTAAACCACCCCAGAAATAATAATAGCCTAAACTGGCAAAATTAACTTCCCATTGAGTAGTTCAAAATCCAAATTGCCTCGAACAGACACACCCTGAGATTTACCATGAATTACTTGCTGAACTAATTATTTTTTAGAACATCGACTTAGCATCGGCTTTTGGGCAAAGAAACCTGAATCGATTCCTCTCTCCCCAAAAATTATTTTGGGGGTGGTTAACTACTAGACCACCCCAGAAATCCAAAAAAACCTAACCTTGCAAAACTCAACTTCCCTGGGATGTGTTGGGATTGACGGGATGTGGCTTGAATGAAGTTGGAAATGGCTGCAGATTGATTCAAAGAATATCCTGACTGAACATGTTGAAATATGTAGTTGAAATTTGATGTAATATGCTGAAATTATTTTGCAGGTGGTTTGCAAGTACCCCCACCCCATGAAATAATTTTCATCATGGGTGTCTGGTAATTATTTTATACAGTTGGAACTATATGAAATAATTTCCCCAGTTCAACTGAGAAATTATTTTGAGGTGCCTTAAGTTGTTTGTTTAAAATTATTTCAAGGTGCTTCAACCTCTGTAGGTGGAAAATTATTTTGCACCATCATCAAGGTACGGGTGCAAAATTATTTTGCTATGGCTCTTGTCGGGTGATTTTAACATAAAATTTATGTTAAAAATGGAAATTATTTTTAAAAAAAAATTGGAACCAACCCCCACCTCAAAATAATTTCCTAAGGTAGGACGCATATTATTCATGCACCCAGGCTTATCGACCCATAGATGTTGGGGCAGATCAGCGTTCCTACAAGGTTTATTGGGTATTTTGAGACGTTGATGCTTTAACAATTTTGTGGACTTCCCACATTTCTGGCAAAATACCCCACCGTCTGCTGTGATTTTGAGTACATGACCTTTTTGGGGAGCTGAGACGGTTGGTTGGGGGAAACTATTCGATTCAGGTGTTCTATTGCTAGACGCATTATTAGCAAAACTTTCACCGACAACCGGCTCTGGAATAACCTGAATTTTTCTGAACCATTGTACCATTCATCGATGTGGGATTTCCAAATATGAACCAAGGCCTTTTGAATACAACATCTTGATGGGGAATCTCGAAAGAGGCTGGCACAATTCCACAACATCGGAAGCAAGTAGGAAGTTGTTCTATGGAGTTAGGCAGCAACGATAAGATTGGTTCACGAATGGAGCGAAAATTTGCACAATACCATGATATATGCACCAAGTCTGGAGTGCCCTGCTTGCATGTGCACTGAATATGGCCCTGATGCTTTTTATGGCGATGCTGACATTCCGGGTTGTGAAGGCCTTCCGAAAGTAATAGACGCAAAACCTTGAGTTTGGCACGGATCCTCACTTGGTGGGGGATTGGTAGCCACTCCCATGTCACACCGTGTCTGCAAATAATCGGCTTCAATCTGCAGCATGTTTAAGTATTGCAAGGTCGCAGGTCTGTTGATGCCTGCATTGCAACCTGCAAAATGCTGTGGGCGGTCACGACGCAATAACTTGAATAGGTGTGCACGATGAGCTTCCCGAAGGTCGTGTTGCCATTTATATGCAGGTTAAGCCGGTTATGTAGAAATGATTCCAATGTTTTCCCAAATACTGGGTGTTGTAGTATCTGCTTGACTCGAGCAATTGGTCCATCAGCAGTAGCAACATGATTTTCAACCTGTATTCGTAGTTCATCAATATCATCCCGGCGGACAAACATCCGTCGAAGTAGATTGAAGGCACTAAGATGGTATGCATATTCTGGGTCAATGGTTGGCTTGGTAAGAAGTGCAAAGATGGCATGCGGTGAAGCGTTGTAATCGTGTGTGCCAAGCAAAGTCCGGATCACGTTCGCTCTCAAAGATCTGGCGTTTTCAATAGAGAGTTGGAGACAATGCATTCCCTGGCCAAACGTTAATTTGGACATAACACTCTGGATAATATCAGTCTTATCTTTCCAGCTTCGAGGGATGTGTTGCACCAACTGAACCACAGCTTGCCACTGCTCCTTTCTTTGCTTTTCAAGTGGAGTCAAGCCTTTGGCATTGGTGAGTTTGATACTGCATCCAACGAGTCGGAATGTGTCACAATGGCCCGGAACATCAGGAATGTGATTTTTGAAATCTTTGTTACCAAAAGTGAAAGTTTTCTTGGCGTTAATGGTAAGGCCTGCAGTTTTTGTGAAATCTATACTTTTGGAAATTCCTGAGATACAACATGTTTGCTGGAATCTACTGTCACGCATGACATGTCGTCAGCGTATGAACGCGGCACCGATACTTTTGTGTGAGCTTGTAAATTTTCCAACCAAGAGGTGACCAAAGATGTGAGGATTAACATACTTAAGGGGCAACCTTGAACTATACCACATGTTGGTTTATATGATGGTAAATAGGAACCTTCGAGTCGAAAAAAATGATGAGATATGTAAAATGATCGCAGGGTCTGCACTATGCGTACGTCAGCACCACGGGCACTAAACACATCCAAGGCCAGATTAAAAGGGACAGTGTCAAAGCATTTGGCCAAATCAAAAGAAATGCCTGCCAAATAAAAGTTTTGGGTTTTCGCTTGTTCAATTTGGCTGCAAGTTTCGTACGCCAGCTGGTCTGCTGCTTTGGAGAATTTCCCACCATATGATTGGGCATGCTTCCAGTGTGGGAACCATGAAGTGGCTAGCTGATTGTGTCGAATGGCCGCCCATAGTCTATAAACACTGGAGAGATTGGTGATGGGTCTAAAATCACCAGGAGTGGGGTACATATTATCAGGCTCTTTAGGGATAAATGCAACAGCACCCTTGCCCAAATTCATGGGCCATTGATGCGCAGATTCAATGACATGGTACAAACTGGCTAGGTGCTTAATCATGACTGGGCACCAAGCAGCTATGAGTTGCAAGTCACGTGCTGAAATCTGGTCTAATCCCGGTGAGCTGTTTTTGGTTGATTTCAATGCGGATTCAATATCATTGGTGGTAATCGGATTAAGCGTATTTGAATGGGATTTGAGATGTTCCCCGTATTTGTCCATAAAGGCGCGAAAAGTTGGTTCGCCATTTTTATGTCTGGAGTAAATATCTTTCCAAACATTAGCAATTCTGTTTAAGCACACAGTATGTTCAGCGGTCATTTTGCCATCAACGGACGAGATCTTTACTGGAACAGCAGGGGATTTACGACGGATATACTGGAAAGCGGCTTTTTCATCCTTCCTCAAACCCCCTTTCCATTTCTGTATTCGCTTTTGCTTGTCCTTCAATTGTTCTTCATTAATGGCGTTGTCGATGATGTGTAGTGCGTGTTGACTGATTAAGGCGTCATTAAGGTCCTGCAACTTATCTTCACTTATAAACGGCGACACTTTTTGAATATTTGAAATGGTCTTATCGCGTCTTGTACCAGGGGCAGAAACCAAAACTTCATTCAGGCGGCAATGTGCTTTCCACAGCTGTCGACCGATCAACGTGCTTGCCTGTTGTCCGATAGTTTTCGGATGAAGTCTCTGCTCGTGAAATAAAACCTGTCCCCGCGAAGCTGCAATCTTGTTCTTCAGTTCATGATTCTGTTGGGTAGCCACTACACGCAAAAGTCTTTCAAGCTCCAATGACCATGACTTGAAAGCAGTGTCAACATCTTTCTCTTTAATAGATTGGTGGAACCGATCTGAAATAGAACAAACCAACAAATTAGAATAAGGTGATGGGAATTCTAAATTCTAAATTATTACGAGGCTCAACTGCTCTAAGACTGGTGCGCATCTGACTGCGTTTTGGAACGGTGAATTGCACAGAGACAACTGAGTGATCTTTAAATTCGGGGTATTTTTGGACGTCAAAATTACTGGATTGATCATATAATGATTGGGTGACGAAAATATGGTCAATCTGAGAGCCTTTGCCTTTATGACATGTGGGCCGTGCTTGAATAGAGGAGTTTGCACGTGTGCGTACATCAAGCCAAAATTGGGTGCTAAGATATTTTCTTATACAATGGGAGTCGCTCAGTTCGAGATTGAAGTCAACCATGAGTATACTTGGGCCTGGTCCTCTCTCAACTCTATCACGTTCAATTGCTTGCAACAATTCATGAAAATACTGCTTCTTGGGTCTTTCACATCGAGCTCCAGTTTTACCGTAAATTGAATATACGGTGGTTGTCACACCCCCTCGCCCCATCCATGGCTGACAGGCCACTAAACGACCTTCCTGATAAAAACGGTAACAGGGATGTGTGGAATCCCAGGAAAGTTTTTGAGCAGCCCAGAATTTGGCACGATTGGCAAGGATGTTGCAGTATCTATCAGGAGCGTTGCTACCCCAAATACAGAAATAAGATGGAAATTGTAAAGTTTCGGCAGAGACAAAAATGTTGCTGGAGATGAGTTTCGGAAAGAGCGTATATATCCTGCTTCAAATGATTCAGCTGAAGACGTTTTGTGGCCTCTTGCATACCTCCAACATTGATCATTGCACAACTTATTGTGTCACACACTTTAATTTTGTGTTGTTGATACCAAGAAGGCTTACCAGCTGTATTGCCAACCAGCGTATGCATAATTTTGTTCCTGCAACGGCGGTCAATGTGCCAGCAAGATATGCTTAGCTTCCGAAATCGCAAGAGTACATCATAAAATGGGATTACATATCTTTGCGATCCTTGGCTTCAGGAGTTTCACCAGTAGGACCGGCAGTCCTTTTCTCAGCTTTCCTGGCTTTCCTTATTGGTGAAGAATTTTCAGGTGATCTTTTTGGTTTGACTAAATCTTCAAAGAATTGCTTCCTGGTTGTCGAGCGCGCTGGCTGTGAGGGTACTGTTGATGATGTTGAAGCAGCTCTTGCCATATTTATGTCTTTGACCATCTGCTTTGCTTGAGAATTCAAGGCTGTGAGCTGGAGTCCACGAAGTGCACCTTGACAAAGGTAATTCATCGGACCATAGTGACCGATACCTCCAGCGAGGAAAACTGCGTGTTGTTCACCAACATAAAGGACTTCTACCTCTGATCATTTTTGGTCCACTAAAAATGCAAGTGCACCATGAATACCAATTCCCAAATGAATACCAGACAACTTAAATCGTCCAATTTTGCTGTGTCTTCAAGTTTGATCTCCTTGGCGGATTTCGAAAGGGCAGCGAGAGTGCGAAAGCGAACTGCGAAGCGCAAGGCTGTCGGAGGACCTTTTTGTGCCAAGCCCAATCCATCCTTGGCCTTTTCTGAAATGTTCAACGCTGAAGTCAAATCATTCTCTCCTCCTAACCACAACAATTCAAGCTCAGGAGAGCTACCCTTCTTTTCTTTCAAGAATATTCCTCGTCGGCCCGACGAGCGCATCAGTTCATCAACATATTGGGCGTGGCATAAGAAGCTTGCTGAAACCGATTCTCTTGGTTGAACATCGGAAATGGCATGTTCTGGGACGATCTGAGAGAGTTCCGCAACAATTATATTGGCCGGCATTTTCTGAACAGGCCATTGATGGTGAGGACTAAATTTCACTATCATCTCCTTCATTGTACTGTAAAGTTGCACCGTGGGTCCGACAAGCTTTTGAACCACATACTGTCCATATCCAAGTTGCGTGAGCCATTTTCTCACCTGCACATTCTTCCGCTCTGCATTTTCAGCCATGATGGAGTAATTACAGAAAACCTCCTGGCGAGGAAAGCCTCTTAGGCCTAAAAGGTCTGGGTTTTCACTGGTCAATATACCAACCGGCTCCTTTGTCCAACCCACATTTTGCAAAACCGTAGGTATATGAGTCTTGGGACAAATAGCGATGCCCCCCTTCGAGTCCAGATGTTGCCAATGGCATGTTCGAGCTGACCATTCGTTCGGGTCGAGTTGAGGCTGCTGGCGCATCAACGCCGCTTCCGGTAAAGCATGTATGACTTGCTGCAACAAATCTTCTGCTGAAGGCTCTGAATTTTGAGCAACTGGAGTTCCCATATCAACTTTTCCTTTTCCTCATGCTCTCCCTTTTCCTTTCATTTTGGTATCTGGCCCATTTCCGTTTTGAGCACGCATGTTTCGATTCCTCATCTTTCCAGTGATATGCCATCCGAGCTGAATATGCCACAACATAGAAAGGCCAACATACACGTATGAGTCGAAAGAGAATTCGCTTGTTTGTCCGATAAGGTCGTCTCCATTTATGTCTCCTTTTTCCCACAAAGCGAGCTTTTCGGAATCTACAGCGGCAGTGCGTCTGAAATCTCAAAGATGTAGCGTCTGAATGAGGTCAAATGATTCAAGAATGAAAATGAGAAATCATCAAGAGCTTTGTGAATGCATTTCAACCCTCCGCACGAAAAGAAATGGCACAGCAGGGCAATAAATAAATACGGAAAAGCAGCGGGCAGCTGCATAGGTTCGACAAGACTGCAAGGCCAAAAGGCCATGTGAAAAAAACATATGAGGATTTGCAAGGCTTGCATCAAAAATGCACTGTGTGTTGAGTCAAAAAAGACATCTGTGTGCACTGTCGCACCGCCCTCTACAACGTCACCTCCGGCATGCACACGGTCGTAGAGGGCAAAGGTGCCGGAAGGCCTGCTGGATCCCAGAAGTCGGGTCTTGCAGGAGCAATTGCCCGTAAAAGCGCAAAGGCTCCCATCTTGGCCAGCTCAGCCGATACCTTTGCGTCGAACCACGTCATCATTGGATGAACCTGGAGGTTGCGGATGCAAGGTGGAGCTACTGGCATTGTCTGCACTTGAACTGGGAATATCATGCTTTGAGGTCCTAAATTGGGACACATTTTCAGGGGTAGTCTTCTGGCGAAGACGCACTGATGGCACGACAGGGTCGGCACTGCGTTGAGGCGGCACAATGTTTTTCTGTGGGTGAATGGGTTTACAAATAGTGTTTCTCATGTTAGCTCTATCCTTCCATTTCCATGTTCGGCCACAAGCGGTGCAGTTGATCTTCCCTTCATCTTCCCTGCCAACGATCTTTCCGAGTTTACGATTCCATTCAAGGGTATGTTTACTTTTGGCATTATAGTCTTTTAGGAGCTTATCAAAGGCATCATCTAAACGTTTTTCACTCTGATGAAAACCCTCCTGTTCGAGAATAACTGTGGAATTCTTTTGAAGGCAGGGTTTGTTAGTGATCTTAAGACGAATGTGCTTAGACCGAGCTACATACTTGCCACACTTGCAACACCAAACACCAGGCTGATTGTTCTGTCTAGGCTTCAACATATGTCCGTTCTGGTCTACGGCCGGAACTTCACCATGCTCGGCGTTCTGGGACAATTAAGATCGTTTACCAGATTTATAATCCTGGATATAAGCTTGCCATATGAGCACAAGAGTTTGCTGTATGAGTCTGATCTGCTGATCTGACATAGTTAAACTGTTAGAAATGAGAGCTGCATATTGTGTGCATGTTGGTAGTTTTTGGAAATCGATATGAGCAATTGGCTTGCGAATGTCTGAAAAAAGGGGACAGGTCCAAGAGATATGTAAAACCGTGGGTTCTTGGCCGCATGGACATGTCATGCATTAAACATCCTTTCGGTGACGGGCATCTCTTTCTTCAGTCATGAGACCCCCAACTAACAACCTACGCAAAACTCCTTGTTGCATAAACACGTTCTCATCAGCTGTAGGCAAGGCTTTCCTATCGAGTTCTTTATACAGCATCATGGTTCCTGAAATCAAGGTCCTGGACATCATGGAAATGCTGAGGTCTGTTTTTGGCAGCCTTCTTTAAAAGTTCACCACGCCAGCAATCGCGCAATTGATGTGCCCAAAGTTCGGTGTTGAGCGAGCCGTCGTTGAGCAATTGCAGCACTAAATCTTTAAATGGGCATGCAAGTAATTTTCGAACCCGGTGAACTGGCCCATCAAATTTCCGGCTTGGGCGATCTCGAAGCAAGTTTTGAAAAGTACTGCGAAAGGAAGCATTTTTCAGGCATCGAGCAAGAGTGCGTAAACCTTGGTAGGTATGGCAAAAAAGAGGGTCAAGCTGCGGAGGCAATAAGATAGAAAAAGTAAGGTGAGGATTATGTGAGTAAAAGTCGAGAGAAAACATAGCTCTCATGATGCTTGATCTAATTTTGGTGAGAGATGGTTCATCCATACCAGATGTGTGCGTCCCCTGCCCATAGGTGGCCTGACTAGATGTAGCTACTAACATCTTAGCTTTCTCTCTCCAAGGGAGAGGGCAATGCCGCATCTTGCACACTGTAGTATGCCATTTAGCAAATCGGCCTTTTTCCACATCAGATACATTTGAACTTTGTCCCTCTGAGATAAATGATCCTCCGACAATTTTAAAGTTTTGGGAATGTTTGTAGTCAGGGTGGATTGGCTTTTTTAAACATGGATGGCCGAATGTGAAACTTTTGTTGATTGCAATTTCACCAAATTGAATTTCCTCGAGAGCTTGTACAATACGATTAAATTTTGCGATACTATGGACTAAATCATGAGTTGAAGGAGAAACGCATGTCGCTGACACGTCATCAGCGTACGTTCTGGCAACAACTTCTGGGCATCGAACTTGCGCTATTTCGAGAATGCTTGAACCTACGGCGTTCAAACCAATCATGGACAATGGGCAGCCTTGCAAAAGGCCATTATTAGCTACCCACCATGGCCCACAAGAACCACGTAATTTTAAAACTCGACGCAATGAAGAATACATGGCACTAAGTGGATTGGTGATTCTGCGGTGCATTCCCCTGGCAATCAAAAAGCACTGAAAAGCAATTCGAAAGGAACCAGATCGAAAGCCTTTTTAAAGTCATAGGCGATTCCTCCTGCTGCACTTTGTTGGTCAACAGCAGTTTGCTCGAGATGTAGGGCAATTTGCAAGCATAGGGCTTCGGCACCCCGCTCTGCACGGCATCCCCAGACTTCCGGTGGGCACCAAAGTTCTTGCCACTCAAGCGATGAACTGAAGCGGGCTTTCGCCCATAACCGGTATACTGCGCTTAGTACTGAAATTGGTCGATGTTCTAGGGGGCTTGGGGATTCACTCATACTCATACCTGTTTTTGGGATGAGCGAGGTGTACGCTTGACAAAGCGGTGTGGGCCAAACAGAATTTTCTTCAATCCAATTAAGGATTTCAGCTAAACCATCAAACAAAGATGGGAACCACACACTAAGTGCAATGAGAGACTGAGGCGTCCAGCCGTCTAGGCTGCGAGCACTGTGCTTACTTTTGGATAAAGTAGCGACTAGTTTGGATCCAGTTAAGGGTTCAAGATGCATAGGGGACGACTTCATGAATGGCACAAAGTGATCTTCAAACGTCTTAACATCGGGTAATTTGTTAGCAATTTTTTGGAAAACAGGTAGCCAATCTTGGTGAATAGCATGTAACTGTGCATCTGTGTTAGCGGTAGAAGTGCCATCCGGCAATTTCATAGTGATGTCCTCTGGTGAGTCTGGTGACTTTAACCACTTGTAGGCATTCTTTTCGGATTGCGCTAATTTGCTCTTCCAAGCTTTGATCCTAGACTGACGGTCTAGATGTTGAAAATGAATGTGGTTTTGATTGAGCAACGATTCACACGATGCGAGGCTGCTAGCAGAAATAGGTTGATCGAGGAACTGCGTAAACACGTTGCGGTCTTCATTTTTAAGCTGGGTACAACTTCACATAAGTTTTCCCATGTATTGCGACTTTGTGTGCCATGGTTAGAGAGTCGCTGGAGTTCATGTACTCTACCAAGGGCGCAGGCTATCCTCCGCGAGTGGAGGTTCAACGTGTGTGTGCATCATGTTGGCGAGGAAACGCGCATTGTTTTTGAAAACGAACCTGCCCACGATGTTTACCAGTGTCATAATATTGCACTTTATTAGCTTGGGAGTGAGGTATTTTACATAACCACTCTTGCGCCCTATCACACCATTCCTGAAATGCTCGATCAATGTTGTTCTTTTTCAGGTGACACTGGATGTGGGACACGCTGTCAATATGAGGCGGCACATAATCTTTTTGGACCAAATCATAGGGGACTGTGATGTGTTGATTGGGCTGGGCAATAACGTATCTTACTTGCGTTTTTGGAGAAGGGTACTTTCGGAAATCTGCACATTGAAATCTCCGACTATACACGCAAGGATGGACCCACGGCTGTTCAAGCCACTAGAGATATCACTGATCATCCCTTCAAGTTCATCTTTCTTGGATTGCTCCCATCTGGAACCAGCATGTCCATATAAAATGTAGATGGGAATTGAGCGGTCCCCTTTTCCGTAGAATATCTGTACTAAGAGGAGACGACCAGCGTTGAAATATTTTTCACACGGAGAATTGGTTAAAGAAACTTGTTTACTGTTCCAACATCCTTTCTTAACGAGTGCAGCAACGCCAGTTCTGGCGCCCTGCTTTACTGGGGCTCCCCAGAGGATGTTATAGTCACTGGCAACGTGAGGACGCGACTTTTGCATGTTACCAGTACAATGTGTTTCTACCAGGGCAGTGAAATCCTGGCATCGGCTCAAAATCTGTTCCCACCGTCCTTCAACTGCGAGTCCATTGGTATTGGCAACAATTAAATGAAAAGATTTATCTTGGGGCTGTTGACTATTCGGGGCGGTATTACCGAAAAGGATGTGCATCAGCTTGTTCCGCTGTTTTGACGAGAGCGCCCATTGCAAGAAGCATGTGAGACGTGTTAAAGAGCCGCATCTCCAGTCTTTTTTGGATCTGGGTCAAACCGGTCTTGTTTTGAGTTTCTTTGCGCTTGGGTGGATCTTTCTTTGGCGTCAAAACCTGCATTGCACTGAGCTGAGCCACAAAGGCCTGCTGCTTGGCAGCACGCACACTTTGCTTAGGTATCGCTGGATTTGCTGCAGATGATGCACCGGTATTTTTGGCTTTGGCTTGTTCTTTGGCAACACTGTTGAGGGCTTTGATGTGAAATTGTCTCTTCACTCCGGACTGCACGTAATAGCCGGATGCCAGTTCACCTGGCTGTGGCTAACCAAACGCCAGTACCATCGTCCACGTAGAGAACTTCCACTTTTTGAAAACCACGCTCCGTGAGCCATGCCAGTAGACCATAGGTGCCGACCGTATTGTCAATGCCATAGATTTTCCATCGCCCGAGATCAGAAACATCCAGAATGGAATGATTGGCTGATTGGCAGCAAACTCTTTGAGACTATTGACATCTCTGAAACGTATGGCGAATCTTGGGCTGGCAGCATGTCCTTTACGGACCACTCCAAAGGCATCCTGATGCTCTGCGAGTTTAACAGCATCTTGCAGTGACATGGCATCATCAAGCCAAAGAAGCAAATACCTTGAGCAGGAGAGACTTCTTTGTAAAATACAGAATGTTTCCCCGATGCACGAAGCAGTGTGTCTGTGAAATCGGAATGTACAAGACATGTTGCAGTGTCGTTGTGGCGAGGCCGAATTTCTGCCACAGCTTCGGAAGGAACATGGCGTTCTAATTCAGTGAGAACAAGGGAAGCTGGTATGGGGCCTTCTGGCCAACCCAAGGCAGTCGGAAACTTGCATTGAAAACGACACATCGTAAACATCATAGGTACTTCTTCCCCTTGCATGATCTGCTCAACAGGTGGACCCCAGCCTAATTGTACAACGTACCTTTTTGCACTCGTGATCACGCGTTCACCTCCGGGTCCCATTGTGCTGAGATTGACACGCAGAAACTTCCGATCATATCCGACCAACCCTAGGGAGTCCGGAGCTTGAGTAAGCACCGCCGCTATACTCCTCCCACTGAAACCAACCTGTCTGATGACTTCCGGTAGAAACACTTTCGGCACCACGGCAATAGCATCGCTTTTTCCTCATGATTGCCAAGGAAGCACCGCCACACTCCACTCAGAGTCAATGAGTGTTGTCTGTGTCCGGAGACGGGCGGCATCGGGTAATGCCATCTGCACTTGTTGTCTTATGTCCGCACAGAGGTCGGCCGAAACAAGGGGAGCAGCTTCAGCAGGTTGTTGCTCATTGCTGGCATTAGGTTTGCCAGGGAATTTTCCCCGACCCCCTTGCCTTTGGATTTGCTGCCACCATTGCCGTTCAGGCCATGCATCAGACGATTACGTCTTTTCCGTGTAATGTGCCACATGGAGGTGTTCAATTTACTGATCAATCGATAAGGAGACTGAAAAATCGACTCTCGATAAGAAAGGTGCAAAGCCATGGTGTCACCAAACTGCTTGGTAGACCACGACATCTGGATGCACAACATGATTCCAAAGATGGTAGTGGTCTGGCAGAGAAATCTATTGCAGCGTCACTTTTTGTTGATTCTCTTGTTGGCGTCTTTGCAACGCCTCTTCTGGACAGAACGACATGGCATTGGGTACATTGATATGGATCGACGCTGTGCTCTGGCACAGAGGTTGCAAATTGATGTCAAAATGAAAGAGAAACACATGACAAAGGCATTGCATTGATGGAAATAAAAGAAAGCAACAATCTGCATGGTGAGATGTGAAACAACGTCATCGAAGGGTTCGACCACACAGGTCAATGAGCAAAGCCAAAAAGGCTCGGAATAGAACATGAAACGACATGATGTGTGAAATGTGACTGGCACGGTGCTTGCGCTGTCTCATCTCGTCCTGATGCTCTCCCACCTCCGGTACGCAAGCGTCATCAGGAGTGAAAGATGCCGGAGGGCCTGCTGGATCCCAGAAGTAGTAGGGGCTTGCGGCAGCACCGATGCACGCAGCATCGCCACTGCATGCAAAGAGCTGGCTATCCGATGCCAGCTCTCGGATGTGTGTGGATTCCTGAAGACGATGCGGCGGAAGGCTCACAAACCGTTTGGGAACTACCACTGCTGGGATGGGTATATGTGAATGCGTAGGCGCGGTCTTGCCACAGATGCGCCTACGAGGAGCGGGTTCTGAACTATTCGAGGGTTGGTTCATATTTAAGTCTAAAACCCACTGAGGGGTTGGTTGACTACTGGGCAGTTTACGACAAATAGAACGAGGAATATTAGCATGGCGTTTACACCAAGGCCAGGTTCTCTGACATTTTTGACAGTAGATCCAACCATAACTGTCTGGTTTGGATTCGTCTCTACCTGCCTTCCGGTTCCAGACTAAGTCATGACCAGGTGTATTAATTTCTTCCTTAAGTTTACGTTCTTCTTCATCGAGTCTGCTTTCGGCTTGATGCTGACCAGGATTTGTCAGCCATTTGTCAGGTGGCAGCGCAGCAAAACGACAGTGAGCTTTAAGAATCTTCAGATTAATGTGCTTGGGAAATTTGGTATTGAGCCCGCATTTCACACAAAAGAAACCAGGTGAGTCAGATATAGGCTTTATAATGTGACCCTTTTTCTCTACTGGATTGTGGGTTGGAACGATATCAACTGTTGATGATGAAGAAGGAACGACATCTGGTGTTTCGATATGTGCGTCATCTTGGGTTCCACTGTTGAATGTGGTGTTGCCAAACTGTAACAAGACTATCCTGAATGATATGAAGATGCTTTTTTGGTTATTTCCATGTTCATTGGGACTAGAGTGCAGTACTGAAAACAAACGGGAAAATCTTCGATCGGTTTTGTCAAGGCTTGCAAGGCAGGTAATCGATATTCTTGAAATAAAGGACAATCCCATGTGATGTGATGATGGGTTGGCGATGCACCACATTTGCATTTAATAGTGCCTTTAAGCTTCCGGTGGCGATGGTTTGCTTCTGGATTTAACAAACCAGCTGTGAGCAACAGTCGTAGAATCTTCTGGCGTGGTCGAGGATCAGCAAATGAATCAGGTGGAGCTATTGAATTATTATCAATCTGCTCTTGTAGATGGTCAGCTTGCTTAGCCCAAGAAAATGGTGAGATTTTTGTTAATTCCACGCTGGGCTCCCGAAAATGCTTGTGGGCGGTCACGTGCGAGGTTATGCCATATATGATTACGCCAACTTTCTCGAAGCAAGTGCTGTGCGTTTGGGGTTGACCTCACACCGTTCAAAAAGTTATTGGTCGCTTCTTGGAAAGCAGGATGTTCACGAAGTTGCTTGGCTCTGGCTGCTGGACCATCGTGCTTAGACGATGTGCTGGCAATGAGGCGAGCGAATGATTCTATATCTTCTGGTGATTGGTTGGCACGTTGCATCAATCGAAGCGCATTGGCATGAAGGCAGAATTCTGGATCTAGTGATGGGGGTGCTATTATTGCAAATATGGCTAATGGTGAGGCACAGTATTCATCTTTATTCAAGAGGCACCAGACTACGTTAGCTCTCATTGTTCTTAGTTGGTCTCTATCTAAGGCTAATCGGTGTGTTCCGTGTCCCCAATGGAGCTGAGGAATTCCTTGCTGGAGAATTTTTACTTTTGTGAACCATCCTACCGGTAAGGTGCGAACAGCTCGGGTAGTGGTGGTCCACTTGGATGCTCGTTGCTTTTCGAGGTCAGTCCAGCATTTTTGTTGCGTCACTTTCACAACGCCTCCAGTGAGGCGAAAAGTTTCTTTATGCACTGGGATGGAGGGGAGCAAATTTTTGAGGGCAGGGTCACCAAAGGTAAAAGTTTTGTCATTATTTATTTTTAAACCAGTGGATGCTGCGAAATTTTGGGTGCTCTGATGCAATTGGCGAATATTTTCTTGAAGATCAGTTTTGCGTTTTTGGGAAACAGTGGCAGATAAATCATCTGCGTAACTGCGGCTTTGGATAGCAGGCATGTGCTGGTGAATGGATTCGTGCCAAGCCGAAATTAAACTAGTTAAAATCAACATTGATAATGGGCATCTGTACTATGCCATTGCTGGGTACGAAGGGGTTGTCGAAATGGCCATCAATTTTGAAGATTTTTTATGACATGAATAAAAACTATCTAATGCAAGACAAACTTTATTGTCGCAACCTCTGAAACGGAGAATGTTTACTGCTAGTTTGGTTGGTACACGGTCAAAGCATTTTTCAAAGTCGTAGGAAATTCCTCCATGGGTTTGGCCAAGTCGGTGAGATTGTTCGATTTCTTTGCATGTATGATAAGCAAGAACGTCAGCTGCAGGTTTATTTTTGACACCATGTGTAACTGGACGTAGCCAGGCCGGTTGCCATTGAATCATTAGTTGTTTGTGGCGCGTTGCTGACCATAGCCGGTAAACCGCCGAAGGACAGTGATTGGGCGGTGCTGTAAAGGCGTTGCTATGCCTCCTTCAACATCTTTAGGTATGAAGCTAACTGCGCCGATTGTTAGTAAGTCAGGCCAAGGCATTCCATTTTCGATTTGATTTAGCAAAGTACACAGGTGTTGAAACATTGTTGGACACCAGAGGGAGAGGCTGTGCAGTTCATTTCGGGTCCAGCGATCTAAGCTGGGGCTGGAATTGGCAGTATTACTGATTTGGGAGATCAAATCTTCGGGGGTTAATGCAGGTAAATCGATCAGTGCACGTTGGAGGGTGGATCCAAATTTTTGCAAAAATTGATGAAGTGAAGGTTCACCATTTTTTGTGAGCTGTGAAAATTTTGGACCATGCTTGGCGAATGGCTCGCATACGACGGTTACTGTTTGCCGTTTCACCGTGATCTGTTGTACCAACAGCAAGGATATGCTTTTTTATTTCTACTTTTCAACCATTTGGCAGTGGATTGTTCGGAGGACCGTAATTGTTTCTTCCAGCGATTTAGTCGTGCAATGCGGTCGAGGCAGGAAATTTTTGAAACGATTTGTTGCAGCAAAGCGATTAATTGAGAAAGATCATCCTGTGATGGCTGCTGAGATAAAAGATTTTCGGCTTGCAAACGATTTTCTTGGGGAATATGTGAAAGTACTTCTGGTAACTTTTCCCAAGTATTATCCCGGCAGTGACCAGGCGCGGCAAGCTGCACCTCTTTGGCTCTGCACAAGGCTTTCCAAATTTTTCGATCCTGGAGAGTGGACGCTTGACCATTGATGATTTTGGGGTGTGTTCTGGTGTCAGAAAATTTGGCGACACCACGCTGTTGCTTGTGGGGTTGGCAACTATGCCCCTGGCGACGAGCCACTTCACAAAGAAGATTTTCTGCATGCGCTGAACATATTTTGAAGGCTTCAGTTGTTTGCCCACTATTGAGTGTAGAATGAAATTTTTGCGGGATTGTATCTGGAAGAATTTGCTCTTGGCTGCTAGGAACTTGAAGTTCAGGAATGACAACTGACATTCTCTGTTCTGTGAACTTGACAAGCTTTGGGCACAGCGAGTTTAACTTCTACAAGGGAATGATTTGAACTGAAGGGAATTTTCTTACTTTGGTAACCACTGGCAAGGTCGAAAGCGCACTTGGAAGCGAGAATGAAATCTATTCGAGAACCTTTACCCTGATGGCAGGTCGCATTATTTCTGGAGTCGGGTGTGCCAGTGACATATGGCTATCGAACCAAGGTCCATGCTTATACCATCTTTGAAGGATTTCACTATCTTCAATGGTTAAATTGAAATCACCACAAAATATTGCTGTTATATCACCACGTTGTTGTAAATCTTGATTTACTGCTTCGAAAAGTCTATGCGAGCAGGTCTTTTTGTCTGTTTCCCAACGAGCGCCACTTGGATTGTAAGCAATATACACAAAGATGCAACTGGAGCCATCTCCCGTCCAAAACTGAACACACATGAGCCTATTGTCTTGAAAGAACGAATAGCACGGACTATCTTTGGGCCATTCAACAAGTTTATGTGACCAACAAATGGCTTTCTTTGTCAATAAAGCGACTCCAGTATAATGCTTACCATCTTTACCAGGACTATGGATGAAGTGGTGATTGGGAAATTTGATGTGCAAGCTATGTTGGGTGTGAAATTGGAGATGTGTTTCACTTAATGCAAGGATATCGAAATCAATCTGCTTGATCGCTAACCATTTGGTGGGATCAGAAAAACCTCCAATATTTAATGTTGCACTCTACTGGTGGCTTGGAAAGCGGGGGAATGTGAGGGCCATTTCCATGTATGGCTCGCATCTCTTGATTACGTTGCTTGGCATTGAGGTACCATCTGAGGTCGAGAAATAACTGAGTGCTTTGGAGAAGCGCGAAAACTTTTTGTCTTTCAAGCGCAAAGCATCTTGCACTGTTGGGAGGGCTTGTTCTGGTGAAGGTTAAGGACCTCCTTTGTGCTTGTTCTTTTCTGGTGTCTCACCGGTCTTCTGGTCTGGTGGACGCGTGGTCCCTGGTTGTCGAAGAGTCACTGCTTCGGCTGCTGATTTCTTCCAGAACTGATTTGCAGATGTCTTGGCAGCCTTTGATGCAGCCACTGGGGGAAGGTCGAGAAGCTTGTGCTGCTTCAGCTTGTTGCTGACGAGCAATTGCATTGATTGCTTCAATTTTGAGTTGTCTGCGATGGCGGCCAACTTCGATATACATGGGGGAGCAATCTCCCTTGGAATTGGCAACAAAGATACAATGTCGTGCATTGCAGTAGACGATTTCATGTACATCCCAACTTCGATCTTGTAGAACCGCCAAAGCGCCTACTGGACCTGAGTGGGATGGGACACCTGACAGTTTCCATCTTCCAAGGTGGGAAAAATCATCTATGGAATGCTCTTTTGCGAAAGCCTGAAGCTTGTCGATGTCCAAGAAGCGAAGTGCCAGTCGATGGTTTGCTGATGCATTTTTCAAAGCGATGCCATATGTATCCGTGCTGGTTGCACTAAGAGTCAAGGCGGCTTCGATGTTGGTCTCCTCGGGAAGCCATAAAGGATCTAAAGAAGGACGAACTGTTTCGCTGTCATGTAATTTGTGGAAGATGCGATCTTGGCCACTGATCTTCAGGACGGTGTCGATCAAATCGGAATGAGCTCGGAAAGTTGCCGACAAGGTTTTGTCGTGCAGTCGTGGTTGGATCTCTGTGAAACTGCCTTGAGGCAGATGCTTTTGCAGTATCTGTGAAATGGTGGATCCGGTGACCATGTCTGCTGTCCACCCGAACAGGGCAGGGAATTTTGCCACGCATTTGTGCATACATGTCGGTAGATGCACCAGAGTGCCACAAGCAACTTGGACCACATGTTCAGCAAAACCGAGTTGGGTAAGGAAGCGTTCTACTTGCACAACTTGTAGCGTCCATATGTACCATCATCTTTGAGCACTCTGATATTACAGCTGATGATTTCTGAACGGTATCCACGCATGCCTAAACTTGAAGGGTCTTGCGAGAGTAGAACCGCTGTTGGTTCCATTGTAAATCCAACTCGTTGAAGTACACTACATTAGGTAGGTCAACTTTGTAGCATAAAGCTATGCCACCTTTGTGACTAAGCTCTGAGCTTAGGACCGTTGCAGCTGACCATTCTTCCGGTATGAGCTGTGCTTGAAGTCTGAGACGAGCTGCTTGTGGCATTGCTTCAACGATGCTTCTTTGAAAGGCGATCTCAGGATCTTCACTTGCAACTGGAGGCAAGCTTTTGGAACTGTAGCCCTTGCTCCCAGTTTTGCCTCCATTACCATTGGCGGCATGCATCTTTTTGTTGCGCAGTTTCTTGCTCAAGCACCATCGGTATGAAGATGTGACATACTTGGAAAGGTATCCAAAGCACAGGCTAACATGAATTCGACAGTTTGCCTGCCTGGATGCTCTTGATCCACCTCTGGCTGAGTTGTGAAAAGACAGCAGTAAAATCATCATCATCAGCCAGAAAGTGAGTTTTCTAAACCGAATCTTGGTCTTTCTCTTTCTGCAGGCTTTGTAGCGGCGATTGCCGATACGTCTGCAGCACTTGACATGACGTAGATGCTGTCGATCAATCAAACTGAAGATTTGATCGAGTGGTCGAATGTCAAATCGTAGAAATATGAAGGATACAGAAAAAGAAAGGCCTGCTGGATCTCAGAAGTCGGGTCTTGTAGGAGCAATTGTCCTCGAAAGCACAAAGGCTCCATTGCATGTCGGCTCAGCCAACACCTGTCCGCCATAGCACAGAGTCAATGGATGATCCTGGCGTTGGCAGAGGTTGTACGTGTTGCATGGTAGTATAGGTTTCACCAGTGCCAGGTGAAGGCATAGCACGTGCTTCCTCATGTGAAAGTGAAAGCGTGGTTTTTGTTCTGAGTCGTCTGGTTGGAGCTATGAGATGGGAGGATGAAGAGGATGCTGATGGATTGTTACTTTCGGTTGGTGCACAACGAGTTCTCCGAATGTTTGCTCGATCTTTCCATTTCCACTGCTTTTGACACACTATGCAATTGAGCAATCCTTCATCGGTGCTACCTGGTACCTTGCCAAGTTTTCGGTTTCATTGAAGGTCATGTTTACTTTCTGCGTTATAGTCTGTCAAAACTTTTTGAAAGACATCATCGAGTCTTGTTTGGCTGCGGGCAAAACCTTCATTTTCGAGAATGACAGTTGAATCTTTTTGTTTACATGGTTGGCCGGTAATTTTCAATCGTATGTGCTTAGATCTGGCCACAAATTTACCGCATTTACAGCAAAAAACACCTGGTTGGTTATTTGGACGGGGCTTTAACAAGTGTCCGTTCTGCATTAATGGGTCTTGAGATGAGGCGGCTTCAGTTATAGTCTTTTCACTTCGCTTACCGGACTTATAATCATAAATGTACCGCTGCCAAATGGAAACAAGTGTGCTCTGAAGTTCGATGACTTGCTTGTCATTCATGGGAGAATCTTCAAGAATCAGAGCCGCATATTGTGTACACATGGGCAAATTCTCATAGTCGATGTGGGAAATAGGCGTTCTCAAATCACTGTAGATAGGACATGTCCAGGAAATGTGAATTACTGTTGGCTCTTCTCCACATGGGCAAAGAACTTTGTCATCTTTGCGATGTCGAGCGTCACGTTCTTCGGTAAGGAGACCACCGACAAGAAGTCTGCGAAGCACACCCTGTTTCATAAAGGTGTCCTCTTCTTCGAAACGAAGTGCCTGATTATCCCGTTGCTTATAAAACAGTAAAGTCCGGCGAAAGCACAAACGTTCCACGTCCTTAAAATGTTGAGGTCTATTTATGGCAGCCTTTTGGAGCAATTGGTGTCTCCAGTTGTCGCGAAGGTTATGAGCCCAAAGTTCAAGATTTTCACATGGTGCATCAATTAATTCCTGTACCAAGGGTGCAAGTGGAGTTCGGAGCAACTTTCTAACTCTATGGACTGGACCTTCAAAATTCTTACTAGGCTTTTTCTGAAGGATGGTCTGGAAGTTCGTTCGAAAAGAATCATCTTTGAGACAACGTGCAAGTGTTCTAAGACCTTGATATATATGACAAAACAAAGGGTCAAGTTGGGCAGGCAACAAAATGGCGAAACTGAGGTTGGGGTTTAGAGAATAAAAATCAACGGAAAACATTGCTCGTATAATGTTCGAGCGAATCTTTGTCAGCTCTTCTTCAGGCACACCACAACTATGTGTTCCTTGGCCGTATGTCGCCTGGGTAGACGTTGCCAACAACATCTTGAATTTGTCTCGCCATGGTAAGGGACAATGTCTCATACGAAGAACACTTTCATGCCACTTAGCAAATCTACCTGACTCGATATCAGATGCATTAGAATTCTGACTTTCGCTGATAAAAGAGCCGCTTACAATCTTGTATTTCCGGAAATGATCATATTCAGGGTGAACTTTAGACTTTAGGCACGGGTGCCCAAAAGTGACACTCTTTTTGGTAGCTATTTCACCAAATTGGATCTCCTCGAGCGCTTGAACAATGCGAAAAAAATTGGAAATGCTGCGAACAAGTTCATCGGTGCTGGGGGCTATGCAGGTAGCCGAGATATCATCAGCGTAGGTTCTGCCTATTACTTCTGGACATTTAACCTGCGCTACTTCTAACACGGTGGATACCACAGAATTTGAAGCAATCATTGATAGAGGACAACCCTGCAACAAACCATTCTTTGCTATCCACCAAGGTCCACATGACCCACGGAGGCGAAACACTCTGTGCAAGGAATCATACATTGACTTGAGAGGGTTAATGATCCTGTTATCCATACCTCTTACTTCGAGAGCTCGAAAGAGAAGCTGAAAGGGGATTTGATCGAAGCACTTTGCAAAATCGAAAGCGATCCCTCCTGCAGCGCTTTGCTGTTCCACTGCACTTTGTTCCATGTGTAGTGCCAATTGAAGGCACAAAGTCTCTGCTCCTCGGTGCTGTCTGCAACCCCAAACTTGACTTGGGCTCCAAAGTTCTTGCCATGGTAAAGAGTGTGCAAACCTCGCTTTGGCCCATAATCGATAGATTGAAGATAGAACTGATATAGGGCGAAACTCTAGGGGGCTCGGTGCAGTTGACATACCCGACTTGGGTATAAGAGAAGCGTAAGCTTGGCATAAAGCTTTTGGCCATATAGAATGTTCTTCGATCCAATTCAAAATAGCTGCAAGGTCATTGAAAATGTCGGGGAACCAGAGACTCAAAGCGATTAAAGACTGTGGGGCCCATCCATCCAAGCTTGGAGCACTATTCTTACTTCTAGAAAGAACATCAACTAATTCAGGACCAGCTAAAGGTGATAAAGACATCTGTGAGGATTTCATGAAAGGAACAAAATGTTCTTCGAATGTTGGTAAGTCGGGAAGTTTTGTAGCGAATTTTTGAAACAAAGGCATCCATGCCGCGTGTGCAGCGTTCAACTGCTGCTGTGTGTCAGCAGTAAAAGTGCCATCTGCCAAACGCATAGTTTCATCAGCATTAGTATCTTTAGAACGTAGCCATTGGTAGGCGTATTTTTCTGAATGGGCCATGCGCGCCTTCCAAGCTTTGAGTCCCTGTGTTTTATCTTCGGACTGGGAGAGTTTGAGACAAGTACGTAACAAAACTTCACTTGTATTTAAGGAATTCTGACTAAATCGATCTTGTAAGATTTGTTGGAGTTCTTGTTTTTGTGGCGCGGGCAAGTCTGGCAGGACTTTGGCAACCTTTTTCCAAGTGTTGTCACTTTGCTGCCCATGGTGGGTCGACCGCTGTAATTCCTGGATACGACCAAGAGCGGCTGCAATGCGTCTTGATTTGAGATTTAAAGTATGCGCATCCTTTTGCTTTGGAAAAATACACTGTTTCTGAAAACGAACCTGTCCACGATGCGTGCCTGCGTCATAGGTAATTCCGTTACCAGTTGTCTGCGGAATTTTGTGCAAGAATTTCTGTGCATGATCACACCAGCGACGAAATGCTTGGTCGATCTTGTTCTGGGCTAAACAAGAAACCACTTCGGGACAACTAGTTCTTGGTGAAGGATTGTAGTCAGGCGGCGGTCTATCATATTGGGGGTTATGGTGGTTATTGGGTTGATGAACAACATATCTAGTTTGGTGTCCAATGGATAAATCCATTTTGACACGAACTTCACTGTGGTCTTGGGGTAGAATTCCCGGAACAACATTATAACTTTTTAGAAATCCAGCAGCAAAATGGTTGGCTAATACAAAATCGATTCGTGATCCACTACCTTTGTGGGAGGTAGGCTTAGCTTGTTCTGTACTGGTACCAAGTTGCTGGGCATCAAAGAGAATTTTTGAGTCTAAAAGTTTCTGGAGGAGTCTACTTTCTTGGACTTGTACATTAAGGTCTCCGACAATGCATGCTGGAACTGACCCGCGTGTTTGAATGTCCTTGGAGACGTCCGCCAACATGTTCTCCAACTCATCCTTTTTGGCTTGCTCCCAACGGGCGCCCGCCTGTCCATAGAGAACATATATCAAAAGAGACCTCTCACCTTACTCACCTTTTCCGAAAAAGATTTGAACAAGGAGCAATCGACCAGCATGAAAGTGTTTGGCGCAAATGGTATCTTTAAGGCAAATCTGTCTTGCTTGCCATACACTACCCTTTACGGATGATCAATGCCACACCTGACCGAGAAAGGGCCTGCTGGATCCCAGAAGTAGTAGGGGCTTGTAGCAGCCACTGCGCATACAGCGACAGGACTGCATTGCGTAGGCAGCCTATCCGATACCAGCACGTGGTAGGGCAGGCTGACCTGAAGAGGAGGCTGAATTTGAAACATGTGATGCTTCTGCGAACGATGAACAATTTTGGATTGTATCAGGTCTGGTTTTTCTACGTATTCTGCGACGTGGTTTTTGTGAAATTTCGGTGTATCTACTTCGGTATTGGGTTGTTCTTGAGATGGAGTGGTTACTGCATCAGATTTATCAAAATTCTTCACCCATTCTGGCGCTGGGGCGCTTGCTTTAGAGGGTCTACATACTGATCTGGGTATGTTGGCATGGCGTTTGCTCCATGGCCATGTGCGTTCACATTTCTTGCAAAATATGAGACCATAGGTCTCTGGTTTGGTTTCATCACGACCAGCGAGTCTATTCCAAACGAAATCATGGCCAGCTGTTGAGGTCTTGTAACTTCCTTTCTTCCTGGTCGAGTCTGCTGTTTGCCTCATGCTTACCAGGCTTAGTCAGCCATTTGTTCGTTGGTAAATTTTTAAATTTGCAAGGGTTTTTTAGAATTTTGAGTCGTATGTGCTTCATGTATGTGGTATAAATGCTTGACGCAGAACATACCTGTTCCTTCCGGAATTGGTTGGAGAACATGACCATTTTTCTCTGGCTGCGTGCCACTACTACTAGCTTCAGCAGCTTGTGGAATAGTGCTTGAGTTTGCTGCTGGAGTTGGTTCGACGGATTTCTTGTCTTGTGCGTTGTGCCAATCTTGGATATGTTTCTGCCAAATGTTGACTAGGGAGGTTTGAATTTGATGGAGATTACACTGCTCGATGAATAAATTGTTGGGGACCAATGTTGTGTACTGAAAACACATAGGATAAGTTTCGATTGGATTTGCCAATGCTGCGAGCGCCGGCTCTCTGAGTTCTTGGAATAGAGGACAAACCCACGAAATGTGGTGGTTTGTTGGGTTTCCGCCGCAATCACAACGAATTGTTCCAGGGAGTTTCCTATGTCGATGGTTGCCCTCAGGGCTAAGGAGTCTACCAACTAACAACAACCTGAGGATTTTTAGTCTAGGGCGTGGATCCTCCGTTGTGTCCGGAGGGACGCAATTGCCTGAGTCGATGCTGGCTTGCAATGTATCAGCTTCTGCGGTCCAATTTTTTTTTATAGAGGTGGATAAATTCTTTTGTATGCCATGCTGTGCTCCAGCAAATGTTTGGGAGCGGTCCCGTGCAAGATTACTCCATACGAACGTGCGCCACTTCTCCCGAAGGTCATGTTGATGTTGTGGCGATAGAGTTCTATTGTTTAAAATGGACTGGACTGAATCACGGAAAACATCGTGTTGCAACAACTCGAAGGCACGAGCGGCTGGCCCATCATGATGTACAGTGGTGGCACCGACAAGCTGTGTGAATGAATGGTGACTTCCTGATGCTGCTAGAGCCCTTTGGAGTAACCGTATTGCGCTAGTATGAAGACAGAATTCAGGGTCTAATGATGGTGGGGCTAATACGGTGAATATGGCCATAGGGGATGCACAATAATCATCAGTGTTTAATAAACATCTGACAACGTTGGCTCTGAGGGTCCTAACTTGGGGTTTGGTTATGGCTAATTTGTGGGTTCCATGGCCCCAGGAGAGCTGGGTACTTCTTTGTTGCAAAAGACGGACTTTTGTGAACCAGCCCACTGGAAGGGAACGAATTGCTTTGGTTGTGGCTGACCATCTGGCTGCACGTTGCTGCTCCAACTCGGTCCAGCATCTTTTCTGTGAAACTTTGACCACTGCTCCTGTTAAACGAAATGCATCTTTATGGGTGGGGATTGATGGAAGCAAATTCTGTACACATTTATGGCCAAAGGTGAAAGTTTCTCCTGCGTTTTCTTTAATCCTGCCGCCTGCGCAAAATGCTGCGTGCGTTCATGGATTTCACGAATCGCGTTTTTGAGCTGAACTTCTGTGGTTTGTGCAATAGTGGCTGATAAATCATCAGCATAACTGCGCGGGTGGAGATTATTTCTATGTTGGGATAAGGTCTCATGCCAGCATGCTGTTAAACTGGTGAGGATTAGCATGCTTAGTGGGCAACCTTGTATTATACCGTTGGTGGGCACGAATGGCTGGTCAAAGTGGCCATCAATTTTGAACATTTTGTGGTGACCTTTATAGAAATTGTCCAGTGTCCTACCAATTTTCTCGTCACAGCCTCTCATTCTTAGAATGTTGACTGCAAGACGAAACGGTACACGGTTAAAGGCTTTCTCAAAGTCATAGCTTAACCTGCGGGTAGAAGCTTTTCACGCACTGCTTGTTCAATACTTTGGCAAGTATGATATGTAAGGACATCGGCTGAAGGTGTGGTTTTGGCACCATACACTCCTTCAGGGAGCCATTGTGGCAACCATGTCTCGGCGAGTTGGGCATGACGTGAGACGATACACACAGGAAAGTACAGTGATTGGTCTGTGCTGAAGAGGATTTGGGATATCACCATCAACATCTTTGGGAATGAAGCTTACCATGCCAATTTTCAGAGGGTCTGGCCATGGACATCCATCTTCGATGCGTTGTAAAAGCTAGTTAAGTGATCGAACATGGAGGGGCACCAACTGGCCAATGCTTGTAGTTCTTGGTATGTCCACTTATCCATTCCAGGAGAAGATGGCTTTGTTTGGAACACTTGCCAAATGATGTCTTTGGATTTGAGAACCGGAAGGCAAGAGATGCTCTTTTAAGTGATGGACCAAATTTTGTCATGAACTGGCGAAGGGAGGGTTCTCCATTTTTGTGGGCCCAGAAAATTTTGACCAGGCTTCTCGGATAGTTTCTATTCGGGATTGGCTGTTAGCTGACGGTCCCTGTTCAGTGGAGGAAACTGCTAACACCTTCTTATGATTTTTTGTTCGTAACCATTTGGCGGATTCAGCTTCATTGAGGCGCATGCGTTTTTTCCAGTTGTTGATTCTTTGAACAGTGTTTTCTTTGCACTGCGATGAGTAGATGTTTCTCAACAAAGTTTCAACGTGTTTTGCGAGGTCAACACTGACTGGTTGCCCGGAGATTCGTTGGAATTCACTGTGGTATTCTGTAGGTAAAATTGGGATAATTTTAAACAGTTTTTGCCAGGTCTTATCGCGACGATATCCAGTTTGCGTTTTTTGGCATTCTACAGCACGACAAATTGCTTTCCATAGCTGTCTATCTTTTAACGTCGTCGCTTGTTCACCGATTATCCTGGGATATTTCCTAGTGTCATGGAACTTAACTTCCCCTCTGTGGATGTTTGAGGGTTTTACATTATGATGTTGAAGATTTGCGACTTGGAAAGGAATCTTTTCGGCGTGTTGCGACCATACTTGGAATGCTTTGGTAGTGTCACCACTATTAAGGAAAGTATGGAATTCTGCTGGCATGGAATCTGGAAAAATGTCACTGTCGGATGCTGGCTGCGTAAGTTCTGGTAGAGGTGCAACTGGACGCTGCGTGCGTCGTATTTGCATCGCTTTGGGAATTGTAAGGTATATACTTATCATTGAATGGTTGGTAGAACAAGCTGTTCTGATGACATCATATCCCTGCACCAAATCGATTGAATTTTCATATGCAAAAATATGATCAATGCGTGAGCCTTTACCTTGATGACAGGTTGGGTTCCAACGAATGCTTTCTGGTGCGGAGCAATTAGCGTCAATCATTGGACCTTTTGCTTACCAAGACTGCAGGATAGAACTATCTTCAGTGGCTAGGTTGAAATCACCGAGAATAAGCGCTACGACATCTCCCTTTTCGCAAAGGTCATGTTGGACCGCATTGAAACAATCGTGCGCATACTTTCTTTTTGATGCTTCCCATCTAGCTCCGCTAGGTAGGTACAAATTTTAAATGAAAAGACATTGTTTACCATCTCCTATCCACACCTGGAGTCCTAACAAACGATTGTCCTGAGCGAACTCATGGCAAGGATGATCATGAGACCATTGCAGTGGTTTATACGCCCAACAACAAGCCTTGTTTATGATGAATGATACACCGGAAAAATGCTTGTCTGCTCTACCAGGACTATGAATAAGGTGATGATTTGGGAATTGAAGGTGGCGCGAGTGCTGCACGTGATCTTGCAAATGAGTTTCACCTAAAATGTCAAAGTCCATTTCTTTGACCATGAGCCATTTACTAGGTTCTGCAAAACCGCCTATGTTCAGGGATGCGACTTTGATGCGAGAGGGGTGATTACCAAACTTGATATGGTTAATCTTGTTGCGAGTCTTATGCGAAAAGAACCAGGCACACCGTGTAATGGCAATGCAACAAATGGACTCGGTCCGCTTTCGTGGTGAAAGTTTCAGGATGCCGATCTTTTTGTCGGCTCGTGTCCGATACTCAAACGCATTGCAGTGGAACTTTTTTGGCTGTGAAAGCAGCGAGAGGTGTGGCTGTTCTTTGCAGTCAAGAGCAACTTAGGCTTTGTATACTGTGTGACAGAGCCTCTCATCTTCAAATTGTCAACCCGAAAGCAATTGGTTATTTTTTGGAATCTTTACCTGCAGGCGTTTCCCCAGTGGGTCCATCTGCTTTCTGTTTCGGTGGCTGAGCTCGAGGACTAGCTGGCTGCATTTGTGTTGTAGATGCGGCTGCAATTCTTTTCATAAAGTCTTTTTGAACTGCTGATCTGTCCGTGGTTTTGGAAACTTTTGGTCTCTCTGACTTGGCTTCATTTGCAGCGGCTTCACGAGCTGCCGCATTGAGAGCTTTGAAACGCACAGTTCTGGGTTGATCTTCAAAAATGAAGTGAGCCTGTTCTGACTTGCCTTTGCTGGAACATGTGAATACGGCATGGTTATTGTCTTGATAAATCACTTCCTCAACTTCCCATTGCAAGGCTTGCAAAGTTTGGAAAACTCCAGCAATTCCCGTAGTGATCGGCAGGCCACTTAGTTTCCATCTTTGCAGGTCAAAATTCGTAGCCGGTCCATTTTCTTTGGCATATCTGACCAAGTCACCATGTGTGCGAAATCTGTAAGCCAGGAGTCCTTGTTGGCCTTTTTCAGCAAGGCCGACAATCGTATCAGTTTTTCCAACTGTGTCCGACCAAGGCATCTTTGAGTGAAGTGGTTTTATCCAAAATCAGCAATTCCAATTTGTCTTTGTCGGCAACTTCATGCATCTTTGTGAAGATACCATCGGTTCCGCTGATCTTCAATATTGCTTCGCAGAAGGTTTCGTGGCACAAGAATGTGTAGCTGCCATTGCGACTGATGATGTCCGAGAACGCTTCACGAGGGATGAACCTTTCCAGAAAGTCTGAAAGGATAGCTGCAGGGTTTTGCCCAGCTGGCCATCCATGATGAGTGGAACATTTGGCCACAATTTTCTTGACTGTGGTGGGAATGCTGAGAGTATCGCCTGTTGGAAGCATGTGAACATGTTGCGAAAAACCCAACTGCACTAGGTATCTGTCGACGATCACTTGTTGTCTGTCCCCTTCATCTGTACAAATATCAAAGGTGCATCGGATCTTGCTACGTGGATAACCTCTCAAGTGCAAATCCTCAGGGCTTTGCGTGAGGACGACAGCACAGGGATGAGCTGTATACCCAACATTATTGAGTGTTTGCGGCAAAGCGTCACGAGGGCATATGGCAACACCGCCTGATGCGGTAAGATGTTGCCAATGTTGAATTGGGGCGTCCCATTCTGCTTGCACAAGTCTAGGTTGAACTCGAAGCCTTGCGGCTGTGGGCATGGCATCTTTAATCTGCTGCTTGTATTCCAGTTCGGGATCTCTTTCTGGAACAAATTGGTTCTTCGAATTTCCTTTGCATGACTTTCCTCCCTTTCCTCCTCCGTTTCCATGTTGGCTGTGCATCTTCTTATTTCTTTCTTTAGGAGAAAGGAATCAAGTCGTGTGGTGCCATAGGGAGGCCAACTGTACGAAGCAAGTCAACATAGTACGGCACATGCTCAAGAATCTTTTCTTCGCAGTACTTCTCTTTTTCCGACAAGCATATCTGCGGCCACCAATGAACTTTGCTTTTCGAAATTTGGCTTTACGACGGCCTGAGTGTCGATTGTGATTCAAGGAGATTGCGATTGCGCACATTTGATCAATGGCGTGTTGGCTCCACAGAGCCAATCGACTCACAACAAGGCTCAGTACGAGAAAATCAGAGATATGGAAATCGGCATTGCACATGAAAAACATTTCATTGATATGGAGGGCAAAAATTGCTAAGTTCATCGAAGCTATCATAGCTGCAAAAAGGAGATTGAAGATCAAATTCAGCCTTACTTCACACAAGAAATCAACTGTACGTGCTGCACACGAAACATGCGCCGTCACACCTCAGAGTACACAATCACCTCCGGTACGCATGTTGGTGTACTCATCTTTGGTGCCGGAGGCCTGCTGGATCCCAGAAGTAGTAGGGGCTTGTAGCAGCCACTGCACATGCAGCGACGGGACTGCGGGTCATAGGAGGTCTAGCCGATACCAGCACGTGGTAAGGAAGACCCACCTGAGGCTGTAGCTGGTGAAACATGTTCTGCATTCGGAATTGTGTGAGGATCAAAAATGGCATTAGGTCGAGTTTTTCCGCGAATTCTTCGTCGCGGTTTGTGAGAAGCTTCTGCAATATTAGTTGGAATCAAATCATTTTGCTGTTCAATAGTATCTAGGGTCACTGCGTGGGAAGTGTCAAAATTTTTAACCCAATCTGGAGCTGGCGCACTGGCTTTGGAAAGGTTGGCAAATTGATCTCGGAATGTTTGCGTGTCGCTTGGACCAAGGCCATGTGCGTTCACACTTTTTACAAAATATGAGGCCATATGTGCTTGGGTTACTTTCATCTCGTCCTGTGAGTCTATTCCATACAAAGTCGTGTCCTGCTTTGTTGAGGTCTTGTAGTTTCTTTGCTTCATGATCGAGTCGGCTGGTTGCTTGCTGCTTACCTGGTTTGGTCAACCATTGATCTGCTGGCAGGTTTTTGAATTTGCAAGGATTTTTTAGAATCTTGAGTCGAATATGTTTCATATAGGTCGTGTAAATTCCACATTTCACGCAAAACATGCCAGTTCCTTCTGGAATTGGTTGTAAAGTGTGTCCATTTTGTTCTGGCTGTGTTGTGCTACTGCTGCTACTGCTCGCAGCTTCTGCTGGAGTAATTGTTGAACTGTCAGGTGCCGATGGTGCATGTGTGATGACAACTTGATCTTCTGCATAATGCCAATCTTGGATGTGACGTTGCCAAATGTTGACTAAGGAGATCTGGATTTGGTGAAGGTTATTCTGGGTGATATTTACATTTTCAGGAACTAAGGTGGTGTATTGGAAACACATAGGAAATTCTTCGATTGGTTGAGATAGCGCTGCTAATGCTGGTGCACGCAAATCTTTGAATATCGGGCATTCCCAAGAGATGTGGTGGTTAGTGGGATTTCCACCACAAGTGCATTTAATGGTGCCTTTTTGCCGTCGATGGCGATGGTTAGCCTCAGGGCTCCCACTAGCAAAAGTCTTAAAATTTTCATTCTGGGACGAGGGTCTTCGCTAAGGTCAGGTGGTGCGCAACGTGCATTATCAATGTCATCTTGCAATCGATCTGCGTCTGCAGCCCAAAGTTTGAGCAACGATATAGACAAATCCTTTCGGATTCCAAACTGTGCTCCGGCAAAGTGTTGGGGTCTATCTCTGGCTAAATTTTTCCAAACGTATTTCCTCCAGCTTTGTCTGAGTTCATGTGGATCTTGGGGAGAAAAAGGTTTATTTTGCAAAACCGATTGAACTGCTTCGCTGAAAGCTTCATGTTGCAGTAATTGAGACGCTCTTGCAGCTGGACCATCATGTTTAGGCAACGTTGCGTCGACCAGTTGCTTGAAAGCTTGAGGATCTTCTGAGGTTTTCAAAGCTCTCTGGAGCAGTCGAATTGCACTGCTGTGCAAACAAAATTCTGGATCTAGAGATGGAGGAGCGAGAATTGTGAAAATTGCTAATGGCGATGCACAATAATCATCAGTGTTTAAGAGGCAACGTGCAACATCAGCTCGAAGGGTCCTAATCTCAGGCTTTGTGAGAGCAAGTTTGTGAGTTCCATGCCCCCATGAGAGCTGAGTGGTTCTCTGCTGGAGAACTTTGACTTTTGCAAACCAACCAACAGGTAAATTTCGAACAGCTTGAGTGGTCTGGGACCACTTGCTGGCCCGCTGTTGTTCGAGTTCTGTCCAGCACTTTTTCTGAGAGATCTTAACCACTGCACCGGTAAGTCTAAAACCATCCTTATGGTTGGGGATGGATGGAAGTAACTTTTCTAAACAGCTATGTCCGAAAGTGAATGTTTTACCTGCATTTATTTTTAAACCTGAGGCTTGTGCAAATTTTTGAGTATGCTCATGCATCTTTTTGATGGAGTCTTTAAGGAGTTGTTCGTTAGGTTGCGCATCAATAGATGATAAGTCATCTGCATAGCTTCTTGGACGTAGACGCTCATTCTGGGTGATTGTTTCATGCCAACAAGCGGTTAAGCTAGTGAGGATTAACATGCTGAGGGGGCACCTTTGGATTATACCATTTGTGGGAATAAATGGTTGGTCGTAGTGTCCATCAATTTTGAATAGCTTGTTGTGACCGTTATAGAAGTTGTTCAACGTTCGGCAAATTTTCTCGTCACAACCTCTAGCTCGTAAAATGTTAATAGCCAGTTGAAAGGGCACACGGTCAAAGGCTTTTTCAAAGTCGTAACTTAGACCTCCTGGCAGAAATGTTTCACGAATTGCTTTTTCAATATCTTGGCAAGTATGATGAGTGAGGACGTCGGCTGCTGGTGTGTTCTTTGCACCATATATGCCATCTGGAATCCATTGCGGTAACCACATGTCTGCGAGCTGAGAATGTCTTACTGAAGACCAAAGGCGATAAATCGTGGAAAGAACCGTAATAGGTCTGTGTTGCAAAGGTGTTGGATAGTCACCATCAACTTCTTTTGGGATAAAACTTACCATGCCGATTTTTAATGGGTCTGGCCAAGAAAGTCCGTTTTCGATTCCTTGTAAGAGTTCAGTCAAATAATGGAACATAGATGGACACCATCTCGCGAGGGTTTGTAGTTCTTGATAGGTCCATTTGTCCAATCCTGGAGTGGAAGTTTTGTTTTTGAGGACTTGTTGGATGAGATCATCAGGCTGGAGTGGTGGCAGTTCAACTGTGGCTCGTTTTAAAGATGGACCGAATTTGTCCATGAATTGGCGAAGGTTCGGTTCACCGTTTTTATGAGCCCAGAAAATCTTTGACCAAGCATCGCGAATTGCTTCCATTCTGGACTGGCTGTTGGCTGACGGACCGTTTTTTGTCATGGAAATGGCGAGAATGTTCTTTTTGTTTTTTGTCCGTAGCCATTTGGCAGCTTCATTTTCGTTAGATCTCATACGCTTTTTCCAACTGAGTAATCGTTGTGATGAATTTTGCTTGCAATGTTGTTGGTAAACATGTTGCAAAATTTTCTCGGCGCGTTTTGCGAGATCGAAGCTGACCAGTTGGTCAGCCAGGCTACGAAATTCTGTTTGGTATTCACTTGGTAAGATTGGAATAATGCTGGACATTTTCTGCCACGTTTTGTCTCGACGGTATCCGGCTTGAGCTTTTTGGGCTTTCCAAATCTGTCTATCTTTTAAAGTAGTTGCTTGACCGCCAATAACTTTGGGAAATTTCCTGATGTCATGAAATTTTATTTGTCCTCTGTGGATGTTGGTAGGCTGAACTTCATGTTTTTGACAGTTGGCACTTTGAAATAGCAACTTCTCGGCATGTTGAGATCAAATTTGGAATGCTTCTGTTGCGTTACCACTACGCAATTGAGTGCGAAAGGACGAAGGCAAAGTGTCTGGCAGTATATCACTGGTGCTTTTTGGTGGGTTTAATTCAGGCAACTCTGCAACTGATCTCTGTGTTCGGCGAACTTGGGATGCCTTAGGAATATCGAGGTCAATGCTAAGCATAGAATGGTTGGTGGAACATGAGGTACGAGTAACTTTGTAGTTTTGCACAAGATCGATGGCACTCTTATATGCAAAAATGAAATCGGTGCGCGACCCCTTGCCTTGATGGCATGTTGCATTCCATCGAAAGCCTGCAGGCGCTGTGCAATTTGTGTCAACCAAGGGTCCTTTGGCTTTCCACGTTTGAAGCACTTTACTGTCTTCAAGTGTCACAAGTTCATGTCACCAAGAACTAATGCTACGACATCTCCTCTCTCACATAAATCTTGCTGGACAGCTTTTCAACAATCATGTGCGTATTTCTTTTTGTGTGCCGCCCATCTTGCACCGCTGGGTAGATAAAGATTGTAAATGAAAATACACTGGTTTCCATCTCCTAGCCAAATTTGTACACCTAGCAGTCTATTATCTTGAGCGAATTTATGGCAAGGGTGATCGGATGGCCACTGCAAGGGCTTGTAGGCCCAACAAATAGATTTTTTGATCAGAAATGAAACACCTGTGAAATGTTTGTCGTCGCATCCGGGACTGTTTACTAAATGATGATTTGGGAATTGGAGATGTAAGGAGTGCTGGACAATGTGCTGCAAGTGCGTTTCACATATCGCCAAAACGTCGACATCCAACATTTTGGTCGCCAGCCATTTGCTTGGTTCTGCGAATCCTCCTATGTTAAGTGTGGCAACTTTAATAGAAGGTTGGTGGTTACCGAATTTGATGTGGTTCATTTTATTACGTGTCGGGATCCGAGAAGATATAAACCACATGTGCTCGAGAAAAATCACGGCTGGTACTGGAACTTTGCTTGGCGAAAAATGCACAAGTTTGACACAAACGAACTGAATGCACATCGTAACTCTGGCCAAGTGTTTTATCACAGCATTTGGGCGAATCCAAATCTGCAGCGGTGTCTGCCGAGTACACATTGCAACTACGGTTCCGAAAAAGGAAGAGACTTCGTCCCGTGTTAAGCCTTCTCCTTCTTGGTATCACGAGTGGAGCCTGTGCCTTTCTCTGCTGGTCGTTTGTTCTGTTCAGCAGTTCTTGGCGATGCAGGTGCCACAGGAGCAGCTTGTTTAGGCAACACCTTGCTCAAAAAGGCTTGACGATCTTTGGCTCTGGAACCTTGTGCTCGAGTACTTGATGCTGAGGTTTCTTTGGACATGGTGTTGGCATCTTTCAACATCTGGCGAGCTTTCGCGTTTGTGGCCTTATATTTCAGTCGTCGAAGAATGCCATTGAACTGGCAGTGCATCGGTCCGAGGTCACCAACTGAATCTGCTAAAAATACCAGCTGGTTTTCTGCTTGATAAATGATGTCTACATTTGTCCACTTGTGGGTTTGGAGAAATGCAAAAGCTCCCGCAAGTCCGGTTTGAACTGGAATTCCAGTCAGTTTCCATTTTCCCATGGTGGCAGTGGTGGCATCAATGCCATTGGTTTTGGCAAAGTTCTCCAAAAGTGCAAGTGATTTGAATCTGACACCGTATCTTCCTGCTACAGTAGTTCCTTTTTCCACCAAGGCGGTCTCCAGTGAGTGAGATTCGTCTAACCACAAATTGGCATATCTGAATCGTCAATCTGCTCCTGCTTCTTCATTTTGTAAAACACTCCGCCCTGACCTGATGCTTTCAGGATAGTATCAGTGTATTCATGATGCAGAAGAAAAGATGCATGCTTTCTCTGCAAGTAATCTCGGCGCCGGAAGACCTTTGAGGGCAAAATCTTGCGCTGGCTGTGAGGTAAGTATAGCCGTTGGCGCAGTTGTAAAGCCAACTCGTTGAAAAACTCCTAACACCATGTCTCGAGGACAAAGAGCTATGCCACCGCGGTGATCCAAAAGCTGAGGACTAACTATCGGAGCATCCCACTCAGAGGGATCTAGCGTGCTCTGGGCACGAATGATCGCAGCTTGTGGCAATGCAGCGTTAATCTGTTCAAGTAAATCATGATCTTCATATTCTGCATCTGTTGTTTGAAATGCTTCTGGGAAAGTAGAGGGACTGCCTTTGGTAGAAGAGCGGCCTTTGCCCTTCTTTCCTTTGCCAGGTCCATTGCCGTTCATGCAATGCATGTACTTGTTGCGTTTCTTTCCTGAAATTGCCCATCCAACATTGAAAGTCCAAAGAAACATCATCCAGAACAAGAATTTTGCAAAGTATTTCCAGTAACCTCGTAGTCTCTTCAGGTAAGATGATTTGCTTCGTTTGGGAGCATGAAAGGGCATCACGAGAGCATTGGGAATTTCGAAAAACAAAACAAAATGGAGGATCCATTGCAAGATCACAAACATGGAAGCCATGACTGGCATATACGGAGAAAGCCCACAGAGGCAAAAAATTTTTAGCCAAAAGGCTATGAAGGAAAAACAAATGAGCAAAACATGTTTCAACGACATTACGTTACAGCGGGTTGTGTCACATGAGACGTTTGTGTGCACTGCCTCATCCCCTATGCCGACGTCACCTCCGGAATGCACACAGTCGACATAGGCAAAGATGCCGGAGCCTGCTGGATCCCAGAAGTAGTAGGGGCTTGCCAAAGCGATCGAGCATGCCGCTCGATCCCTCCTTGCAGCGCAAGCTTCACCCCACACCTGTGCGCGGCACGGATGAGCTGGATGCACTGTCACGGCTTGATGTGTTTGGCTGATACTTTTGCTTACCCACAATTCTTTGTTGTGGGATTTGAGTTCCTTGTTGGGTTGGTATATTCGATGTGCTCAAATCTGGAAGAATTAGCATTTGTGAATCGAGTTTGCAATCACGCACCCATTGTGGAATGGGGAATTTTTGATCAGGTTTAACACACCTTGTGGAAGGATTATTATGGCGTTGCATCCACGCCCATTCTTTCCCACAAGTTTCACACCACAGACGTCCATAGTTGTTGGGTTGGTTTCGATTTTTCCCAAATTTTTGATTCAAGAAATACTTATGGCCGGCTTGATTATGCTTGGTGTGCAAATCTTGCCATAGCTTCTCATATCTGACCTGGTTATTCATGGCCCCCGGTTTTTGCAACCATTGGGCTTGGGGTAACTTAGGATGTTGACAAGGTTTGGGCAGGATTTTGAGGCGCTGGTGTTTTAAAAATTTTGTTGACTTACCACATTTTTGGCAAAATACTCCTCCATCTGGAGAGATTTTGAGAATATGGCCATTTTTGGAAACTGGATCAGCGCTGGAACTGGCTGCACTTTCCGTCTGGAGGTTGGGTGTGTTTCCTATGAGTTCTGCTTCTGGTTGATCAGGTGGTAAAATGAGAAAATTTTCATCGGCTTCATACCAATCTTGTATGTGTGACTGCCAGATTTCCACCAAGGCTTTTTGGATAACGATTGCTTGTTGTTGTGTAATGATCATGTTTGTTGGCACAATAGCACAACACAAAAAACTTCTTGGGAGGTCTTCAAGTGGCGTTGGCTGGTTTTCTAATGCTGGCTTGCGGATGGCGTCGAGACGTGAGCAATACCATGATAAGTGTTCCAGGGAAGGTTCTCCCATTTTACATAAACATTGTACCGTTCCTTCTTTGCGCTTGTGTCGATGCTGCCTTTCTGGGTTCTGAAGCCCAGCTGTAAGCAAGAGTCTTAATACTTTGAGTTGCGCCCTCGGGTCCTGCTTAGGATCATCAATGATGAAGTCCTCCTTGTCACATTTTTCTTGCAGGACATCGGCTTTTTGCATTAACTCTTTGAGTAGGGCCAAAGTTCTTACACGGTCCACACCCGCCCATGTACCAGCAAAATGTTGACTGCGATCTCTACAGAGAGTTTGCCAAGCATGCAACCTGTAATCTTCACGGAGCGTATGTTGCCATTTTACGGGGTGTAACTTCTTAGATAGGTAAGATTCAATGGTTTTGGAGAAAACTGGATGATCTCTTAACTGCTTGAGTCGTGCAATAGGTCCATCAAAGACTTGCTGGTGCTGTTCTAGGGACAACCTGAGTTTATCGATGTCACTATTTGAGGAGAATGTTCTCTTGATGAGCATAAAAGCACTTAACTGTAAGGCAAAAATGGGATCGATACTGGGAGGTGTCAAGAGTACGAAAACAGCGTTAGGTGCGCAATCATAGTGATCTTGATCAAACAAGGTGCGAATAACCGTGGCTCTCATTGCACGAGCTGCTTCTTTTCCCACGTGCAATTTGTGCATTCCTTGTCCAAAGGTTAGTTTTGGCATCATACTCTGAATGATTTGTGCTTTTTGTTGCCAACTGATGGGTAGAATACGAATGCGCTGCACAGTTTGTCTCCAGTTTGCGTCTCTCTGCCTTTCTAGCGGAGTCCACGCTTCAACTTTGGTTGTTTTGATACTGCATCCAACCAAACGAAAATTCGTTTGGTGATCGGCTATGTCTGCTATGGAACTTTTGAAAGATTTTGGGCCAAAAGTGAAAGAATTTTTCATGTTGATAGTCATACCAGCCAGTTGTGTGAATCTTTTGGTCACACAATACCCTTTATTTAGTGCAAGCTGAACTTTTTGTTTGGTACTGGCTTCTGCCAGTACTGAGAGGTCATCAGCATAAGATCGACTTGTACTACAAAGATTCTGTGTGTGGCTTTTCTCAAGCCAACATGTGACGAGAGCTGTTAGCAACAGCATTGACAAGGGACAACCTTGCACTATTCCGCAATGTGGTTGAAACGGCATCGTGTGGTTGCCTTCCAACCGGAAGAACTTGGTGTGATTAGTATAAAAAGATCGTAGGGTGTTGACAATGCGTGGGTCTGCACCTCTGGCGAGAAAAACATCCAAAGCCAAATTAAAAGGCACTGTGTCAAAACATTTCTGCAGGTCAAAGGAAAGTCCAGCAACGAACTTGTTTTCTTTGAGAGCCTTCTCGTATTGAACACACGTGTCGAATGCCAACTGGTCGGCAGATTTGGATTGCTTTCCACCATAGGATGTGTCATGTTTCCAAATTGGAAACCACTGGTCAGCCAGCTCGGCATGTCTAGCTGCCGCCCAAATGCGATATATCGTGGATAAAATGGTTATAGGACGAAATTCTTCAGGCTTTGGCTGCTCATTTTCAGTATCCTTAGGTATAAATGCCACCACTCCTTTTGTCGGATTCCTGGGCCATTTTTCAGCATTCTCGATGCATTGCAATAAACTGACAAGTGCAGTCAATAGCTCGGGACACCAACGAGTGGCAATCTTTATTTCATGAATCGAGGTGTTGTCAAGACCTGAAGCACTGTTTGACATATGTTCGATAGTTCCACGAATCTGCTCTTTGTGCAAAGGTTCCATGTTAATGGTGGACTTCTTAAGTGAGGGGCCATATTCTGTCATAAACTCTCTAAATGATGGTTCACCATTTTTATGCTTGGAATAAATCTTTTTCCAGACATCAGCGATGCTGCTTAGGCGATCATTTACATTTGCTGTTAACTGGTCATCTACAACCGAAACCTTCACTGGTTTAGTCGCAGCTTTTGCACGCAAATATGCGAAGGGTTTACGATTATCTGCACGAATATCCCGCTTCCACTGCAAAATGCGTTGCGCACGATCTTTAAACTGCGCGTCATCCAGCAAACGATCAATGAAGTTGAGAGCATCTTGAAACCGTTGCTGGTCGATGTGCAACTGGAATGTTTCAACCATGGTTTCAGGAATCCAAGCAACGACGTCATCAAGATTGTGAATGGTGCGATCCTTCTGGTGCCAGGAGCTGCAACAATTATCTCCTTTAGCTGGCAACGTGCTTTCCACAGCTTTCTGGTCAATAAAGTTGAGGCCTGACTACGAACCATTTTTGGGAAAGTACGTTTTTCATGAAAAATCACTTGTCCTCGTTTGGCTGTACCTTTAGAGATAGGATAATTGTGCGTAACATCAGATACAGTGTGAATTACCCGTTCCAATTCCTGAGTCCATAACTTGAGTGCTGTGTCAAGGTCATGATCTTTGACACTTTTGTGGAACGATTCAGACAACTTACACGCTAATACTGTATCGGTTGACGTAGGAGCAGGGAAATTAGGAAATTTCGTGACGGACCGCTGATTTAGTGTTAATTGAGAAGCTTGCGGAAGCTTCAACTGCATAGAAACCAGGGCATGGTCTTTGAATTCCAACATTTTGGTAACACTGAAATTGAAGACTGCGTCATACAAGTTGGGCGAAACAAAGATGTGATCAATTTGTGATCCAGTCTTACCCTTGTAACACGTAGGTCGTTGCTGCATTTCATATGAAGACTGGTCCCTGGTGTTGCACCAAAATCGGTTATCCAGTGCTGATTTTAAGTGTTGCGAGTCCAGGATTTCCAAGTTAAAATCTCCGAGGAGAATGCAAGGCACTGGTCCACGAGTTATGCGATCATGTTTTACTGCAGCGAAAAGATCATGGAAATATTTCTTCTTGGGAGATTCCCAACGAGCCCCGGATGCACCATAAACGACGTACACAATAAGTGATGTTCCTCCTGTTCCAAACCACAGCTGCACAGCAAGCAATCTATTGTCTTTGTAGAACGGACGGATGGCACAGGTGATCAGAAGACCAATGTATCACTTGAGCATGCCAAAAGCTTGATTTTTTGACCATCAAAGCTACTCCCCCAAAATGACGATCATCTGGGTTTGGACCCCAAAAACAGTGGTAAGCACCGAATTGCTGACTTTCCGAATGTTCTAGGTGAGATAGTAAGTGGGTCTCTGAAGTGGCTAACAAGTCAAGGTCGAGTTCCTTGAGTTTGAGTCTCTTAGCGGCCTGCTGCAACCCTCCTGTGTTTAGGGCACCACATTTAATGGAACAATCAGGATTGAGCTTATGCTTATTGGACCATGAAATCTTCTCTCTCACGGTGTTCCCAAACAAAGCATGCGCCAATTTATTCCGCAACCGGCGACCGATGCTCCAGAAAACAACAACTGGCCGATGGGGCCTATTGAAATAGCTATCAGCAAATGTTAAGCTTCTCGTTGAGTCTTCGGCCCAGGCGTTTGACCTGTCTGACCTTCAGTGGTCCTCTTGTCTGGCCTCTTAGCTGGAGAACTGAACTCGAGAGGCTTGTGAGTCACGGACACCAAATTGGTGAAGAATTGTTTTCTTGACGCAGCACGAGATGCGGTCGAATCTGTTGATGCCATGCCTGACTGTTGAGACACCTGACTTTTGGATTTGATCATAGATTTGGCTTGTGAGTTCAGCGCAGTGAACCTGAGTTGTCGCAAAGCACCTTGGAACATGTAGTTCATGGGGCCATACTCCCCTATACCACCAGCAAGAAAGATTGCATGATCACTGCTGACATAAATGACTTCTACATCTGACCATTTTTGCTCTATCAAGAAGGCAAGCACGCCATGCGTGCCAACTCCAGTGTGCACACCACTTAGCTTGAAGCGACCAAGAGCAGCAGTTTCTTCCAAATTTCATTAAAGCATCATGACTGCGGAAACGAAGTGCATATCGAGTAGCGCTCGGTGGACCTTTCTGAGCTATTCCCAAACTGGTCGCTGCTTTCTCAGCCATGTCAAGTGCACCTTGAAAAGTTTGTTCCTCACCCAGCCAGAGCAACTCAAGGGGTGGACCAGAATCCTTTTTCTCCTTTATAAATATTCCCCGACGTCCCGAGGATCTCAGCAGCTTGTCAATGTAGTCTGCCTGACACAAGAAGCTTGCGGACATAGATTCCCGTGGCTGAATATCGGACAAGGCGTGCTCACTCACAATCTTGGACAGTTCTTCAAAAATAATTCCAACAGGTAATTTCTGCTCAGGCCAATCATGCATGGGGTGGAACTTGACCACCATCTCCTTCATGGTGGAATACAACTGGACAGTGGGACCGAAATGCTTTTGGAGAACAGGTTGTCCGTATCCAAGCTGCGTCATCCATCTTCGCACTTGCACAGTTTTCCTCTCCGCTCCTTCGGCCATCACAGCCATATTGCACCAAACCTGTGTCCTTGGAAAGCCACTGAGGCCCAAAGCGTCTGGGTTTTCACTGGTGAGTATGGCTGTTGGGGCTTGAGTCCAATTGACAGTGCGCAGTACATTCGGCACACGAGCCTTGGGACAAATTGCAATGCCACCTTGGGTGGACAGCTGCTGCCAATGACAAACATGAGCAGACCACTCTGCAGGATCAAGCAACGGTTGTTGGCGAATTAACGCAGCTTCTGGCAAAACAGCCTGCACTTGTTGCGCTATATCCTCGATTGGTGGCTCTATAATCTCAGGAGTATATACAGGCGACTGCTTTGGCTGCTTCCCTTTTCCGCTGGATTTTCCTTTGGAGGATCCCTTCCCTTTGGGAGGACCATTGCCATGCATGGCACGCATATTTCGATTTCTGATTTTGCCAGAGACATGCCATCCCAGCTGAATATACCACAAGGCACTGAGTCCAAAGATCATCAATCCAACTGAGAAAAAACACTTCCACAACAACTGTTCTCTTTTCCAAAATCTTCGAGGCAGTTTGCGCCTTGATCCTCCGATAAAGCGTGCTTTCCGAAATCTACATCTTGATTTTGCTTCAGTGAAGGGAGTGGAAAATTCGCTAATTGCAGGCATCACAAAGGCACGGGTGAATTGACATACAAAAGGACAAATTGCGACGACATGGATACAAGGAAGTGCAGCATCAAGCTGCATGGTATCAGCACAGTTGGAAAGCCAAAAGGCTACCGAAGTGGCACATACAAGCAGTGACATAAGAAGCATCAAAATTGCACTACGAGACAAGTCACAAGAGACCACTGCGTACACCGTCTCACCTCCCCACTTTGATATCTCACCTCCGGCATGTACGCATCAAAGTGGATCAGCGGTGCCGGAGAGCCTGCTGGATCCCAGAAGTAGTGTTGGCTTGTCAGAGCACTTCCGCATACCGCGAAAGCCCTCGGTGTGTACCATCCTTCAGCCAACACCTGTGCGCGGCAGATCACTAGATGATGCTGCAGCAACAGGTGCAGGAGTGGTAGCGCGAGATGAACACGATTGCTTACCAACAAGACGTCTTGGTGGTACTGGATTGGGAATCACTATTTCGGGTGGGACTAATTTAATTGGGATATAGGTGAGAAAACAAAAAGATCACCACGTTGCTTGTCATTCTGAACCCATTTTGGAGTAGGGGGTGGTCTCTCACGTTGCTCACACTGTGGACGGGTCAAGCTGTTGCAACGATTCTTCCAAGCCCATTCTCGTCCACAGGTTTCACACCATAAACGACCAAAGTCTTGTGTTTTGCTACGATCTTTACCACATTTTTGATTCCAAAAGAGTTTATGACCTGCTTTGTTATGGGTTTTGTGTAAGTCAATCCATGCTTTTTCTAGGCGATGCTTATTGGACATTGCACCGGGAGTATCCAACCATTGATCCACAGGCAGCTCCGCATTGACACAAGGTTTTGACAAAATTTTGAGACGCTGATGTTTTTGCAGCTTTGTTGGCTTGCCGCATTTTCGGCAAAACACACCTCCAGTGTCAATGATTTGGAGTACGTGGCCATTACGGGCGACCGGTTGTGAAGCATTAAGTGGAGGGATGGCCTGTGTGCTGGAGCTGGCAGCACTGCTTTGCGGTGGGTTTTGCGTGGTAGGAATAGTTGTAGGTATGCTAGGGACCACAAGAAAATTGTCTGGATTGTTGTACCAATCATCAATATGCTACTGCCAAATTTGGACCAAGACCTGCTGTGCTTCTATTGCTAATACATCAGGAATTGCGAAGTCAGTCGGGACTATGGCACAAGAGCGAAAACATTCAGGCAACTGCTGAACTGAGCATGGCAATTTTGCACACATATCTGCACGAAGATGTTGAAAACGAGAACGATACCATGATATATGTTGAAGAGAGGGTTCAGCTTGCTTACAAAGGCAAAGCACTTTCCCATCCTTATTTTTGTGGCGATGGGTACGCTCTGGATTTTGGAGGCCGCCAGAGAAGAGAAGGCGTGACACCTTCAACTGAACACGAGGATCTGCTTTGGGCTCAGGAGGAATGATTTCTTCAGAATCACATTGTTTTTGGATGATATCTGCTTCTGCTTGTAGTTGATGTAACCATAAGCACGTGACCCGCCTGTTAATGCCACGTTCAACTCCAGCGTAGTGCTGAGAGCGATCTCTGGCTAGACTTTCCCAAAGAAATTTGCGATACTCTTCCCTAAGGTCATGCTGCCACTTATGTTCAACCAGTTCATTATGCAAGAAAGCTTTCATAGTGGGACTAAACCATGGGCTATCCATCAACTGCTTACAGCGAGCAAGGGGGCCATCTGCATGATCGGTATCATTACTGAGTTGGGATAAAAGTCTTTGTTTTGATTCAGCAGAAACAAAACTTCGCTTGAAAAGGTTGAAGGCACTAAGCTGCAAAGCGAAAGCCGGGTCAACACTGGGCGGGGCTAAAAGTGCGAAGATAACATTAGGCGCGGAATTATAATTGTATGCACTGAGCAATGCTCGTACCACAGTAGCTCTCATTGAACGCATGACATCTTTAGAAACTTGGAGCGTTTTCATGCCCTGACCGAAACTGAGTTTGGACATCACACTTTGCAAGATTCGAACTTTGATTTGCCAACTTTGTGGCAAGTTCTGTATGCGTTGCACTACCTTGGTCCACCCAAACATACGTTGTTGTTCCAATGGCGTCCACATGGGTTGATGAGAGATTTTGATGCTACACCCAACCAAGCGAAACGAAGTTTGATGGTCTTGAATTTGTGGAACGGTATGCTTGAAAGTATTGGTTCCGAAAGTGAAAGTTTTTCTGGTGTTAATTTGCATTCCTGCAACAGAAGTGAACTGTTGAGTACTTTGAAAAACACTACGAAGTCCCTCTTTGACAAATGCAGTGGATTGGCCAGAAACTACGGACGACATGTCATCTGCATAAGCTCTGGATACCGCAGCAGGTATTTGCGCATCATTATATTCCAACCAAGAGGTTACCAAGGAAGTTAAAATGAGCATCGAGAGCGGACACCCCTGCACAATTCCACAAGTAGGCTTAAAAGGTGGAGAATGGTGACCATCTAGACGGAAATATTTTTGATGGTGTGAAAAGAAGTTCCGCAAGGTTTGTGCTATATCAGGGTCACAACCTCTAGTTAAAAATAGGTCCAGGGCTAAACCAAAGGGAATCGTATCGAAACATTTTCGAAGATCGAAACCGAGACCGGCTACTACACCCCCTTGTGCATACGTTTCTGAGAGTTGTATACACGTCTGGAGGGTTGGAGCCGGGAGAGCCTATGAATATTGGGGTTACCCTCTGGTAATTTGTTACATAGCTAGCAGCTATAGATAGTCAGGGTGGTAAAAAAAAAACTGAGTGATGAACTGGGAAGCATGATCACCCATAAGAAGTATACCTGTCCCCTGGTAATTTGTTACATAGCTATTGAAAAGGGCCCATTTACAGTTTATTTACCTATTAAAGATGGTGATTTTCCAGTTCGCTATGTTTGTTTACCAGAGGGTAATCATGGGGTTATTTGGGAGAAACCTAGAAGAACTATCAGAAGATTGGCACTCCATGTAAACATAATCAGGTTACTTTTACCCTACCCTCTGGTAATCAAAACGTGGCTGGCTGGAAAATCTCTCAGAAAGATGGAGATTAAATGGTGCTCATAGCTGGAACAATTTTGTCTACACATGCCCGCAGAGGAGGAGCCTTTTCCTCCAAAAGAGTTGCGCTGCTGCCAAGTAGCAAACCAACTCTGGGTGAGCTGGAGATGCCGCGCTGACGCCCATAATCGATATATACATGAAAGAACCGTGATTGGCCTAAACTCATCAAGAAGAGGTGTCTCTTTATCGGGTTCTTTGGGTATGAAGGCTACAACACCTTTTGTTAAATGGGTTGGCCACTTATGACAACGTTCAATCATTTGGAGTAACCGGGCTAAATGATGAATGAGAGATGGGCACCAAGAAGCTGCTACTTGCAATTCTGGTGTAAGGATTTGATCCAGTCCGGGGGAACTGGCCTTCATTTGTTTAAGTGCTTTGACTAAAACATCTTCGGTCAGAATGCCACAATTTGCACGCGAAGCTTTAAGAGAAGGACCATAGATTTCCATGAAACGTCTGAAGGTTGGTTCACCGTTCTTATGTGTTGAATAAATCTTTTTCCAAACTTCTTCAATGCTACTGAGGCGATCTGCGATGTTTGCGGTGGCTTTACCCTGTACTGTGGAGACCTGTACAGGTGCACTGGCTGCTTTTCGTCTTAAGTGTTGATAACTTGCGGACAAATCCTTTCGCAGTGAACGTTTCCATTCAGTGATGCGCTGCTGACGATCTTCTCGATCATTCGCTTCCAAAGCGAGCTTCAGCGTGGCAGCAACTTGGTCAAAGTTGGAAGAATTGAGTGATTGTTCGAAACGTTCGACAAGATGAGGTGGCAGCCAAGGCATGACATGCCACAGGTTGTTGATTGTTCGGTCCCGACGTGTACCATGAGCAGCAACCGTGATTTCCTGTATCTGACAGTGAGCTTTCCACAGCTTTCTACCTTTGAGCGTGCTGGCTTGTTGATGGACAACCTTCGGATGCTTTCGTTGTTCATGAAAAATGATCTGACCGCGTTTTGCAGCGGCAGCGGTTGGTGCTGCAAAACCCTGATTTTTGGCAACTGTGTGAAGAATATGTTCAAAACTCTGTGTCCAAAGCTTAAATGCAAGGTCTGTATCCTGTTTGGACAGCGCGTCGTCGAAGGTTTTACCTAGATCACAAGGGATGTTTGCATCTGCTGGCGCTGCTGGTCTTAATGGAGGAAATGGCGCGACAGCTCTCAAACTAGTGCGAACTTGCATAGGAGAAGGACAAACAATCTTTGCGGCAACCAAGGAATGATCTTTAAATTCGGGCAGTTTTGTGATATGAAACTCATAGCTTTGGTCAATTAAAGAGGGAGAAACAAAGATATGATCAATTAGTGAACCGGAACTTTTATGGCACGTGGCTTTTTGCGATTCTTTTTCAGTGCCTCTGGGTCTAAGGTCATACCAAAATTTCTGTTGCAACAGTTGGCGAAGATTTTGAGAATCCTGGATTTCAAGGTTGAAATCCCCTATAATTATATAAGGAATTTGACCTCTGGAAATTTGATCATACTGGACTGCCTGGATCAGCTCGTGAGTGTAAGTCTTCTTTGCTCTATCCCAGCGAGCGCCTGAGACTCCGTAAAGGCCGTAGACCACCAGTGAAGTACCTCCACGGGCCAGCCACACTTTTGTAGCAGTTAGTCTACTATCTTGGAAGAATTTATAACAGGGATGATCTGGTGACCAAGTTATTGTTTGTGCGGCCCAGAACTTGGAGCGTTTAATCAGAGTTCCAATACCACTGAAATGTTTATCTGAGGGATTGATACCCCAAAAACAATGGTAGTCTTTAAATTGCTGATTTTCAGAGATCTCGAGGTGATTTTGGAGATGAGTCTCTGTCACAACAAGGATGTCTTTGGCGATTTCTTTGAGTCGCTTTCTTTTAACAGCTTCCTGCAATCCACCAATGTTTAGGGTTCCTATCGAAATGAATGCATCACAAGCCTGCGTATGCTGCTGATACCAAAATTTCTTTGGGCCATGATTACCATTCAAAATATGTGTTATCTTATTGCGAAATGCTCGAGAAATGAGCCAATGCTGAGGGCAGGGGTCAATGGCCCCAGGCATGCCAACAAGATCCCAAGAGCTAGGACGCTGTGAAGGATTTTGGAAAGAGGAAAGAGAACTACTAGTTATTGGACCAATGCGCCAAAGGATGCGCACGTACACGAATGCAAGTGACACCTGAAGCACCGAAGAAACACGCACAAAATGCTTTTGTCTTGAGGCACTCCACAGGTGAAGCTCTTTGAGCGTTAAATCCCATCGTCATTTCCTTTCTGCTGTTTTCTTTCCGGCGTCAAACCAGTTTTGGTTTGCTGAATCCTTTTTGGAGCATTCTTGGGATCAGCACTGATATTCTGCGATTGCTGTTTGATCGTATGCTGTTGGTAGAAGAGCTGCTGAGCGGCACTTCGGGCAGACTGTGTAGGTGCGCCTTGACGCTTTGCAGCCTGAGAACTTTGCGATTTTGTTTTTGCATGGTCCTGGGCAACCTTATTTGTGGCTTTGAAACGCAATTGGAAACGCGTTCCTCCAGTGATACAATATGAATCATTGATGTTTCCAGAAACTTCTGCTGAGAAGGTCGCACACAAGTCCTTTGATAAAGAATATTATCGATGTTTTCAAATCCACGTTCCGTCAAGAAAGCTAGAAGTCCACAAGTGCCGATGACTGGTGAAATTCCCTGTACTTTCCATTTTGCATGAGAAGATGTGTCCAAAAGGTGATTGTCCTGTGCAAACTTTCTCAGGTCACTCTCCTTGGCGAAGCGCAGCGCAAAACGAGGTCTGGTTCCACCTCCTTTACGGCAAACACCACAAACTGTGTCTGCCTCGGCGAGCTTGACCGCTTCCTCGAGAGAGAACTCTTCGTCGAGGTAGAGCAGAAAATAGTCCGTGGATCCATCTTTGTCTTTCATGAACATGCCTTCACGGCCGGAAGCCTCCAAAAGTGTCTGCACATAGTCAGAATGAACCATGAAAGTGGCCGTGTCATTGACACGACAGACCACATCTGCAATAGCTTCTGTTGGAACCCACTTTGCTAGCTGTTGTACCACAAAAGCTGCTTGAAAAGGAGGCGAAGGAAATCCATATTCTTGCGGCAATCTAATCTGGAATTTACGCATGGTAACATACATGTTGACTTGTTCTCCTGCCATCAGTTGTTCAACAGGCAAAGCATAGCCCAACTGCACTAACCACCGTGTGATGGTTATGATGACACGTTCATTGTTTTCATCAATCACCGAAGCACTGCAACGAACGTGTGCACGAGTGAATCCCCGAAGTCCCAAGTGGATTGGGTCCTCTGTCACCAAAGCAGCCACACGGCATGATGTCCATCCAACTTGGCCTAGTACCATTGGCAATGCCTTCTTTGGCACCAAAGCCACGCCGTCATGCTTGCCCATGCTTTGATAAAAGGAATTGCTGGCACATTCCATTCACTTGCGATCAGCTGAGTCTGAGTGCGAAGCTTTGCAGCCTCTGGCAAAGCTGCTTCTATTGCAGCACGAAGTTCATAGTCATTGTTTTCGGAAATATTCTCTCTGGTAGCAATCATAGGTTGATCACTAGGTGCATCTGTTCTCGCAGTTTTGTTCTTCCCTTTGCTTTTTCCTTTGCCGCCATTGCCATTCATGGTATGGGCTAGCTTGTTGCGCAATCGACGGCTCATGGTCCAAACATACAGTTGGAGAAGTGCAGCATTCATTCTGCGTCGATTTTCTTTGCTCCACCGACTAATTGTCCAACAAAAAAGGTATGCAAATTGTCTGGTGGATTGTTCAATTTTCTTTCCTAGAATGAAATACAAAAGAAACAAGAAACGGAGCCAACGTTGACTCCTTCTGGCTTTGAGTCTTCTAACTCTGCGCATTCTTTGGCGCAGTCCTCTTCTCTTCACTCTTTTGCAGCACAGAGGTTTTGTGACAAAGATTTGTTTCACACGTTGACATAGAGTGTGAGCTGCTAAGCTCACTTTGGCGATGATGGACTGGCTCCAGGAGTTCAATGTGCAAATCAGGAAAACCAATGTGAAGTGCTCTTCGAATTTCATTCCGGCATTGCATTGGAAGGCAAAACTTGCCATGAAAAGGAAGGATATCATGATTGATTCACTGAGGCCCAAAGTGGGCTGCGAGAAATGGAACATCAAATTGGTCGCTAAATACAACAAATATGTGCTGATGAGTTCTTTAGACTCTCGATCGATGTTTATAGTGATTCCTAAAGTCATTGTGCACGATGCTACCCAAGCGAAATGACCTATCTGACAAACAGATTGTGACAAGTGTGTCTTGCACTGTGCGAGCACTGACTCACCTCACTCCACGTCTTCACCTCCGGAATGCTCGCTGACGTAGAGATCGCTGGTGCCGGAGAGCCTGCTGGATCCCAGAAGTAGTAGTGGCTTGTCAGAGCACCTCGGCATACCGCCGAGATCCTCATTTGCGCCACTGGCTCAGCCGATACCTGTGGGAGGATGGTCACTCGATGCCGAATGCGAAGGTGAAACATTTGGCTGTGCGTGAAACTGAATTGTTTGTTTGCCGACAATACGGCGATTGGGCTTACTAGAGGAAGATGATGGAACTTCCAATGGAGAATTACGAATAGGTCCATCAGGCTGTTGGAAAAAAGAAGCATCCATGCGGATTTGCTCCACCCACCGGGGAGCAGTGGGGGGTGGATTCAATGGTGCACACATGGTTTTGGGGTTGTTACCTCGGTGCATCCAAGCCTGTTCAAATCCACACTTTTGACACCAAAGGAGACCTAATTCCTGAGGTGTTTTACGATTCTTTCCAACTTTCTGATTCCAGACATAGTGGTGTTGCGCATGGTTATATTGATTTTTTAGTTGCTGCCACTGCTGCAGCAATCGAACAACATTGGACATAGCTCCAGGAGCTTGCAACCATTGTTCTGGTGGGAGATTAGGAAATTGGCACGGTTTATTCAAAATTGTCAATCTTTGGTGCTTTAAATACTTCGTGGTTTTACCACATAGCTGACAAAAGACACCACCGTCTGCCGTTAGTTTCAGAATGTGACCCTTTTTGGGGAGAACTTGTTCCACAGACTCTGATCTAGTGACTGGTACGGATGCGCCTGAGTTATCAGCTGAAGGTTTTGGATGTTCAGCACCAAGTGAAGGATTGTCGTCGTGCCGAACAATTGTATTTTGGTTACCACTTTCTAACCATTCCTGAATATGCAGTTGCCATATTTTGATCAGTGAAGTCTGAATGGCAACGACTTGCTGTGTGGAAATCTGAAATTGGTTAGGTACAATGGTACAAAATTTGAAACATGTGGGTAGCTCATCGATAGGAACTGGCAAGGCTTCCAGTGCAGCTTGTCGCAAGTGTGAAAAATGGGAACAATGCCAAGAAATATGGTCGATAGTTGGGCAACCGTCGTTACAGATACATACCACCTCTCCAGAGAGTCTACGGTGGCGAGCATCCCTTTCAGGTGTCATTAACCCAGCAATCAACAATTGACGCAGAATTTTCAATTGGGCGCGAGGATCTTCCGAGGGGTCAGGGTTAATTGACAAACCAAGATCACATTGTGTTTGGAGAACATCTGCTTGTTTGGTGAGTTTTTCAACAAGTGCAAGTGTGCGCTTGCGGTCTACACCTGACCATGTTCCTGCGAAATGCTGAGCTCGATCACTACATAAAGAATGCCAGGTTTTCAATCGATACTCTTCACGAAGATCATGTTCCCAAGAGGGGGATAATCTGTTGTGCAAAAAATCATTGAAAGTTTTGGCAAAAACTGGATGGTCTCGAATCTGTTTTGCACGTGTCAAAGGGCCATCTTCTTTCGCACTATGTACCTCAAGTGCTGAGGACAAATTGGACTTATCAGAATCGGAAGGATGCATGCGCATGATCAAACGAAAGGCACTGAATTGTAACGCAAATGCCGGATCGAGTGCTGGAGGGGGCCAGCAAGGCAAACAACGCCAGTGGCGAAGCACTGTAATGTTCTTCGTGCAGCAACACTCTAACCACAGAGGCACGCATAGTTCTTAAATTATCTTTGGAAACTTCTAAGGCGTGCATACCTTGGCCAAACGTAAGTTGGGACATAACACTTTGGCAAACCCGAACCTTAGTCATCCATCCCAGGGGAAGCAAAAAGGCCCGTGACATGGTTTTTGTCCATGTAGCTTGTCTCGTTTTTTCGAGAGGTGTCCAAGAATGAGCACTAGATGCTGATTTGACTGAACAACCAACCAACCGAAAAGTTTCCTGGTGATCACGGATCTCATTGACAGCTCCAGCGAATTTCTTAGAACCAAAAGTGAAAGTTTTGTTGTTGTTGATTTTCAAGCCAGCAAGTCTTGTGAAGGTCTTGGTGGACTCATATATTTGTTGAAAACCTTTTTTAACCTCTTTAGGACTGTCTGCTTGCACGACGCCTGACAAATCATCAGCATACGATCTACAAACTGAATTAGGTATGCGTGAGCTGGAGAACTCCAACCAAGAACAAATCAAAGTGGACACAATGAGCATACTTAATGGACATCCTTGCACCAGTCCGTTAGCTGGTTTACAAGGTTTCATATAACGACCTTCGAGTCTATAAAACTTTTCGTGATTTTGATAGAAACTTTTGATGCACTGGACGATTTTTGTGGGTGCACCACGAAAATGAACTATGTCGAGCGCCAGGTGGATTGGCACTGAGTCAAAGCATTTGGCAAGGTCAAATGAAACACCTGCAACGGCTTTATTTGAGCGTTGAGCTTGTTGGAACTGTTGACAAGTGAGGTAGGCCAATTGATCTGCAGCTTGACAACCCTTGCCCCCAAAACATTGTGGGTGACGCCAAAAAGGGAACCATAGTTCAGCCAATTGATTGTGTCTCACTGCACTCCAAAGACGATAAATTGTTGATAATATGGTGATAGGTCGATATTTATCAGGAGTAAGAAACTCGTTTTCACTTTCTTTCGGTATAAAGACGACCGCTCCTTTTGTCAATGGTCCTGGCCATTTGTTAAATTTTCAACACATTGCAAAAGCGAACATAACGATGAAAGCAGCACTGGGCAGTATGAAACAGCAACTTGCAGCTCATTGATTGCAATGTGATCTAAACCTGGAGCACTCATCTTAGTTTTCGTCAAAGTTTCATATATCAACGATTCAGATAGATCGGGTATATTGGCAATGTGGGTTTGCATCGTGGGACCGTACTCAACAAGAAACTCACGAAGGGTAGGCTCATTATTTTTATGTTGGTTATATATTTCACTCCAAACCTGAGCAATACTTGACAAACGAGTGTGCAAGTTTGCCGTGGGAACTCCTTCGACCATGGATAAACGAACATCCGCACGAGGTGACTTGTGTTTAAGAAAAGAGTATGTATCTTTGGTGGCTTTGCGATGGGACTGTTTCCATTTTAAGATACGCTCTTTTTTGTCAGCTTTTTCGTTTTCATCGACGGCTTTTTCAAACAACTGCACCAGTTCATACCCGATATCTTTGGAAAATGTTTGACTAGTAAGTGCATCAAATGTTACAAGATGATCAGCACTCAGCCATTTCTTGGCTGACTGCAACTTGGCGAGTGTCTTTTCTTGACGAGTACCAACCGCCATCTTGGAAAGTTCTAAAGCACGACCGTACCCTTTCCATAAGGCCCTGCCTTTGAGAGTTGATGCAGAATCATGCATAACTCTGGGATGCAGCCGTTGTTCGTGAAAAGAAATCTGCCCACGATGAGCTGCTGCACGCTGTGGGACATCATGGCCTTGTAGCATAGCAATTTTGTGTAAAACCCGCTCGAAAGATGACGACCAGGACTTAAAAGCTTTATCAACATCCCCGTTACTAATGGCATCCTTAAACTGGCGAGGGATTTGATATTGAAAGGTATTGGAGGCGCTGGAAGCACGATTAAGAGTGGGAAATGTATGGACTGGTCTCAAGCTGGTGTGCGTTTGCACTGCAGTAGGCACCCAAATATTGGCAGTAAGAACGGAGTGGTCTTTAAATTCTGGAAATTCTTGGATCTGAAAATTGAAGCACTGATCAAACAAATGCGGCGACACGAATATGTGGTCAATATATGAGCCCTTGCCTTTGTGACAAGTCGCTTTATGCTGTTGTTCAGCGTCGCCTGACGTTCTGAGATCAAACCAAAATTGAGAAGCCAAGGCATCAGAAAGGACTTGCGATTCAGAGATTTCCATGTTGAAATCCCCCATCAAAATACATGGGATCTGTCCACGAGAAATACGATCAACTTCGATTGCTTTTAAGAGCTTGTGCAAATAGCTGCGTTTTTGAATTTCCCAACGAGCTCCACTGACACCATAAATCGAGTAAATAATCATGGATGTGCCACCACGACCAAACCATAGTTGCGTTGCGATCAGGCGATTATCCAACACGAAGGACTGACATGGGTTGTCAGTTGGAAAGTTGACTGTCTTAACAGCCCAAAAAGCAGACTTTTTAGCAAAAATCGCGACACCTCCAAAGTGTCTGCATTCCGGGTTAAGACCCCAAAAACACCAATAAGATTTGAAAAATTCCTGCTCAGCTTTTTCGAGATGTTTTTGCATATGAGTTTCATTCAAGGCAAGAATATCAAGATCTAAATCGATCAAGCGTTTTCGCTTTACCTGTTTCTGAAGTCCACCTGAGTTCAGTGTGCCAATTGATAAGCTTTGCATAACAGAATTGTTGTGACACTGGTGCCACGATGGTTTGTTGGGATGATTCCCATGGATTATGTGACAAAGCTTGTTCAAAACACGGCGACTGCGACACCAAGTTTGAGCAGGCTTTTCCATTGCAGTCGATGGGTTATCATGGTCTACGATTCTCGTCGAGCTTTGGATTCCGGAGTTTCTCCTGTTTTTTGTGAACCAACTCTTTTTGCAGCAGTGTTATCACTTGGGGGCTTGGTCTCGTCAATGGCGAAGTCACCTGGGTTCTTAGGTTTGTCATGGTGTGGCATCACTTTGCGCAAGAAGGCTTCTTGATCACTTTGTCTTGCACTGCGTCTGTCAGGACGACTTGCGGAGGGTCTCGAAGATTGACTGCTGTTTTTTGTGAGAATCTCAGCTCGTTTGTTGAGAGCTTTGAACATCAATTGTCTTCTGGAGCCGTCAAAGTCATAATACATAGGGCTATTGTTGCCACATGTTGCTGATAAAAAGATCACTGTCATCTTTGATGAACAAAATCTGAACGTCCGTCCATCCTTGTTCAGTGAGAAATGCCAAACTGCCGTGAATTCCCATGGCAACGTGAGCGCCTGAGAGGCGCCAGCGACCAAGGTGGCTGGTGTCTGGTACACTATGTTTGACCGCAAATTCTTGCAAAGTTTCGAGAGATTTGAAACGAATTGCGAATCGGGAAGCAGTCTCTTTGCCTTTTTCAATGACACCGAAAGCGTTGTCATTTTTTGCGAGTGTCAAAGCTTTCTCTAAATCAAATTCCTCAGGAAGCCAAAGCAATTCCATGGGTGACTCCTCAGCTGAAAGTTTGAGCTTGTAGAAAGCACCATGAACTCCGGATGCACACAACAAGGCATCTATGTAATCAATGTGCACCAAAAGTGAAGCACTTTGTGTTTCACGACAAATGATATCGTCAATGGCTTGGGTGGGAATGTGCTGCGAAACTTCATTGGCAACAGTCGAAGCTGGAATCTGGCCAGTGGGCCAATGATGACGTGAAGGAAATTTGGCGATCATAGGTCTCATGGTTGTCATGATTTGTACTCTTTGGCCATGAAATAGTTGGCACACCGGTGGGCCGAAGCCTATTTGCACCAAAAACTTCTGCACTCGAGTGGTGTCTCTTTGCCCGTGATCGTTGACATACGAAATTGTGCAAGTAATCCGCTCCCGCGGATATCCGCGTAGCCCTAAAGCTTCCGGTGGTTCAGTCACAACCAAGGCAACTGGTGCGGCTGTGTACCCAATACGTTGTACTATACCTGGAATAGCAAATTTTGGGGCTATGGCAACCCCGCCCTGTCGAGAAAGTGCTTGATGATCCAACACGGCAACGTTCCATTCATCCTCAATCAGGCGAGATTGTGCTCTCAAATGAGCTGCTTCTGGGAGTGAGTCTCGAACTTGACTGGCAATATCAGCGTCTGAGATCTCTGGGGTCATGGTTGCCGAAGGAGCTTTGCCCCCTGCACCTTTAGAGCGGCTCCTTCCTTTTCCCTTGGCTCCAGCGCCACCACCATTTCCATGTAGAGCATGTAGAGCTTTGTTGCGCTGTTTTGCAGAGAGAGACCAGGTTGAAAATGAACAAGACAAAGCGCTGCTACCACAAATCAGGTAGAGAATAGCCAACAAGAGCCAGGCCTTGAGACCACACTTGGTTCGGAACTGTCTTCGAGAGAAACGTCTATATGTCTCCTGTATCGTCTGGAATCGACCGTGCGACATCGAATCAACCGAACAGGTTGTCTGCAGAATCTTTGAGGCAAAGTGGTCAGCAATGATGATTTGGCAATCAGGTGATGGAAAAATTTGAAAAAGCAGAAAGGGACGAATGCATCAAAATGGAAATCGATAAAATGGTGCACAGCAAAAGTAGCCACACAGGCAGACATCATAAGTGAAACATATGGAACCATCCAAACAAGGAAGAGTAACATGGGCATCAGAGCAAAATGGCTTGCGTCACAAAGGACACTGCAAGTTGTGTCATACAGACCTTGAGCACACCGACACATCACCGAACTACCACTCACCTGTGGAATGTGCTCAAAGTAGTTCGGTCTTGATGCCACAGAGCCTGCTGGATCCCAGAAGTTGGTTCTTGTAGGAGTAATGACGCATGCAGCAGCCAAACTCCACACCTGCCAAAGTCACCCAACCCCTACCTGGTCAAACACCGCAGGTCGACCCGTTGATGAGGAAGCTCTCTCTTCTTGTGGAACTGAAGTAGCTTGAAGATGTGAAAGTGGAGTTTTATGATTTATGCGCTTTGGTATCTTGGTTCGATTTGTTCCGTGACAAAGTGTCCTGGAAAGATTGCAAACTCTGTCTTTCCATCGCCAGGTGCGATTGCATGTTAAACATAAAATTTTACCCTCATTGGGTGATCCAATCTCTTTTCCCAAAAGTCTGTTCCATTGTAGAGAGTGACCACCGAGATTATATTTCACATTTAACTCATGCTCCAGATGGTCCAAGCGTGTTTCCGCCATATTGCGTCCTTCCTGAGCAAGGATCGGACCATTCGGATTCGCACAAGCCTTCTTCGTAATTTTTAGACGGACATGCTTCAGCATACTTGTGAATTTCCCACACCTTTTACACCATATACCGGTGCCATTGACCCTTGCAGACAAGAGATGACCATTTTCCTCCACGTCTTCCCCTCTAAGAACTTGATGACTGTTGAGGTTTTGGGGAATGACTGTAAGATCCTCACCGGCATGCCATTGTTGGATATGATGTCGCCACACATTGACCAAAAATGATTGTATATTGAAAATGTCACCATCAGAAAGATTGCTCCCCATTGGAATAATTGCAGCAGATTGGACACACACAGGTAGACGAGCGTACAGGAAAGTTTTTGAAATAATACATTTCGTTGGTTTTGATATTGCATGCACCGCCATGAAACATGTTCTACAGATTCCCTTTCCAAACCGCAACGACACAAATGATGACCACCCTTGTTGCGATGACGTAGTGCCCTGTCTGGGGTCAACAATCCACCAGCGAATATAGTGCGCAAGACACCTAGCTGAGCTCGTGCCTGAGAAATTTCCATGTCATCCGTATCAGCTATTGTGTTGTCTGCCACTTGTTGCAATTGATTGTACCACTTCATTGTACGAATTCTGTCAACCTCATGTGCGCCTGCATAGTGGTGGCTACGTTCTCTGCTCACCCTATTCCACAAGTGGTTTCTCCAAGCCTCCCGTAACATATGCAACCACTCATCTTCATTAAAATCACCATTGATCAGCTTATAAATCAACTCACCCAAAACTGCAGACTGTGACAGTGTGCGCAACCTGGCCGTAGGCCCATCCACCGGGACTTGCATTGTGTCAAAAAATCTACCGCGAATTTCCGCAGCAACATTTAAATTACGCATAAACCTCATGATAGCACGTAAACCTTCGTAGATGCAACCAAACTCCGGATCGAGCTGCACCGGTACGAGCAAGGCCATTGTGACCAACGGGCTACAAGAGTAAGCATCCATATTCCACAAAGATCTCATAATGTCTGAACGAATCTGTTTCAAATATTCACGGTTCTCAACAAGGCCATGCGTTCCCTGCGCAAAGCAAGCTTGTGACTGTGTTGTAAGCATCATTTTGGCTCTTTCTTTCCAACCGAGTGGGACCCTGCGTATTCTTCTGATACTATTTTTCCATTTGGACCAACGTGTGTTTTCCAGCTGAGTCAAGAAAGAAGAGTCATCACGCACCACTAAGGACCCACCAACTATCCGAAACTGCTGTAGATGCTGAAATGAAGGATTGAGAATGCCCTTGGCAAAGGCATTGCCAAACGTAAAGCACTTCTTGTCATTCAATTCACCGCACCCTGCCGCAACATAGCTTCGCATTACTGCATGCACCGATCTTAATTTGTTCTTTGCTTCTTCTGGAGAACGCCCCACCACAACGGAGCTCAAATCATCAGCATAAGATCGAACTGTCAGTCCTTCCACTGGGATTCGGTTGGTGGATTCGATGACGCATGTCACTAAGATGTTCAGCATAACCATTGAGATGGGATCACCCTGTACCAACCCGTTTCAACTTGTCCACCATTGACCAGCTGCGCCATTCAGGCGAAACACACGACGCAAGTCAGTGTAAAGGCCCTGGACCGCCCGGAGAATTCTAGGATGACACCCGCGAATCTTCATGGTTTCCATAGCTATTTCGATGGGAATAAGGTCAAATGCTTTTCGGCAGTCATAACTCACACCTGCAATAAATTGATTACCAGTGTAACCTTTGCTTTCCAAATCCATGGCGATGTGGAGTGCCATAGTCTCCGCACTTCGGCCAGGTCTACATCCAAAAACCTGCTCAGTGACCCAACCTTCCTGCCATTGTAGAAGAGGACCAAATCTAGTTTTTGCATAACGACGGTAAATTGATAATAAAACGGTAATAGGTCGAAAGTCCGTGGGTCGTACATCCTCGAGGTTGTCATCTTTCGGAATCAGCGAGGTGTAAGCGTCCATCAACTGCTTTGGCCATCGGCCCAGAGCTTCTATCCTATTATATATGGAGGCAAGGTCATCAAATATCATGGGATACCACCACGCAAGCATGGTGAGCTCTTCCGGCTTCCAATTATCTAGAGAATGTGAACTGGGGGACGTTGCTTTTGCTGCTGAAACCAGAGACGGACCTGTTATGTCACAAAGTGACATATCCTGATACCGCATGTTTGGACCAAAATGTTCAATAAAAGTCTGCACCTGTGGCTTCTCCTGCTTAAATTTTTGAAAAATTGGAATCCATTCGTTCAAAATTTCCTGCAACTGTTGTGTACGGTCGATGGTATATCGACCATCAGAGCGTTTCATAGGGAGTGTTTCTACCTTGGCCCAACCTTGAACCCATTTGTACCATTGTTTTTCAGATGACTGGAGGCGGGCTTTCCAAGCTTTCAGTCGCTTCTGTCCACAATCTCGTTTAGCTTGTTTGTATTCCTGACTAATGAGAGATTGCAAAGGTTCAAGGGTCTGTCTGTTGATCTTCTCTTCTCTGAAAAGCATCCCTCGTCTTTCCCCCCCCACCATTAATTTATCCATTTCTATATTTATTCCAATCCTCCTTCACATACTCAAGGGAACTTTTCCATTCCCCTTCCGTATTCTTCTTTTTTCTTACTCCGGCGCGCACTTATTTCCCGGCCCGAAGCATTAGTCCCGGCAGGCCTTTAACACCTCATAGATCATAAATGACCAACTCTTCAACCTGTCGCAAAGCTTTTGCAAGTTGACGACACCAAACCGTGTCCGTGTCAGCAAACCCTTCAGGCGGGTACACTGTAAGACGTCTCCATGCTGTCCTGCCTCTACCATGTGAAAACGACACGGTCTTGTCAGTTGTAGGAATTGTAGCCAGCAAATTTTCAGCATTCAGTGACCATTGTTTGTAGGCATCCTCTAGGTTATTCTTTGCAAGATGTTGTTGTATCCGCTTATCTCTCTCGATCTGTGGAGGTTCATAGCCAGAAGATGGGTATTGATATTTTGCATTGGAACATCTCTTGGGCATATACCAGTGTTGTGCTGCACAAGGAACATGCATTTTGATATCCAAAATTCTGTGATCTTCTGTATTAATGCCATCCATCAAATCATATTGACATGCCAAAGAAGCAGCAGTATGGTTCAGCAGCGCCATGTCAATTCTGGCACCGTGCCCTTTCATAGATGTCGGTCTGTCATCAAAACCGGTGTTTCCAAAGAGAGCAGCATCAACCCATCTTGATTTTTTGTAAAGATTGAAAACATCAGTAGCATCCTCCACTGTCAAATTGAAATCACCGCAAATAATCGTGGCAAGATCCCCTCTTAGGACTGAATCTTCATGTATGGCGCTTAGCATCTGCCTGTTGTAGTCACGCTTGGAAGGTTCCCATCTTGCCCCAGATTTGCCATAAATAATGTATAAGATAACAGAGCGTTTTTCATCACTTCGAAATATCTGCACACATAATAATCTGGAATCATTGTAAAATTGACGACATTTGTTGGAAAGAAATGACAACTTCTTAACGGCCCACGCAGACGACTTCTTGTACATGAAGGCCACACCCGCAAAGCCGCGGTCAGAGACAGGTTCACCAAAGATAATTGTATGTTCCTTCATTTCACGTGTAAAGGACTGTTGAGTGTATATGTTTGCATGTGTTTCTGAGAGCGCCATGAAATCTACAGTGTTGTCGGCCAAAAACTCACTTCGCCCATCCTTCTGCAAGCCAGCTATGTTGCAAATTCGAAGACAAATGAGTTGATCATTTGAGGACTTCGTATTGCCGTGCACAATATGCATAAGCTTATTCCATCTCTTCGAGAAGAAAAAGGCAATATGAATTCCGTGAAACAACATTCCAGTCATCTGGTCATCGCTTAGGCTCCGGGGTTTCCCCGGTATGCCCTTCTTGTTGCCGCTTACCAGTAGTTTTGGCTGGAGATGAAACTTTTGCCGTGGCTTCAAGCCTCTTAAGAAAAGCCTGTTGAGTCTTGGCCCTCTCATTGACTTCCTGTTTGGGGGTTCTAGAAGCTTTTGCTGTGCTTTCAGCCTCTTTTCGTGCTGCAAGGTTGATGGCCTTAAACCGTACTGCTCGTGGTTGATCCAAATACCGAAAGTGCACTGGCGCATCCTTCCCCCTGTTCTTGCTTGTAAAAACTGCCGAATCCTCTCCTTGGTAAATGATTTCCAAAACCTCCCATCCCAGGGAGGCCAAAAGTTGATGAAGACCCTGAATTCCTGCCTGCAGTGGAATGCCAGTGACCTTCCAACGCTGCTGAGAATTGTCGTAAACCAGTTGATTGCTAGTGGCAAACTCCTGCAGCGATTTCTCATCCCTAAAACGGATAGCGAGTCTCCCTTTTGTACCTTTCTCCACCAATCCAAGGGCTTTGGCCTGCATTGACATCTGGTATGCGTCATCAAGAGTAGTGCTCTCCTCCAGCCAGAATAGCTCATGCCCCATGTCGATTTCAGAGACGTGACGTTTGAGAAAAATGCCATTGGCCCCACTTTTAGATAGCAATTCGTCCTCAAATGTGTTGTGAACAAGAAATAGAAAGGAACCGTCTCCCCTAGACATGATGGAATCAAATGCATTTTCATCCACAAATTGTTGCAAACGATTGGCCAACACCCCAGCAGGATGCGGACCATGCGCCCATCCTCTGTGAACGCTGAATTTTGCGACCATGCGAGTCATAGTAAAACCAACTTGAACTTCATCACCAATTGGTTGCATGGAAACTTGTTCTGAGAATCCCAACTGAACTAACCATCTTTCTACTTCAACCTGCTTTCGAATGCCACCCGTTGATACTACGTCGTAGCTGCACTTGACCCGCGATCTCGGGTATCCAACCGTTCCCAATTCATCCGGTTCTTGAACAATAAGTATTGCAGTGGGTTTTGAAGAATGTCCCACTTTGGCCAGAATGGTCGGGATTGACTCCTTTGGGGCGATTGCAACACCGCCCGTGGCATCCAAATGTTGCCATTCTTTGATTGTCTGAGTCCATTGGCTTTGAATAAGCTTTGGCTGCATACGTATTTTTGCCGCCTCTGGCATTGCTGTTTTCATAGCTTGGGCAAATGCAATCTCAGGATCAACCTGTGCTGCAGTGTTGTATGCATTCTTGCCGCCGCCTTTGCTGCCTTTAGCAGTGGGTCCACCATTGCCGGTAAGGGCATGGACCATTCGGTTTCGAATAAGTCTTGTGAGAAACCAACATATGCCAAATATCATGTAAAGAGAATTGTGCACATGTTTACGCAAGCAAAAATCATTGTCAATCTCTTGAATTTGCCCGAACATCTCCCAGGAGACATAGATCATAAGAAGAACATGTAAGAAAATCACTGTGCAGGACATAAGCTTCACGATAGCAACGTTTCTCGGTCGCAAATTGTTGTGTTTTCTCGGTTGCTTCTTGCTAGTCACACGCATTCTGCCAACAAAACGTGCCGGCAAAATCCACTTCTTGCTGTTGGTTCTAAAAACAGAGAGGACCAGAAAAAAGGTGTCATGGCTTTCCGTGCAAAACGCTGCACTCGCTCATATGCCATAATGGGCATTGTCGCAATTGGCACAATTTGCCAAAGAAATGCACAAAGACTCGTGACCAAGCAACACATGACCATATAGTCGATGATGCCAACGCTTCTCGAAGCAAACTCTGAGGCGCAAACCTCGTGTGACGTACACTGTCTCGCCAGGCAACCACCCATCACCTCCGGCATGTACGTCTGGTAGCTGCGTGTTGGCGCCGGAGAGCCTGCTGGATCCCAGAAGTAGTTGTGGCTTGGATGAGCAACCGCGCATGCCGCGCAATCACTCATTGTGCACACATTCTCAACCGACACCGCGACGATGAGACAGTCCCGAGCTGCTGGATGGGTTGCCAGAAGATCCTGGGACAATGTCAGGTTCGACACGGTGACTTGACTGATTTGCTATTGATTGTTTACCGCGAAGGCGGGTGCGAGGTACTGGCCGAAGTGGTACATTATCTGGAGGTTGATTATTATGAGGATTAGGATTATAATGTGGCAGCGAAGTGACCCAGGGAGGTGGAATGGGTAATGGACTAGTAGGAGTGCATGTTTTACGAATGGAGTTCGCGTGCCGTGATTTCCACGCACATTCTAGGCCGCAAGCCGAGCACCAAAGCTTTCCGAAGTTCGACTGCTCTTTATCTTTGCCAACTAAACGGTTCCAAATGAGTCGATGATTGCCTTTATTGTGTTTCTCGTTAAGTTCATGTTCAGCGGCTTCGAAACTGTGGATGTTCTGAAATCCTGGTTCTGTGAGCCATCGCTCTGGAGGGAGGTCGGGAAAAGTGCATTTTTTGCTCAATATTTTTAGGCGCTGATGCTTAATGAGTTTAGTGGATCGGCCACAACGGCAACAGAATACACCACCAGAAGGTATTAATTTAAGAACATGTCCGCGTTTAACAATAGGGTGCTCAGTAACGTCCGAGGAATCATTTTTAACTGTGGGTTGAGGCTGTGGAGTATCGGATTCACCGTACCATTGTTCAATGTGCGTTTGCCAAATGGTGATTAGCGTGTTTTGAATAATGTGAAGGTTAGGCTTGGAAATGACCATATCCGCTAGGACGATAGTAGCGAATTGAAAACATGGCGGAAGTTCATGAATTGGCGCAGGCAAAAATTCCAGCATGGGATCACGGATTTCTTTCATTAATGGGCATTTCCATGAGATATGAAAAAGAGATGGTGTTCCTAAACCACATGCACAAGTTATGGTGCCCTTACGACGTCGATGACGGTGGTCTCGCTCTGGTGATTGCAAACCTACAGATAGGATTAATCTGAGAATCTTTAAACGAGGTCTAGCGTCAGATTTGGGTTCCAAGGGAGGCAACAAATTTTGATCAGAGAGTATTTGAATTTTATCGGCCTCTGTCGTCAGCTGATGAATTAAAGATACAGTGAGTTGACGTTGCACACCATTCTCTACTCCGCGAAAGTGCCGTCCACGTTCTTGTGAGAGATTAGTCCAAGTGCAGTGGCGGTACTGCTCACGGAGATTATGCTGCCACCTGTGTTCATCGATTGTATTGTTTAATAGATCATGCATGGTCTGGTGAAATACAGGATTCTCGAGAAGCTGATGAATGCGGTCGATGGGGCCATCAATGCATTTCTTTTTGTGATAAGCAGTGACCTGCTCACACAAGGCTTGACGGGAAGCAGGTGTCGGATGCAAGCGCTTAATAAGCATGAAGGCCGCCAAATTAAGAGCGTAATCAGGATCTATAGATGGGGGTGATAGGAGAGCAAAAATGATGCCAGGAGATGAATCATAAAATTTTTGTTTGAGTAAGCAACGAATGACACTGGCACGCAGGGTGCGCTTGTCGTCTTTATTACAATGGGAAGAATGAGTACCCTGGCCGTAAGTTAATTGGGACATTGTTGATTGAATGATTTTCACTTTGGTAAACCATCCGGAGGGTAATAAACCAACATTCCGCACTGTTTGTTGCCAACGTGTGCGACGTTCTTTTTCTAAATCAGTCCATCCTTTTTTGGAATCAACTTTAACACTGGCACCAACAAGGCGAAATTGCGATTTGTGCGTGGTAATTTGCGGTAAGGAGTCTTCAACACAGCGATCACCGAATGTAAAACATTTCTGAGCATTGAGCTGCATGCCAGTGTGCTGTACAAAATCGGTTGTGTGTTTATGTGATTGCTGAGTACGATCGACAAGTTCTGGCGCAGTGGTTGCGAAATTGCAAATTGATGGATCGTCTGCGTACGATCTTGGTTGAGATTGCGGCAACTGAACCATACAAAATTCACACCAGGCACTTATCATGGAAGTTAGCAGCAGCATGCTCAATGGACATCCTTGGATAATCCCATTGCTTGGTCTGAACGGGGTATCGAAAGATCCCTCAAGTTTGAAATATTTATGGTGCTGTTTGTAAAATCCATTAAGTGCTCTCGTGACCTGACTATCCGCACCACGGAAATTAAAGATTTGGAGTACCAATATCATCGGTATGGTATCGAAACACTTGCGCATGTCATATGATATTCCACTGGTCAAAAAATTTTCTTGTGCATGAATGGAAATGTCCATACAAGTGTGAAAGGCGAGTGCATCAGCGGCAAGGGATTGCTTAAGTCCATATGCACAATCTGGTTTCCAAGCTGGCAACCAAAATTCGCATAATTGGTTGTGTCTGACGGAAGCCCAGAGTCTATACAACGCACTAAGTATTGTGAGAGGTCTAAATCACTGGGAGCAGGGTGATCATCGTCAGCTTTAGGCAAAAATGAAACAGCGCCCTTTGTCAAATCTGTGGGCCAAATTCCGGTTTTTTCAATATGGTTAAATAGCTCGGCTACATGTTCATACACATCGGGAACCCATTCTGATAAGACTTTAAGTTCTGCTGGAGAAAAATGGTCGAGGCCTGGAGCGGATGGCTTCATATTTTTAAGAGCAAAAATAAGATCCTTTTTAGTTAAAGGGTGTAATTGACATGTGCTGGTTTTCATGTGTTCACCATATTTTTGAAAAAATGCACGAGCTGATGGTTCACCGTTTTTATGAATGGTGTAGATTTTCTTCCATACACTAGAGATGGCATCTAGTCGAGCATGTGTGTTGGCTGTGGATACTTGATTAACAACGGTGAGGGCAACTGGACGATGTTTGGTTCGGTTTTTCAACCAAGCGTACTGTTCAGATTCACAGGCACGAAGCTTTTGCTTCCAATTAGAGATTCGCTCCTTTTTGTCTTTCTGTATTGTCTCATGTAATAGCTGTTTCAAAAGTGAGATGACCTCAGAGGCATCATCTTGAGAAGCAGGTTTACTGAGGTATACATCGAATGGAGCATATTGGTCGTTAGGAAGAAGGCGCAAAGAATGTGCAATTTTGTTCCAGGTGACGTCTCTACGGTAGCCAGGTTTGGCTACCCTGACCTCAATTGCTTGATTCAAGGCTTTATAATTTTTTCGACTGAACAGGGTGCTGGCATAGGGTCCAATAGCTGGGGGATGTCGTCGCTGCGCATGAAACTGTATTTTTCCGCGATCTGTACCAGCTTTAGGAATGTGATGTCCTTGTTTTTTGGCGATATCAATTAGTAGGCGATTGAGCTCACGAGTTAGCTGTTTGAAAGCATCATCAACCAATCCCTGGGTAAGCGAAATCCGAAATTCCTGACCAATTTCACATGAGGGCAATTGGTCATCACGAGAGGGAGGGTAAAGTGGAGGTAGTTTAGGAACGTTTTTGAGGCTGGTTCGGGATTGTATTGGTGCTGGCATGGCAAGTTGGACTGAAACAAGACCGTGATCTTTGAAAATTGGTAGTTGTGTGATGGTAAAGTTGGATAAAAGATCAAAAATGTTTGGTCGCGAGAAGGAAATCAATACATGAACCACCATTGGGACCCACATAGCATGTAGGGGTGGATCGATACTCGACTGAGGCAATTTGTCGTGCATCCATGAAAATATTGTGGTTGAGTAATTCCTGGAATTTATTACTTTCTTCCATGGTCATATTGAAATCTCCAAGAATGACTGCAGGAATTTGGCCACGTGAGACAACATCAGCTACAATGGAATCCAAGAGTTGATTAAAAACCTTACGCTTTGGCTGCTCCCATCTGGCTCCGCTGGGAGCATATAGGCAGTAGAATAGGATGGACGAACCCCCATTACCGTACCAAGCTTGTGCTGCTAATAGTCTATTCTCACGATAAAATTGATTACAGTCATCAGTTGGACTCCATTTGAGCGGTTGGACTTGCCAAAAACGACTTTTCTTGATAAATAGAGCGACTCCTGCATAGTGTCTGTCTTCGGGGTCAGGAGTAAAGATGCAATGAAATTCTGGAAAAAAGTCGGAAAATGCACGATGCAGGTGACTTTGCAAATGAGTCTCGGTGATTGCAAGCACATCTTGCTCCAAATCGCTAAGAGCAGCCTGCTTGGCTGAGTCACTGAAACCATTCACATTTATGGTTCCAATTGCAATATGATCCGAAATTGGAATACGATGACAACGCTTCCATGATTTTTTGGCTTTGGCATGTGTGTCGGACACTGTATTACCAAACAGTGCATGTGCCAGTCGATTCTTTTCTTTTCGCGAAGCACTCCATAGGAAGATACATGTTATTCAGTACGCTGCTTTTGGTGATCAGGTGTATTACCTGTCTTGGAGTCGGTGGTCCGCTTCGAAGGTTCTTGATTCACGGATCGACGGGGTGAAGCAGGTGCTTGGAGCGAAGCCTTGGCGGCAATTGCACGGGTCCAAGTGTCTTTCTGTACAGCTGTAGCGGGTCTGGAAGTTTGAAGCTTCGGTGCTGCTTTGGAGGCTGCAGCTTTGTTTGCTGAAGCTTGCTCATCTCTGGCAATCGCATTAACCGCTTTGATCTGAAGGGGGTGCTTGATGCCGCCATCAATGTAATACATATTGCTGATGTTACCTCTTTTGGACGACAGAAAGCTGCATTGCGAATCATTCAGAAAAAGGATTTCCTTGATGTCCCATCCACGAGATTCAAGTAGCTGGAGAGCACCGACGGAGCCCGTCTGCACAGGAAGTCCAGTCAGCCGCCATCTGCCAAAAGTTGACAGATCTTCTATGTTGTTGGCCTTTGCGAATCGTTGAAGGTCTTCTTTCTGGCCAAAACGGACAGCATATCGAGGTCGCAACCTGCTGTTTTTGGAAACAATTCCAAGTGCTTTGTCATCTTGCTGTGCCAAGACAATGGCATCATCCAGAGAAAACTCGGGAGGCAACCATAATATATCAGCGTTTGGAAGTAATGATGAACTTTCGTGAAGCTTCAGAAAAACGGCTTCCCGACCACTGGTTTTGAGCAAATTGAGAACTTCGCTTTCGTGCACAAGGACTGTCGCCGATTGGTCTTGTCGAACAACAATTTGATCATATGACGGATTTGGAATACGCTGGTCAAGGATCTTGGCAATGCTCTGCACGGTGCATGATTCTGATCTCCAACCATGGATGAAAGGCAATTTGATAGTTACTTTGTGCATCGGAGTTGAAATATTGACAAGATCACCATCAACCTGCTGTGTGACAAATTGGCCGAATCCTATTTGGACAAGAAATCTTCGAACCAAAATCGCTTTTTCGGCACCATCGTTATCTTTAATGTGGAATGTGCAAGTGAGCTCCTGTGCAGGGTAGCCCTTCAGGGCGATCTCGGATGGATGCTGCGTACACAACATGGCTGCTGGAGCTTTTGTGTACCCGATGCGTCTGAGTAAATCGGGAATCTCTTGTTTTGGACAAATGCAAATGCCCCCTGTATTGGTCATCTCAGTATGATGAAAAGTGGGAACGCTCCATTCGGCAGGCTCTAATCGGGGAGCGAGACGTCTCTGAGCAGCTTCAGGAAGGGAGTCTTTAATGGCTTGTTGAAACCACTCTTCTTGTAGCTCTGGCGTGACTTGCGTAAACACCTGTTGGCGTTGTCCCTGGTTTTGGGATTTTCCACGCCCTTTGCCGCTTGAAGCAGCAAAAGGGCTGAAAGTGTTGCCATTTTTCGCATGCATCATTTTGTTTCGCAACTTGAGGTATGAACCAGGGTCCTCTGAGAAATCTGAAGCAACGTGGCAACCGAAATCTTGAAACAGCTGGAAATGAAGACATTGTGTCAAAAATATTGCTTGGATAGGCTTTCAAAGGACAGGAATAGAATGGATGAATATATGCAAACATCAGGGTCCACCAGAGCTGCCACCAAAAACGTCTGCGGCTGGAAACTGTCTGAAATCTCTTCTTTGGATCATGTCTTCGTCGGCCAGCACAGAAACGGCACCGATAGATTTTACGTCGAGGCTTCTGAAATAAAGGCATTTTTTGAAACAATCGAAGGAATCTGAATACAAACATTGCAAATGAAAATGCGAGGCTGAGGAGCAAAGCTCCACATGACAAATATGGAAATAGTGCAAGGTCTTGGGACCGCATGGTTTGAAGCCAAAAATGGCTATGTGTTTCTAAAGTATCAAACAAGGAAGGGAAGTATGCAATAGCAAATAAAGCTGTCAGCATCAAGCAATGTGTGCGATGTGTTTAACACAGTCCGTGCACCGACGCACCTCACTGGTACTTGTTCTCGTCCCCGGAATGCACGGCAAGTACCAGGTCCACAGTGCCGGGGAGCCTGCTGGATCCCAGAAGTAGATGTGGCTTGGTAGAGCAGCTCCGCATGCCGCGAAGTCACTCCATTGGCACACATGCTCAGCCGATGCCGCGCCGGTGTGACAAACCCGAACTGCTGGAGGGATTGTCAACATTGCCTGAATCAGGGCCGGGCACAGCAACGGTGCTTGTTTGTCTTGCTAATGATTGTTTGCCACGTATTCGGCGACGTGGTGGAGGGCATGTAGATGACGTGGCATCATGAGAAACAGTAGGTGGTAATGGACTAAAATGAGAGAGTAAAGCAATCCAACTGGGCGGCTCAGGTGGTGGTGCAATTGGTTGGCACATGGTGTGGATGGAGTTATTGAATCTAGTGTACCATGGCCATTCTTGACTGCATGCAGAGCACCACAATTTTCCGAAATTCGATTTGGACTTGTCTTTTCCTACCTTCCGGTTCCAGACCAGCTGATGATTGCCTTTGTTGTGTTTGTCATTTAACTCTTTTTCTGCGGCTGCTAAACTATGATCATTACGAAAGCCAGGTGCAGTGAGCCATTCCTCAGGGGGCAGGTCAGGAAACGTGCAGACTTTATTCAAAATTTTGAGTCTTTGGTGCTTCACTAGTTTGGTAGAACGGCCGCAGCGGCAGCAATAGATGCCGCCGGAAGGAATGAGTTTTAGAACATGACCCCGCTTAATGATGGGTTGTGATTCAGTGGCTGGTGCTGCTGGGGTGATGGTGGGTTGTGGCTGAGGTGTATCTGACTCACCATACCATTGTTCAATATGGGTTTGCCAAATAGTGATGAGTGTATTCTGAATGATATGAAGAGATTGCTGAGTGATGAACAAGTTTTTGGGTACAATAGTGGCAAATTGGAAACATGGTGGAAGATCTTGAATGGGCGCAGGCAAATATGATAACATAGGATCCCGAATATCTGTCATTAAAGGGCATTCCCAAGAGATGTGGTATAAACTAGGAGGGCCTAATCCACACGCACAGGTGATGGTTCCCTGTCGTCGACGGTGTCGGTGGTCCCGCTCGGGGGATTGCAAGCCTACGGAAAGGATTAGCCTTAGCACTTTCAGCCTAGGTCTAGGGTCGAATTTAGGGTCTAATTGAGGTAACAATTGTTTATCACAAAGATTTTGGACTTCATCTGCTTCCGCGGTCAGTTGATCTATAAGAGAAGTGGTCAATTTCCGTTGGATGCCGTTTTCCATTCCTCGAAAATGTTGACCACGTTCTCGAGACAAGGTAGTCCAAGTGTCAGTGCGATAACGTTCTCGGAGATTATGTTTCCATCTGTGTTCGTCAAGCGAATTGTTCAGAAAATCATGAACAGTCTGGTGAAATACAGGATTGTTGAGCAATTGCTTAATACGATCAATAGGGCCATCAATGGTTGACTTGGACCGATAACTGGTCACTTGTGCACATAGTTCCGTTCTAGAAGCTGGCGTGGGATGCATCCGTTTAATAAGCATAAACGCTGACAGATTGAGTGCAAAATCTGGATCGATGGATGGCGGTGAAAGTAATGCAAAAACAATACCTGGTGATGAGTCGTAGAATTTTCGGTTGAGAAGGGATCGAACGACTGTCGCACGTAGGCCTCTTTTGTCATCACGATTGCAGTGCAAAGTGTGGGTGCCCTGGCCAAAAGTCAATTGGGACATGGTTGATTGGATAATTTTTACTTTGGTAAACCAACCAACGGGTAGCAAACCCACATTTTGAACTGTGCTCTGCCATCGTGCTTTGCGTTCTTTTTCAAGGGCAGTCCATTCTTTCTTAGCATCAAATTTCATGCTGGCACCCACTAACCGGAATTGCGTTTTATGAGATTCTATGTGTGGTAGTGAATTAGCAACACAAGTATGGCCGAATGTAAAACATTTTTGAGCATTAAGCTGCATACCCGAGTGCTGCACAAATTCCTCCGTAAGTGAGTGGGATTGTCGTGTGCTGTCAATTAATTCCTGTTGTTTTTTGGCAAAATTGCAAATACTGAGATCATCAGCGTATGATCGTGGTCGTGAATGAGGCAATGTGGCATTACAGTATTCACACCATGTACCGACCATACTGGTTAGAAGCAACATGGATAAGGGGCAACCTTGGATTATACCATTGCTTGGCTTATATGGCGCACTAAATGCACCATCAAGCTTGAAGTACTTTGTATGCTGGTGATAAAAACCTCCAAGGGCTCTGGTCACATTGCTATCAGCGCCACGAAAGTTAAAAATCTGTAGGACTAACTTCATGGGAATGGTGTCAAAACATTTACGCACGTCATAACTAACACCGCTGGCAAGATAATTTTGCTGTGCTTGAAGAGAGATATCCAAACAGGTGTGATACGCGAGCGCATCAGCAGCATTCGATTGTTTAAGGCCATAAGCGCAGTTAGGTTTCCAGTGCAAGAGCCAATTATCACAAAGTTGGTTGTGTCTTATCGAAGCCCATAGTCGATATAAGGCGCTCAAAATGGTGAGAGGTCGGAAATCATTTGGTGTTGGTTGTTCATCAGTGGTTTTTGGTAAAAAGGATACTGCACCTTTGGAGAGATCCGATGGCCAGTTGCCCGTTTTTTCAATGTGGTTAAACAACGTGGCCACAGCATCAAAGATCTCAGGGACCCATTCAGAAAGTACTTTCAATTCAGCGGGGGAAAAATGATCCATTCCAGGTGCTGAAGGTTTGATTTGTTTAAGTGCTGTGACAAGATCCGTTTGGGTCAAAGGTTCTAATTTGCAAAGGTTGGTTTTCATATACTCACCGTATTTTTGGAAGAAAGCATGAGCCGATGGCTCACCTTTTTGGTGGGTGGAATAAATCTTTCTCCAGACATTGGCAATGGCATCGAGACGCGCATGTAAATTAGCCGTAGTTACATGGTCTACCACGGTGAGCGACACCGGGCGATGCTTATGTCTGTTTTTTAACCAAACAAATTGTTCGGATTCTGAGGCTCGCAATCTTGCCTTCCAACGAGAGATACGTTGCTTTTTATCCTCTTGAATGGAATCAGCCAGGATTTTACGAAGGATGGGTAAAATTGCATGCGCGGAATCTGGCGATGCAGAATTATTCAAAAATTCACTCAGAGGTTTGAATTGTTCAGGAGAAAGGAATCGCAGGGAGTGCTGAATGTTGTTCCAGGTGACATCGCGCCGATATCCTGCTTTGGCTTTAGTAACTTCAATGGCTTGGTTGATGGCTTTAAAAATTCTTCTGGTGTGCAAAGTGCTGGCATGAGGGCCTATAGCGCGAGGGTGGCGTCGCTGATCGTGGAATTGTACCTTCCCACGCTCTGTGCCTGCTCTGGGAATCTCATGTCCCAAATTTTCAGCTATCTCCAACAACAATCGATTGAGTTCATGCGTGAGTAACTTGAAAGCATCATCTATCAAGCCTTGAGCTAGGGCTGTTCGAAAAGCTATGTCAAGTTTGCATCGGGGTCGCTGATCGGAGCTGGTTGGGGATCTCAGTGGTGGTAATGCAGGTACACTTCTAAGACTGCATCTGGTCTGTATTGGCGCAGGTAAGGCTACTTGAATGGATACAAGGCCATGGTCTTTAAATACCGGCATTTGCTCGACCTTGAAGTTGGATATAAGATCAAATAGATTGGATGAAGTGATTATATAATCAATACAGGAACCTCCGCTTGGACCTACATAACAAGTGGGGGAATAACGGAATTCATTCGTTGCAACCTGTCGTGCGTCGAAAAACATGGTTCCTTTAAACAGATTTTGGAGGACTGTAGACTCATCAGTTGGCATGTTGAAGTCTCCCAAAATAATGGTTGGGAGCTGACCCCGTGTAGCAATGTCTTTGGTGACGGCTGCAATCATTTGGTTGAAAATCTTACGCTTGGGCTGCTCCCATCGTGAACCGCTAGGAGCATAGAGGCAATAACACAAAATGGAAGAGCCCCCATTTCCAAACCAAGCTTGGGCAGCGACAAGACGGCCATCCCGGCCGAAATTATAACAGTCATCATCAATCTGCCATGTCACGGGTTGGATTTGCCAGAAGCGACTTTTTCGAAAGAACAATGAGACACCAGTATAATGTCTTTCATCAGGATCTGGGGAGAATATACACTGATATTGCGGATATAGTTCAATAGTGGCACGATGTAACTGATTTTGCAGGTGAGTTTCAGTAATTCCAAGCACATCATGCGTCATAGCTCCGATAGCCACCTGCTTGGCAGGGTCACTGATGCCATTTGTGTTGATGGTTCCCACCAGAAATTTATCCTGGCTACGAATGCGGTGACAATTCTTCCAGGATTTAGATCGCTGACTGGCAGGTGGTGTAACGGTGTTACCATATAATGAGTGCAAAAGCTGGTTCATTTTCTTTCGAGCCATATGCCACACTAAAGCACAAGTTATCCTGTGCGAGGTCCTTTCGGCTCAGGTGTGTTACCTGTTTTTGCGGCCGGGAGGCGTTTTTGGCTATCCAAGCGAGGCGATGCTGGTGCTTGCATCGCTGTCTTGGCTGCAACACTACGAGTCCAAGCATCCTTCTGCAGGGCTGTTTGTGGTCGACCAGATTGAATCCCTGGTGATGTTTTGGAGGAATCTGCCTTATTGGCTGCAGCTTGTTCATTTCGCGCAATGGCATTTACAGCTTTGATCTGGAGGGGGTGCTTGACTCCGCGATCAACAAAGTACATATTGCTGGTATTTCCTCTCTTGGACGACAAAAAACTGCATTGAGATTCGTTCAAAAACAAAATTTCTTTGATTTCCCAACCCCTGGCAGTGAGCAGCTGGAATGCTCCTACGGTGCCGGTTTGCACGGGCAGGCCAGTGAGGCGCCATCGTCCGAAAACAGATAGGTCTTCGATGTGGTAAGTCTTGGCAAATTGTCTAAGGTCATCTTGGTTGCCAAAACGTATGGCATATCGTGGAGCGGATTTGTTTTTTGACACAACACCGAGAGAGGTATCATCTTTTTGCGATAATTGCAGAGCATCATCCAGTGAGTATTCAACAGGTAGCCACAAGATATCTGCATCCTGCAACAAAGGCGATGATCCATGCAGCTTCAGAAAAACCGCTTCTTGGCCACTAGTGCGAAGAAGGTTCAGAATTTCGCTTTCATGCACAAGCACAGTTGCTGATTGGTCCTGGCGAACAAGAATCTGTTCGTAGGCTGGGCTTGGAATCCGGGCGTCAAGAATTTTGGCAATGCTCTGAATCGTACATGTTTCCTGTCGCCATCCGTGTACATATGGTAGCTTCAGAGTCACTTTGTGCATAGGAGTGGGGATGCTGACAAGATCTCCATCAACTCGTTGTAGTACCGGTTGTCCAAAACCCAGTTGAACCAAGAACCGTCTGACCAAAATTGATTTTTCCGTTCCGTCATCATCTTTGACATGAAAGGTGCATGTCAGTTCCTGAGCTGGGTAACCTTTCATCCCTATCTCAGCCGGATGCTGAGTGCACAACATGGCTGTTTCAGATTTAGTATAGCCAACCTGTCTGATGAGGTCAGGGATCTCCTGCTTTGGGCATATGCAGATGCCACCTGAGTTGGGGAGTTCTGTATGGTGATAAACTGGCACATTCCACTCCGCAGGTTCTAAACGAGGAGCCATCCGGCGTCCTGCTGCTTCCGGCAACGAATCTTTCAGTGCTTTTTGAAAAAGTTCTTCTTGCATCTCTGGCGTGAGCATGTCCAACTGGTGTTGCCCTTTGTTTTTGCCTTTGCCTCGCCCTTTTGTCGTAGAATTGGAGCTGAGCATATTACCATACTTAGCATGCATCATTTTGTTCCGCTTTTTGTTGGACAAAAGCCAAAAATTCTGGAATTTGTATCTGGAAATTGCTGGCATTAATCTCATAGCATCATACACATGGAACGGCCAAGTTTTCTCAGGCATGGTAAAAATGCATGGACCGAGGAGTACGGGTAATAAACACCAGAACAGCCAGCACATTGTCTTCAGCAAACGTCGTGACCTGGGTCGAATTCGTTTAGGCCAGCGTCGTCTTCGGCCAGCACAAAATCTGCATTTGAACATTTTCGGGCGATTTGTTCGAAATGAGGAACACAGAGAAATCATTCGAATCGGTCGGTAAATGACATGGAGAATCAAAAGGACGAAGCTTACAATGAAAGCTCCGCAGATCACATATGGAGAGATCAGTCGGTCGAAAGACCACATGTTCGGAAGCCAAAAATGGCTGTGTGATTCACAGAAGACAAAAAGGAGATTGATTAATGCGAATGCAAGTAATGCAAACAGCTTTAAGCAATGTGTGCTAAGTGGTTAACACATTCCGTGCACCGACTCACCTCGCTGGTACTTGTTGTCGTCCCCGGAATGCACGGCAAGTACCAGGTCCACAGTGCCGGGGAGCCTGCTGGATCCCAGAAGTAGAGGTGGCTTGTAGGAGCGCAGCCAGCATGCCGCTGGCGCCCTCCAAGGCCACATACCTCAACCAATGCCTGAGCGTGGCAAATTTGCCGCCGGCACTGTTGCTGTCTGAGTTGATGCTCTTGCAATGTCGGGTTTCTGCTTGCCTGTTAATCTGCGTCGTGGGTTAGCACTTGATGAAGCCGAAGGTTCGGCCACTGACAATTGTTGCACAATAGACTGATGCGGGTTATTCCTAAAAAGTACAACCCAATCAGGAGGAGAGGGTATGATTGATGTTGGCACGCACTTTTTGGAATTGGGAAGATTACAAATTCTGTGTTTCCATGCGAATTGTCGGCCGCATTTCTGGCACCAGAGTTGACCGTAGTCACTGGTTTTCGTTGGGTCCTTCCCGCACTTCTCGTTCCATACGAAGTCATGCCCTGGAGTGTTGTACACTTCTAGCAATTCCTGCCAAGCTTGATGTAGCCGATTAGGGTTACTGTGAGCACCTGGTTGATTGACCCAAAGGTGTTGTGGTAGATCAGCTTTCTGACAGGGCTTACTGAGTATTTTGAGTCTTTGGTGTTTTAAGAGCTTAGTGGATTTCCCACATTTCATACAAAACACTCCCCCTTCGTCTAGAAGCTTCAATACGTGTCCGTTCTGAGGAACCGGCACAGGTTTATCCGCGGAACTGCCAGCCGGATTAGGTTGTTGTTCGGCAGGGGATTCATGAGCAGGATTATCACTTTCGGGGGTTATGTGGAATTTTTCGGCCCCATTATACCATTCATCGATGTGTGCTTGCCAGATCTGTACCAAAACTCGTTGAATTTCACAAACGCTTTCGATGGAAATGTTGAAGCCAAAAGGTACAATGCCACAGCAACGAAAACAGGTGGGGAGCTGGTCAATAGGTGATGGGAGTAGTGGCAGTATGGGATCCCGAATGTCTTTAAAATTCGGGCAAAACCACGATATGTGTTCGAGGCTTGGTTCGCCTTGTTTGCATGTGCATTGGACAGTGCCAGCTTGCTTTTTGTGCCGATGTTGCCGCTCAGGGTTCTGCAGTCCCGCAGATAGAAGCAACCGGAGCACTTTTGCTTTTGCCCTAGGATCCTCGTGGGGAGGAGGGTTGGTGACTGTACCTAGGTCACACTGCGCTTGAAGATGATCAGCGTCTCTGGTTAAAGAAGAAAGATAGGCGAGAGTCTTATCTCTGTCAACACCTGCGTGACAACCCGCAAAATGTTGGGGCCTGTCTCTGCACAAGAGGGTCCACATATGCTTTCGATGAGCTTCACGTAGTTGATGCTGAAATTTATGCGGATGTAGATTGTGAGAAAGAAAGGCTTTCATCGTTTCACCAAACACGGGATGCTCGAGCAGCTGCTTTGCACGTGCCACAGGGCCATCAATCTGATTTTGGCATGTTTGGATTTTAGCCTTCAACTGATTTATCGCTGAAACATCCTTGTACATACGTCGAATCAGGTTAAAAGCACTGAGCTGCAGGGCGAATTCAGGATCAATACTGGGTTTGGTCAATAATGCAAAAATAGCGTGCGGGGAAGCATTATAATTATACGTGTTTAATAATGTTCTTACCACGGACGCTCTCATGTTCCTAGCATTGTCCTTCGAAAGGTTAAGATGATGCATCCCTTGACCAAAAGTTAATTTTGGCATCAGACTTTGGATAATGGCAGTTTTGTCATTCCAACTTCGCGGAATAGTTTGTACCAGTTGCACCACTGATTGCCATTGGCTTTTGCGATTATTTTCTAAAGGCGTCCAGCTTCTGGCATTAGAAAGTTTAATACTGCAACCAACTAATCGAAATGAGTCACAATGTTCGGCAATGCTGGGAATAGAATTCTTTATGCTTTTTGAACCAAAAGTGAAAGTTTTCTTTTCATTGATTGATAATCCAGTTGTCTGGATAAACTTTTGAGTGAGTTGATGAACTTTCCGAAATTCGGTTTGGACATGCTGCTTATTGCTGTGAATAGTAAGAGATGACATGTCATCTGCGTAAGCCCTTTGAGTTGAGTTGATAGTACGCGCTTGCACATTTTCAAGCCATGCGGTCACAACCGATGAGAGAATAAGCATACTAAGTGGACATCCTTGGACAATCCCGTTGCACGGTTGAAATGACGGGAGATAAGAGCCTTCCAAGCGGAAATGCTTTCGATGATCGGAATAAAAAGCACGGAGAGTTTTGACCACTTTGAGATCTGCTCCTCTGGCTGAGAAGATGTCGAGTGCAAGGTTATAGGGAACTGAATCGAAACACTTGGCAAGATCATATGAAATGCCGGCAACGACATGATTGTTGGCGAATGCTTCCTCAATTTGTCTACATGTATCAAAAGCCAACTGATCTGCGGCTTGCGAAAATTTGCCGCCGTAAGACTGCGGGTGTTTCCAATGCGGTGACCAAACACTAGCAAGTTGTTGATGGCGAATGGCAGACCATAGGCGATAAACGGTTGATAAAATAGTAATAGGTCGATAATCTGATGGAAGTGGGTCCTTTTTGTCTGAATCTTTTGGAATCAGAGCTACAGAACCTTTCACCAGGTTTTGGGGCCATTTCTGCCGATTTTCGATGAGTTGATACAAGGACACTAAATGTGACAACATGATTGGGCACCAGGCACAAACAGCCTGAATTTCACTGATGGTGATTTGGTCAAGACCAGGTGAGCTTGGTTTGGTATTATTTAGCATAGCTTGGATATCTGAACAAGTAATCGGGGGGAGGCTGACAGTGTGTGATTTAAGGTGTTCACCGTAGGATGCCATAAAGGTACGAAAGTTGGGTTCACCAGCTTGATGTTTGGAATAGATTTCCTTCCAAACTTTGGCAATACTAGTGAGACGTGCACTGTGTTCTGCAGTAAGTTGATTATCAACTAGAGAGACTCGCACTGGTTGTGCAGTGGACTTACGTCGAATGTACTGGTATGAAGATGTTTCGTCTTTTCTCATGCTTCGCTTCCATTCCTGTACACGTTTTTGTTTGTCATGGAGTTGCTCGAGTTCTAATGCTGCGTCGACAATATGAAGAGCTTTTTGAAAATTTTTGGCAATGATTGCTTGGCTGAAATCAGAAATTTTGGTCGGATCAAGAAATGACAAAACATCCTGAAGGTTATCAATGGTTTTATCACGCCTATAGCCCGGCTTGCTTATTATGATTTCATGAAGTCTGCAGTGAGTTTTCCAAAGCTTTCGAGTTTTCAAAGTACAGGCCTGCTGACGTACTGTTTTAGGAAAAAGGCGTTGTTCATGGAAAACAATCTGACCTCGTTTGGCAGCACCTGTGCGAGATGTGTCGAAACCCTGTCTGCTTGAGACTTCAATCAGGATGCGTTCAAGCTCCTGACACCAGAGACGAAAGGCTGACTCCACATTTTCTGCTGAAACTTCTTTGCGAAATTTTTCGGAAATCATGCACTTACAGGATAAATCATGTTTGGATGGCAAGGATAAGTTACTGATGGGTCTGACACTCCTAAGTGTTGTTCGAGTTTGAACGCACGCAGGCACTGTCATCTGGAATGACACAACTGAATGGTCCTTAAACTCAGGTAATTTGTTTATCTTAAAAGCCGTGACTTGGTCATATAAGTCAGTTGTGCTGAAGATATGGTCAATACAAGAACCTTTCCCTTTGTGACAGGTTGCCAAAGCGCGCATGGCTGGCGAAGCCTTTGCTCGAAGGTCCTGCCAAAATCGTGAAGTCAAACACTGACCAAGTTGATGGGAATCCTGAATTTCGAGATTAAAATCACCGAGCAGCAAACAAGGATTGGGACCACGTTCAATTCTATCGAGTTGGATTGCCTCTAATAGCTCATGGAAATATTGGCGTTTAGGGCGCTCCCATCTGGCACCGGACATGCCATACACTGCATATATGGTGATGCAAACTCCTCCTCTGCCTAACCATAGTTGACATGCGATTAGACGGCTATCCTGATAAAATCGGTGACAAGGGTGATTAGAATCCCAATGTATTATTTTTGCGTCCCAAAACTTGGATTTCTTGGCTAACACACCGACTCCAGCGAAATGTCGCTGTTCAGGGTTATGACCCCACAGGCAAAAATATTCACTGAATTGATGCGTCTCGGCTTGTTCGAGGTGCTGCTGCAAGTGCGTCTCTGACAGAGCATATATGTCATAACCTAAATCCTTTAGGCGTCTTCGTTTATCGACTTGCTGCATACCACCTATATTGAGCTGAGCACATGTGAGAACATCACTTGGTTGAGCTTGATGGCGTTGATACCATGATCTCTGAGGGTTACCATTATAGCCACATCACCATCGGCGGTGAAACCTGCTGGATCCCAGAAGTCGGGTCTTGAAGGAGCAATTGCCCTTTGCAGCGCAAAGGCTCCCTTGCGCAGCATCTCAGCCGATGCCCCTGCGACGAACCACGTCAGCGTTCGACAAACCTGGAGGTTGCAGGGACGAGGAGGAACTGCTAGGATGTTCTAGATTGGAGGAAGTGAAAGTTGGCAATGCATTCTGTGGCTTGGTCTTCTGCCGCAAACGAACTGTTGGTCGGACAGCTTCACTTGCACTGCCGATGGATGCACTAGCTTCTGGCTTCGAAATGGGTTTGCAAACAGTGTTCCTCATATTGGCACGATCTTTCCATTTCCATGAGCGACCACAAACAGTACAGTCAATTTTCCCTTCGTCGTCTCTGCCAACGACTTTGCCAAGTTTACGATTCCAAGTTAAAGTATGTTTGCTTTTGGCATTATAATCATTTTGGAGTTTTTCAAAAGCATCATCCAAACGCTTCTCACTCTGATGGAATCCCTCTTGCGTGAGAATAACTGTAGAATTTCTTTGCGGGCAAGGTTGGCCAGTAATTTTTAAACGAATATGCTTGGATCTGGCTACATACTTTCCACACTTACAAGACCAAACACCTGGTTGACTGTTGAGTCTTGGCTTCAACATGTGGCCGTTTTGATCTACCACAGGGATGTCGGTGTTCTCAACCTGTTGAGATGGCTCATTACGTTTACCGGATTTACAATCGCGTATGTAAGCTTGCCAAATAGACACCAGGGTTAGCTGCAAAAGTTTAATCTGTTGATCGCTCATATCCAAATTACTGGGTATGAGGGCAGCATATTGTGTGCAAGTCGGAAGTGCTTGGAAATCAATGTGAGCAATGGGTTCACGAATCACAGAGAACAAAGGACATATCCATGAGATGTGTAAAACCGTGGGGTCTTGTCCACACGGACATTTTATTGGGTTTGCATCCTTACGATGCCGAGAATCACTCTCTTCGGTTAATAATCCGCCAACTAATAGTCGACGCAGGACACCCTGTTGCATAAACACATTTTCATCAGCAGTGCGCAAGGCTTTCTCATCGAGTTCCTTATATAACATCATGGTTCTTCGAAAGTCAAGGTCATGGACATCATGAAAATGCTGAGGTCGGTTTTTGGCAGCTCTTTTTAGGAGTTCATGACGCCAACAATCACGCAATTGGTGTGCCCAGAGTTCAAGATTAAGAGAGTCATCGTTGAGCAAGCTCAGCACGAGTTCTTGAAAAGGTCCTTTGAGCAATTTTCGAACCCTGTTGACGGGGCCGTCAAAGTTTTTGCTAGGACGGGCCCGCAGCAAGAGTTGAAAATCATGTCGGAATGTATCATTAGTTAAACATCGAGCTAGTGTGCGCAACCCCTGATAGATGTGACAGAAGAGCGGATCAACTTGCGGAGGAAGCAAAATGGCGAAAGTGAGATGCGGATTGAGTGAGTAAAAGTCAAGAGAAAACATAGCCCGAATAATGTTGGAACGAATTTTAGTTAAGGCCGGCTCATCCATTCCTGGCGAATGGGTCCCTTGACCGAAGGTTGCTTGACTAGATGTAGCAACCATCATCTTAGCCTTGTCCCTCCAGGGGAGAGGGCAATGCCTCATCTTACAAACGGTGGCATGCCATGTTGCAAAACGGCCTCTTTCCACTGCTGAGGCGTTTGAATTTTGACCTTCAGAGATGAAAGAACCGCCGACTATTTTGAAATTTTGGAGATGTTTATAATCAGGCTGGATGCGCTGCTTTAAACATGGATGGCCAAAGGTAAAACTTTTGTCTGTCGCAATTTCACCGAATTTAATCTCTTCGAGTGCGTGAACAATGCGATGAAATTTTGCTATGTTATGAACTAAGGCTTGAGTTGAGGATGTCACACATGTGGCTGACACATCGTCAGCATAGGTTCGAGCAATGACTTCCGGACATTGTACTTTAGCGATCTCGAGGATACTAGACACAACAGCATTTAAACCAATCATGGAGAGAGGACAGCCTTGTAAAAGGCCATTGTTGGCAGTCCACCAGGGACCACATGAACCTCGTAACTTGAAAACACGGTACAATGATGAATACATAGCACGAAGAGGATTGATAATACGATGGTGCATACCCCTGGCAGCCAAGGCACTAAAGAGCAATTGATATGGCACCAAGTCGAAGGCTTTGCGAAAATCATATGCGATTCCGCCTGCGGCACTTTGCTGGTCAACTGCAGTTTGTTCAAGGTGCAAGGCAATTTGTAAACAGAGGGCTTCGGCACCTCTCTTTGGACGACAACCCCATACTTCATTTGGACACCAAAGTTCTTGCCAGTCAAGTGATTGACCAAATCGAGTTTTTGCCCACAACCTGTAAACCGCGCTTAAAACCGATATTGGTCTGTGTTCCAGGGGTGTCGGTGATTCACTCATACCCGACTTTGGGATTAGGGAGGTGTAAGCTTGACACAATGTTGATGGCCATATGGAATGTTCTTCAATCCAATTGAAAATACAGGCTAAACCATCGAACAACGTGGGAAACCACTTGCTCAGCGCGATGAGAGACTGTGGTGTCCACCCATCCAAACTCGGTGCACTATGCTTGCTTTTGGATAGAGCGGACACGAGTTGCGGCCCGGTCAGGGGTTCTAGGTGCATAGGAGAAGCTTTCATGAAAGGGACAAAATGTTCCTCAAAAGTTTTTACGTCAGGCAATTCGTGAGCAAATTTTTGGAATATCGGCAACCAATTTTGGTGGATAGCAGCAAGTTGCTCATCGGAGTTAGCTGTATAGGTGCCATCTGGCAGTTTCATGGCGATATCTTCGGGAGAGTCGGGTGACTTAAGCCACTTATAGGCATGTTTTTCCGACTGAGCTAATTTTTGTTTCCACGCTGCAATCCGGGACTTATGGTCAAGATACTGAGAATGGATAAGATTCTGACGAAGTATGTGTTCGCAAAATTCGAGGGAACTGACAGAAATATGCTGATCAATATATTTAATGAAGGATGCACGATCCTCAGGCTTGAGACTAGGAATAACTTTACGCAGATTTTTCCAAGTATTCTGACTTTGCGTACCATGTGTGACAATTTTCTGAAGTTCCTGCACACGACCTAATGCACAAGCAATTCTACGGGAATGAAGGTTCAACGTGTGCGCGTGGGTTTGACGCGGGAAAGCACACTGCTTTTGGAAACGTACCTGACCTCGATGCTTGCCTGAGTCAAACTGTACGCTAGTACCACTGGTATGAGGTATCTTGCATAGCGATTCTTGAGCAAGACTACACCAAGATTGAAAAGCGCAATCAATATTGTTCTTCTGCAAATGTTTTGAAACGGCAGCTATGCTGTCGATGGTAGGTGGTACATATTCGTGGGGAATCTCATCATAAGGCGTTGATAAATGTTGGTTTGGCTGAGAAATAACATATCTGACCTGAGTGCTACGTGGTAGGGAAATGGTAACATGTACCTCACTATGATCGTCGGGGAGAACACCAGGAACGACTTGATATGTTTTCAAAAGGCCCACGGCCATGGTATTTGCAAAAACGAAATCAATTCGTGAACCACTATTTTTGTGAGAAGTATTTTTGACTTTTTCATCAGCGGATCCGAGGCAATTTGCATCATACCATTGTTTGGTAAACAAGAGTTTCTGCAGCAGATTACTTTCGGAAATTTGGATGTTAAAATCCCCAACGATGAGCGCTGGGATAGATCCACGTCCGTTCATGTCATGTGTGATAGCGGCGATCATGGATTCAAGTTCATCCTTCTTTGATTGCTCCCACCTGGAGCCAGCCTGGCCATAAACGATATAAATGAGGGTTGAACGGTTACCTTTACCGTAAAATAATTGAACCAAGAGAAGGCGACCAATGTTAAAATATTTCTCACAGGGGGAATTCGTCAGGGAGACAATTTTGGTGTTCCAGCAACAGCCTTTCTTAACAAGGGCTGCAACCCCAGTCCTGGCACCTTGCTTTATCGGAGCTCCCCAGAGGATGTGAAAATCTTTGGCAACAAAAGGTAGGGATTTCTGCATATGCTCAGTGCAATGCGTTTCAACCAAAGCAGTGAAATCATTGCAGCGACTCAAAATCTGCTCCCATCTACCTTTGACTGTGAGTCCATTGGTGTTAGCCACAATGAGATTAAAAGAAATGTGTTCATGCGGTTGATTATTACTGACTGTGTTTCCGATCAGAATATGCATCAGCTTGTTTCTTTGCTTTGGCGAAAGTGTCCACTGCGAATGACGGGTGACGCACGTTACAGATGTGAAGCTTCAGTCTTCTTGCTTTCCGGTGTCATTCCTGTCTTAGGCTGAGCTTCCTTTCGTTTGACCGGTTCTTTCTTTGGAGAACCAGGCTGCACTGTAGTGCTCAGTGAATTGACAAAGGCCTGTTGCTTGGCTGCACGAGTGCTGATCTTGGGCGCAGCTTTGCTTGCTGATGAAGCTGCACTGGAATTCTTCGCTTTGGCCTGGTCCCGAGCAACATTGTTGAGAGCCTTGATATGGAATTGCATCTTCACACCATTTTGCACATAGTAACCGGGAGACAGATTACCGGCCGCTGATGCTAGCCACACACCTGTGCTATCAGAAACATAAAGCACCTCAACATCTTGAAAGCCACGCTGTGTAAGCCATGCTAGCAGTCCAAAAGTGCCAACAGTATTGTCAATGCCGTAAATCTTCCAACGTCCCAGGTTGGACAAATCCAAGATGGAATGGTCAGCAGCAAATTGTTTCAGGCGCTCGGTGTCACGGAAGCGCAAGGCGTACTTGGGAGCAGCAGCATTTCCTTTACGTACTACTCCAAATACGTCATCGTGGTCTGCAAGCTTGACTGCATCTTGAAGAGTCGTGCCCTCTTCCAGCCAGAGAAGCATATATTCCTGAACAGGAGAGCTTTCTTTATAGAAAACAGAGTTTTTCCCACTCGCTCGCAACAGAATGTTAGTAAATTCCGAATGCACGAGACACGTGGCCGTGTCGTTGTGGCGAGGCTGAATCTCCGCCACAGCATCTGCAGGAATGTGGCGCTCTATTTCTGTCATGATAAGAGCTGCCGGAAGAGGACCTTCCGGCCATCCCGGCACAGTTGGGAATTTGCATTGAAAACGGCACATTGTGAACAGCATAGGTACTTCTTCTCCTTCCATAATCTGCTCTACCGCGGGCCCCCAGCCCAACTGAACCACATAGCGCTTGGCGCTTGTGATGACACGCTCACCTCCTGGCCCCATTGTGCTGAGGCCAACACGAAGAAATTTTCTGTCATATCCGATCAGCCCCAATGAATCTGGATCTTGGGTGAGCACCGCAGCAATGCTCTTTCCACTAAATCCAACCTTCTTTATGACCTCAGGCAGGAATGATTTTGGAACTACAGCTATGGCATTGTCCTTGGCTAACGCCTGCCATGGCACCACTGGGACACTCCATTCAGCATCCAAAAGTGTTGTCTGCGCCCTCAATCGGGCAGCATCCGGTACAACCATCTGAACTTGTTGCCTAAGATCAGCATCAGGGTCTGCAGCAGTAGTTGAAGGCACAACATGGGTTTGTTGCTCGTGCGGAGCAGCTGTTGGACCAGCGGTCTTTCCTCGACCTTTTCCTTTAGATTTGCCACCCCCATTACCGTTAAGGCAATGCATCAGGCGATTGCGACTTCTCCGTGAAATATGAGCCCTTGCTGAGTCCATCTTACTGACCCAACGGTATGGTGTCTGGAAAATCGAATCTCGATAAGAAACGTGCGATGCCAACATGGTGCCAAACTGCTGAGTAGAAAAAGACACCAAACTGCACAACATGATGCCAAACAAGGTGGCTTGGCACACTCGAAGGTTGCATTTCAATTGTCTATTGGTGCGCTTTCTGATGTTTCTATAGCGCTGCCTTTGCACAAAACGACATGGCAAAATATGGATATACATAGTCCGGACACGGCGTCTCAGGAGTCCAAGACGCCAAGACTTAGAAGAGCCCAAAAGGGCTTGCACGAAATGGATCAGCAAAAAAGCTGTTGTGCTCAATACAGACATGTAAATGAACTCATTTGATACACGATCACTGTCAAGCATGATTCCAAGAATCAGAGTATAGAATGCCACACAGGCAAACAAGGATATGTGACAAGCACGTGGCTGACACTGTCTCGCCTCGACCCATCGTTCTCCACGCTTCCGTCAGCCGTAAAGCCTGCTGGATCCCAGAAGTTTGTCTTGTCTAGGATGAGACTGGCCGATGCCAGTACACCCAGGGCGGTGCAAAAATTAACCCATGTCATCAAAGAAAGCAAAAGTACCATCCGCATCACCAGTGGAAAGACTCGAAACAGCTTGAGGCAAACGAATCACATCATCAGGTGTAAACGCGACAGCAGAAGATGAATTCGAAGAAGAACTAGGACGTGTAGCAGCAGTAGTTTGATTAACACTTGTCTTCCGGTGAAGTCTCATACGGCGACCATCCACTTTTTGAGCTGGAATAAAAGCAGCACATAATCTTGGAAAGCAAATATCAAAAGGAGTTCGATTGCTGATCCATCCTGGTGGAGTTCTTTCTCTTTTCTTCGTGCGAGTGCAAGGTTGATGGTGCTTGACATTATGGCGGTTATTCCATGGATATGAAGCGTTACAGCGCAAACATTTGATTTTACCAGCATCACCACAGGTAGCAACTGACAGATTCCAAGCCAGTTCGTGGCCATTGGCAACGTCCAAAATAGTTCTGAAAAGATCCATCATCGTGTGCGGGTTATTCTTGGCAGACGGCACATCAACCCAGTAATCTTCATGAATATGTTTCTGTTTGCAAGAGTGCTTCGAAATCTTCAGGCGCCGATGTCGGGGCTCATATGTGGAAAGCCCACACTTCCTACAGAAAACCCCTCCATTGTTCAGAGAGGAAATGAAATGCCCATTTTCTTCAAGCCCTTGAAAACGAGTCACAGTAGAACTTGCTAAATTCACATCAGCATTTTCATGGCCAGGTGCTGGACTAGGCCCATTTGTCGGCAATTCGTTCATATGCTGTGTAATGTGCGCACGCCAGATGCGAACAAGTGTAGTCTGAATAATCTCAATATTGTCACGCAATATGTCACTGGCGTCCCAAGTCAAAATTGCAGCATAACGGAAACAAGATTTTGCCTGCACAAATTCATGGAAAAGGAAATCGATGGGTAATCGGATATGACTATAGTGAGTGCAAAACCAAGAAATGTGAAACACTGTGCACGGACCACCAACAGTGCAAGTACAAAGAACCTGCTCTTTGCCTTTGCTCTTGTGGCGAGCTTTCGTGTCCTGAGTCAAAAGTCCTCCCGAAAGTAGAGAGCGAAGTACTGCAGATGTTTGCAATAGGTCTTCTTTTTGCAAATTATCAGTGGCAGCATGAAACTGTTGATCAAGTTTACGCAGCAGTTTCAAAGTCGAGTTGCGATCGACACCTTGCTCAATACCACGAAAATCCGGTCTGTCGCGTGAAACCCTCTGAAATTCATGCGCCCGCCATTTCTCACGAACGTTATGCATCCATAAATGTTTGTCATGCGGGTCAGTCTCAAACATGTCGTCAACCGAACCTTGGAAACCTGGAAGGTTGTTGATCTGTCTCAAAAATGACAAGGGACCATCGTGCTGACCATAATCTCCAAATCTATATTGATGTATCATGTCATGCAGCTGTGGACTTGTTTTGGCAACACGCCAAGCAATAAGCAAGCCATCCATAATTCTTGAGAAAAACGGATTCAGAGAAGGAGAGGTCAAAAGAGCAAAATAAATAGTTGGATTGGCAGTGTATTGGTCACGACGCAATAGAGCACGCATGATCTTTGATCGCAATTTGATGATTTCATCTTCATGACCTCGAGCAGTGCAAAGTTGATGTGAGCCAGCACCCCAAGTGAACTGAGATCTAGTTCGTAAAAGAGCGTTGCAACGGTCCCTCCAAGGTATAGGTAAATTTCGAACACGCAATACAGTTTTGGTCCAGCTTTTCATGCGTTCCTTCTCCAGTTGCGTTGGGTTCAGTTTGTCTGAATCGCGGAAAACGATAGAACCACCAAGCAATCGAAAGGTATTGCTGTGGGACAAATTGTCATTAATGGCACCAGCAACACACATGTGACCAAAAGTGAAGCTCTTCTTCTTGTTCAGTTCTCCACCAATAGATTGCACAAAATCATCGGAAATGTGGAAGGCCTCACGGATCTCCATGGTCAAGGCCGCTTTTTCCCCAGAAATTGCTGTGATGGAAACATCATCAACATAGGATCTTGGTCTGCAAGTAGGGCACTGTTCATTAATAGCGGAAAGCCAAATATGCACAACTGCGTTCATTGCCACCATTGAAAGTGGGCAACCTTGCAAAATTCCGCCATATAGAGGGCATTCCTTGTCCAGATAAATACCAAGCTTGTATCGACGGGAAGCCATGTGAAGCATACCTAAATAAGGAGTCAAGACTTGCACCGGCATCTTCATTTTGCGCAGTATATATGCCAAAACGTTTCTAGGCACCCTGTCAAAAGCTTTCACCAGATCGAAACTAAGACCAGCCACAAATGTAGAGTTTGTTGACTTTTCAAGATCAGCCATCACCTCGAAAATTACCGGTTCTGGACCACGACCAGATCTTCCTCCCCACATGCCATCATGACACCATACTTCTTGCCAGAGTTTGTTCAGTTGCTGGGCTCTAAGACGGCCCCAAACACGGTAAAGTGCTGACAATACCGTGATGGGTCTTAATTCCAGAGAAGTAGCGGGAGGTTCAGTTGTTTTGGGAATCAAAGTGGTAAATCCGCTAATCATCGCAACAGGCCATTTGCCTGTTTCTTCTACAATACTGAGCAGCTGCATCATTGGTTCAAAAACACGAGGTGCATGCTTGGCCAAAAGCTTTAAATCCGAAAATTTCCACGCATCAAGTCCAGGGCTGCTGGCAGGAGTACTGAGAATCCCTTGGCAAAATGCAGCTAAAGAAATATGAGGCAAGTCAATAGGAGCCTCAGGAATGAAACGGTCATATTTGCGAATAAATTCTTGCAGATCAGGTTCATTGTCCTTGAACATATCAGTAACTGCGGCCCAAGAGCGACGCACTGCTTCAAATTGCTCGCCAACATTTGCTGTTTGTAGACTGTCAGTGCCCTTGAAACAAAAATGTTGTTGTTGGCTTGTATCTTTTTTCATCCAAGAATGCTGAGCACGGACACTTCCTTGCAATTTACGCTTCCAATTTTGCAAACGAACTTGTTTGTCTTCCTGTTGCAACCGGCTCAGTGCCATATTCAAAACATCGAGAACTTTCTGGGCAGCTTCAGAAGAGCAGCGCGTATTCAGTAATGGACTAGCTATGGCATATTCCTCAGGATTCAACAACCAAAGTACATCATAGGCTTTGTACCAAGCCTTGTCTGCAACATGACCATGTGGACGTTTAGTGATTTCAACCATGCGACAGCAATGCTTCCACATTTGTCGTATGCGAAGTGGAGCAACGTGGCCACCCCGTGTGTGTGGCAAAAGAGTTTGAGATTCCAATCTCACACTACCACGACCTTTTTTGAAAAGGAGGGTTGAATCCAGCATAAACCAAATGCGTTGTAATGTTGCTCAGCAAAGTGATTCCAAATACGATATGCAGTTTCCACATCTTGGTTCTGAATGGCAGTTGAAAATAAATTGCCAATCTCAAGGTCATCAAAGTTGATAGGTTCATCCAAAAAATCTTCAGGTGCCCAGAACTTCCATTCCTCCTTATTTAAGGAATTCCTCCTTATTTAAGGAATTCCTCCTTAAAATTCCTCCTTAAATTAAGGTGGAATTTTTGAAAAATTCCTCCTTAAATTTTCAATTGCAAGGAGATCTTGCACCTCCTTCAGCAGGAGACTTGAAACCTCCTTATCCCAGATCCTGGCAGCAAAACTTTTCACTTCAGCTCTGGAATCACTTGTGCTCGAAAACTTTGCAGAACACTCATGCCTATGGAATAAGGGTTGTGGCTTCCACCTTTCCTAAGTGAGCTAGGAAGCCACCAAAGTCTTCGTCTCGATATGTCCAACTGTCTGATGGACAAGAGTTCTGGAGCAATAAATCTAAGAAGCTGTGGTGCTTTGGTTTGATCTTCCAAGTATGGTCAGTCTCGTTTTCCAAGCTCTTGCACAACAGCAAAAACTTTCTGCCAGGCAGCAGCATTGACTGGTGGTTCCATAGATTCTTGGACAAGAAAGAATAACATTGCCACAGTTCTGTGGCAGCCATCTTGATTGTATATTCAAAATTCAAACACATTGTCATCAGCCAAAAAATCATCGCAGATTTGTTTTGCAAAAGTAATCAACCCTCGAGCTTCTGCAGCTTTGGCTCGAAGTTTTGGACTTGAACTGGCTTTCTTTCTGATCATGAGGACTGTCAAAGTAGGAAGCCTGTTTTCCACACCTTCAGTCTTGTAGTAGCTTTGAATTCTGTGGAACAAGCTTTTCACCCTTTCTTTGACATTGTTGCCAGGCAAGTGATTTCCAGAGGCAATTAAATGGTGAAAAACATTGCCCATAAAATCTGCTGCCACGCCCAAGTCCACAATGTGAAGCCAGTCCAAAAGAAATTGTTTGCTTGTCAGTCCTGGTGTTTGAAACAATTCATTCATGTCAATGCCAGAATTGGAAATGGATTGCAACAAAGTGAAATGGTCCAAAGGATCAAATGCCTTGCAGCTTTCAAAGTTTCGAATTTCAATTGGTTTGCACAAGCACAAATGGCAGCATCCTTGTTTGTCTCGCCATCCAGGAAATTGGAAAACTTCTTTTCTCATAGCCCAATCACCTCTCACTTCAAGTAAAAAGCAGTGAAAGGCAATGCCTTGCCATTGAATGTGCTTCGTTTTTTGTCGCCTGGGTGCCAAAAGCTGCCATCATGCCTTGCTGAAGGCCAAGTGCAATTGGCTAAGTGAATAAAAGACCAAGACAAAATTCCTAACATCTTCGACAAAGTTACTCCCTTGATGCACCAGTGCTTTGGAATACAGCACAAAGGGATTCGCAAAGTACCATTAGGTGGAAGTAAGCCAGGAAAATTCAATGAGATGCATTCCAAAGTTTGACTTCTGTCATAATTGTAAGGTGTGCCATCGATCCAAAGGCCAAGTCCTATGGCTTCTCGAACTTGGAACTGCATTTGCATGTTCGCCAAATGTTTTTTGCTGAGTTCACACATGCCACCAGTCTGCAGCAAGTCTTTCTTCTCAGAGCGCTTCGAGAAGACAAAATGAATCTCATGTGGCAAAAGAAAAGGTATCTTCTTCATCTCTTCTGCTTGTGTTTCAGGATTGTAGCAAGGGATCAATGCAATGTATTCATTGAACCACAGGCAGTTCTTCAACATTTTTCCTTTCATATCCCTTGCCAAATTCTTTTCCCAATTGGCTTGCTTCTCACCACTGCCAGATTTCTCTGCACCTTTGACCAAATCTTTCACACCAGCGGCTCCAGCTATTTGTGCATCTTTCATGAGGTCATTGGCTCTTCTAGCAGAGACAGTCTTGGTCAAAAACAAATTGGACACATTGTGTCGAAACCTCTTCTGGTCAGGTTCCCTAAGGGTAGACAAATCTACCTTTCTCTTGTGAAACATGGCTTGAGCTGGAAAAACATGTCAACATAAAAGTTCATAAGATCTCAGAAGACAAGAAGTTACACATTGTATTTAGTTAATGCTAAATTTGGCCAATGCTTTGAAACAGGGAAACAGTAAAGAAGATCTTACACCTCCTTGAGTCTTGTACACCAGCTTAGAAGCAGGCTCTTTTTCCAGCGACAGTTACCAGCTGCGCATCTTCCAAGCAGATCCCTGCGATATTTTAATCTGCATTTCCACATTCCAAAACTGACAACTGCACCAAATGCGCTTTCCAAAATCTAAGGGCCAAACAGCTCCTACAGCAAAGCCTGGTGAGTTTTCACCTTGGCTTTTGCTTCTTGCAGCTTCTCTTGGCTGGAAGCAAGCCATGCTTTGGCAGCAGGCAATGATTTCGAAAGGCTTTCAGGAGAAGTGTCCTCAGGAGCAAGATCTTCACTGGCTGCGACATAGGATCGAAGGTTGGCAATGGCTTTCAACTGCTCTTGACACCAAGTCTGAAGACCTTTGCCTTTGGCATGGAAGCTTGGGTCACCTTTGATTTCCAAACGACATGCCAGGTCCTGGGCCTTGGCAAGCTCCTTCTCCCAGGCATTCTTGCAGGAATTCAGACTGTTGCACACATTCTGAAACTCCTTCCAAGGCTTACTGACCCCCTTGTCATCCAAAGCCTGGCCTGAGATCTGCTTGTCCATTGGGTCCACAGGGTTCTTCTCAATGGTGGCCAGTGGCTGCTTCCTCCATGGAGGCAGTTCCTTTGGAGGTTCCATTGAACCTTTCACTGAAAACTGAAAAGTGTAATGATGAAGTAAGTTGTGATGTCTATGAATCTCCAGTTCCAAATCCGATGGTTTCTATTTTGGATCCAAAGTGATTTTTATTGGAGGTTAAAATTTGTTAAAATTAAAATTGCCAATTTTAATTTTAACCTATCCTGCCTTTAAAAGTAATACATAAACTGGTTAAAATTAAAATTGGCAATTTTAATTTTAACCAACTTTAACCTCCTTATTTTTCCAATTTGAAACCTTTACAGTCATCATGCATGACCTGAGTGAATTGTATCCAGAGTTGCCAAGAGCCACTCAAACAAAGGAAATGGATGTGCATCAGCTTCGGCCAAGGAGATCTTGCACCTCCTTTTTGATTCCAGTATTGGACACTAGTGCAATGATTGTGATACCTCAGGTTCAGATCATCAGCTCTCATCATCATTCCAAAGCTGATCATGTGCATCCATCAAGGCTTCAAAAATGATTCTACAGGTCCATCACAACTACATTGATCAATATGACTCGACAGCTTCAGCCATGCAGAAATGCTCATATCACAGATATCATGTTTTACTTAAATTTAAATTTAGTTTATCAAGGAGATCTGGCACCTCCTTAAAGAGTCGCTTGCGCCCATAATCTCCAAACCTTTTTCCAGGGAAGCTCAATTGACCCAATCTACATTTGAATCCTCATCCTCTTTTGATTTTTCGGCTTGCTCTCCAGCATCAATAGGTGATGTAGGAGAATATGGGGTTACAGCAGGACCTGATCAGGAGGCATGATGATGAACATATTGCACAGTGCATGGTTGACATGAGATGCTTTCAAATCCACAGTCACAGAAAACTCCAGCCTGTGTAGATCATTCCTTCATCCAGGAAATGTTCTCAAGTAGCTTGTAGAAGGCGAGGTGGCAGGCGCTGGGGTACTTGGAGGGGGCATTGGAAGGGGCATTGGAGAAGCACCTGGAGGGTCATGAGAACTTGGAGGGGCACCTGGAATAGGTGCTGGAGGAGGTGTATTTGGAGGTGATAAAGGTTGCGATTGGGCATTGACATGAGGTGTCAATGCCTGGATCACCTGGTTTTGTAGCCTGATCAGCTCCAAAACACGGTCAATCTCCTCATCTCCAGGCCTCCTGCGAGAGGAACTTGATTGTCCAGCTCCCATAGCAACAGCAAGAAAAAATATCGAGCACTGAAACAGGAGCTAGAAAGCCAAAGCAGCTTCAGTTGCAAATCCATTCTCAACACTGCAATTGCCATGCCAAACAATTTCAACATTCCAAATTCCAGACAAAACTTCTCAAATCCAGAATTCCAACCCAACATTAAACATTAAAGCCACATCCTATGAAAGTCTATAAGCCATTTTTGAAATCCACCCAGGCAGTAAACTCTCAAGTTCCAAATGTCAGGAGATCTTGCACCTCCTTAAGACAGAAAAGTGGAAAGACTATTTCCTATTTTCCTATTGAGAACTCTCAGGAGATTTTACACCTCCTTGAAACATGCAACAGAAATCAGCAGCCATTGTTTTTGCAATTTCATCCAATCTAATCCACATCCTGTCCAACCTTCCACTTTCGAATTTCCTCATTCAAAAATTCAATCACAGATTGTTCAGTAGCACCATTGTGCAAATCAGCAATGCATTTCTGGGCCAAATCCAAGCCAACTTCTCTTGAAATTTTGTTCAAAGTGAAAGATTTGATTTGTTTCTTGTCTCCAAAATTTCGTCTGACACCTAAAGCACCATACTTTCGACTGCCTTTGGCAGGATAATCTTCCAAGCGATATTCAGGAGATGCCAAGTCAACAGCAGCAGGTTCAGGATCAGCAACAGCAACAGCCGGCCGAGCTTCAACATCCTCTTCTTCAGAAGTGCCAAGTACTGCTTCACATGCAGCACGCTTTTTCAAGATTGCAGCAGGCCTTTTCAAGACTGCAGCAGGCCCTTTCAAGACTGCAGCAGGCCTTTCCAAGACTGCAGCAGGCTTTTTCCCACCTGCAGATTGCCTATAGATCTTCAAAGATTCATTGGGAATTTCAGATTCAAATTTGTTTTCACCAAAAGCAGCAATGGCGAAGCCATTTGGTCCTTCACTCATAGTAGCTTTCTCCACCTTGCTATCCACAAAGCGACATACCACCATGGCAGTAGAATCGATCCAGGTTCCAACACTCACAGGCTTCTTAGGACTCGCTTGGCTCTCTTCACTCGACACTTCTATCAATTGATGCTCTTGGCTATTCAATGTTTCTGAGCTGTGGCCTGGAGGAAATTTTTGCAAAAGTGGTTCATTCACAGGCAACTGTGGGATGGAGCTCGCATTGGAACTTTGTCTCATGAGCCTTCGCTTGGCAATGGCTTTCTGAACAAACTTGCCTTTCTGCCGGTTCCCATGGAATTCTGAGCACTCCAGATAGATCTTCACAAGCTTACCCATCCAAGGCTCATATTTCTTACTTGAAATTGACCATTTTGCTTTTGTTCTGATGTGTTGCACACATTCGACAATTGCAGAAGACCACTTCTTCGCTTCGTCACTCAAAAGTGCGAG
>CAMXCT020000788.1:170251-210577 GCA_947184155.2 Cladocopium goreaui | reverse complement strand
CAGGGTAGCCCCGTCGGTGCTTCCAACTGGGAAGTACGTGCTGTATCGCCGCAATCATTTCCAAGGCTTCCGGGCCTTTTCTGATGGCACTTGTCGGTTGCAAACGTCGTGCAGATGCCACATCGGCATTGATTGTGACGCCAATAAGTTCGATACGAGCTCATTCGAGGCCATCTTCCAGGTCATCCCCCTGCGGGCTGACAGAGCGGTTGATGCCTGCTCGCCCATCGATTTCCAGGGCGGAGCCCTAACGCAACCTACTTCGGATGCATCTAGCACTAGCACGTTGTTTGAGCAGCCAAATTTCCTGGACAGTGAGTTTTCCAGTCACAGATCCTTGGTTGGCTCCAAGCCTGTCTCAGTGCCAATCTTCATGCTTTTCCCAGATTTCCTGGAAAGTCGCATTGCTGCCTTTGAAGGGCTGTGTGCTGACTACATAGCGCTGTTGACAGCCAAGCCGGAATTGTGGACCCGCATCCCATGTCCATTCCTCCACACGTCTCAGTCAGAATGGAACAGCTGCCTGTCATCCACCCGCAGCTTGCTCTGTAGCAATTTGATATCCGAAGTGGGCTCAGTGGAGGAAAGCCGCGTGAGCAAGAGATTGCGCTTGTATATTACGCTGCTGCGCCAGAATCGGCACCAAATTGCCAGCGGCGGTGTCAGCTTGAAGGCCATCCCCAACCCATGCGACCACAATGTCAGCAAAAGGCAGTGGGAAAGGGCTTGCAAACACTGGCGGCAAGATGCGCGGGGCGGATCTGAGGTGGAAATTTTGGGGCGGGAGCAGAATCCAAATTGTATCTTGCAGGACAGTGCCCTAATTCACGCCATTTTTCATCGCAACGCGATTCCAGCTGGATGCTTGCAGGCCGCATCTCACATTGCCGCTAGCCAGACAGACCCAGTAGGCGCATTGGAGGTGCTCCGGTCAGCCCCTGATCGAAAGCTGCCAGACCATGAAGGCCTACGGCCCATCCATCATACCATGTGCACAGATTCCAGCCAACAGTTCGGCACGCTCCAGGTTTTGATCTGGTTCGGTGCAGATGTTTTGAGCCAGCATTTCCCCGGTGATTCTGGATTTTCCTTGGCCCCGCCTGGGCTATGCATAGCTGTCTGCATGGATGAGTGCTGGTATAGGCTGCCCATGTTTGAGGTGTTGGCGCGGCACACGGAGGAACTAGTGGATTTGTGTGGGCGTTCTGCTTTGTGGAACACTTGCAAGATCATGTGACAGCAAAGCTTCATGTTCCCATTGGCCGACGATGTTGAAGGCGGTAGTGAAATTGTCTCGTTCCAGATGGCTTGCACAGGAGTGACGGTTTGTGCCTTGTTCGTATCAGATGACGACACCATCCTGACCTTAAAGCAGCAGGTTGCCTTGCATCTAGGGCACCTTCCCTTCGCTGTTGTTTTTCTGGTGGGCAATGAAGTTGTTCCATTTGCGCAGACATGGGCCAGAGCTGGATCCCCGCCACTTATGCACGTGATTCTTAAACCCAGGACCAACTGTCACAGACTTGCCTTATCAAAAGCCATCCAAGCGCAAAACCACAATACAGTGATCGACCTCCTCAGTAATGGCCAAGAGCCAGATTGCATGGGCTTGATCGACCGCACTCGCCGCTTAGAGCCAGTATTGGTGACTGCAGCTTCAGCCGGCTTCTTCTATTCTGCATTTTTGCTCCTCAATGCATGGGCAGACCCTAATATTGCTGGCAATGACCGCCGGACTTCCTTGCATTTTGCCGTTCTCACACATTCGCCAATGACTGTGCAGGTTTTGCTGGCTGGAAGGGCTGATGTGCATGTGAGGGATTTGCATGGCGAAACCGCTTTACATTTTGCTGCCATCAGCGAGAACGTGGCTTTCGTGAAACAGCTGATCATGGCAGGGGCTGACCCTTTGACTCCCAATGAGGAAGGAGATGTCCCGCTACTTTGGGGCCGTGAAGTGGACACTAAGGGTGCCCTTTTGGAAGGCTGTTGGCATGACATGTCGTATACCATGCTCTTTCTCTTAAACTTGCGAACCTTGTCAGCCTATACAACTTGCAGGCCATTGGAAAAGCTTTGCCAGTGCATGCGCAAGCTGCTCTGTGAATATGTCTTGCACGATGAAGCTGACTTCCAAGGAGGGGCCGAGTCAAACGCACCAACGGAGCGCCTTTTGCACTTGTACTTGTTTCGCAATCCGCTCCCTGCAGATCGGCCCCGGGTGTGGCATCAATTGCAATTGTTTCAGTTATATGTGGAGCCTCTCCAGCCCACATTGCAGAAATTCCCGAGATTGTTTTGGATTTTGCCGGTGCCATTTGATGTCTCGCAAAGCAAGGAACAGTGGAAGGTGAAGCTGTTTGCTGCCTCCACGTTTTTGAATTTGCTGCAGAAGGGCGAAGTCGTGAAGCTGGAGGGTGCCCTCATCACCTGGTTTTGGCCAGAAATTTTGCAGGACATGTCCTTATTGGACATTCTTAGCACAAGGAACACATCATCCAGCGCACGTTCTAGAGCGAGGCAGCTATCTACTGCTGTCCTCTTCTTCTCAGTGCTGGCCACACCTTTGCCGCAGACCACCCCAAAGAAATTGAGTTCAATGGGGACAAACATCTGTCATCGTTGGGTTCTTCTGCAAAGATTTTTGCTCAGCAACAACCACCGCAAACCCAAGAGAGAGCAGCCTAGAGGAAATCCCGTTTTGTTGCTGTCAGCAGCCCTGCGGCAGGAACTTGCACGACCCGCAAATTTTGAGGATAGGCAAGGTGGCGCAGAAGATGTGAGCCAAGGTGGCACAGAAGATGTGACCCGCCGAATCTTGGAGAACAGGGGCGTGGCCCGTTCCCGCAAAATGCTGAAGTTGGTGCAATGGTCGCATGGACTTGGAATGGAGTTGCCGTTGCGGGGAGACAGCGTGGATGCTATGGTTCCCTATCGTCACGAACATTTTGCTCCCTGCGTAGACATCACAACTCTGGCATGGCTTCACCCCCATGACAGAGACTGTCACGTTCGGTTCGAGTCTGAAGGCCACGTGTATTACATCCGTGGCAAGCAGACCAATGGATCTGTGACTGGGTTGATCCATGCCTTGGCACGACCATTCGATGCCGACGAAGTAATTTCCAATATGATGGCAGGTGACAGATGGCCTCGCGCAGGCTATTTGCGACCATTCTTAGGAGAGACTGTATTGAAGCGCGTCCGCCAAGTTGATGCAGACCTTGTGCTTGCTCTCCTGGACTCCCCCCGCAATGATACATGGATCTCCAACCGGCTCCAGAGCCTGCGGACGAACTTTCCAGAGATTGTCCAGAGTCTGGTATTTGGCCCGCATGAAATCAAGCGCATGTGGGAAGCCAACCGAATTGATGCTGCTCTTCGAGGCACCCACATGCATTTTTGGTTTGAAGCGCATGTGAATGGATATGTGGTGCCAAAAACAAGTCCAGAATTCTCGATGCTTGAAACCTTCTTACAAGACATGCAAGGGTGGCGCGCCTTCCGCACGGAATGGGTTATTTTTGGTGAGGAAGAGAACATTGCTGGGTCAATCGATCTCACTGCACAAAACCCAAATGGGCAGTTGGCACTGATTGACTGGAAGCGGACCTCCAGCCTAGCATCGAAATTCTCTTCGCCGTGGACGATGCTACCGCCTTTAGATCATGTTCCGGACTGTGCTGGGTGGCATTACCGGCTCCAACTGAACATTTACAGGTATATTGTGGAGAAATACTACGGCTTTGAGGTGGCTATGATGCTAGTGGTTTGCACCCACCCCGACCAACAATTGCGGCCTTTCATCGACCATGTGCCGCGTCTCGACAAGGAGATTGAAGTCGTGATGAGTTTGCGGCGGGACAAAGCACATGCTGTTGATGTGTCTGGAGGATCAGATTTTGAGGAACAACTTGAGAAAGAAATGGATTGGCTGAATGAGCAGGCGAAAGCCGAGGAGGCGGCTAGTAGGAGAGATGGGAGGGGTGGGCCAGAGGGACCGGAAGAAGCACAGCAACCTGAAGGACTTGCAAGTCAAGCTCTTGAGGATGATGGAGCAAACCCACTGCCAGAAGTAGATGATGCAAATCTGAGACAATGCAAGAAGCGCCGCTTGCTTCCTGGAGCTGCTTAGTCCATGCCGAAGTTTCAGAAAGAATTTGACAGCTTGCGGGCTGCTGCAAATACATCTCTGCAGCAGGCGTCAATCAAAAAGCCTGAGCAGAGCCATTCCCTTTTGCAACAGAGCAGCTACATGATCAAGCAGGTGCGTGCTCGCAAGCCACAATGGCCTGAGCAGCTTGTGCGCTTGGTGGCGTGCGCTTGCGTTTTGCCCCACATGCGGCTCTGCGATGCCTACCTCCGGGAACATATTTACTTGATCTGGCTGATGGAAGGTGGCCGCTACCTTCGTGTCCACAACGGACAATGCTTTCTGTACCATGATTGCGGGGCTTTCCAAGTCTTTCGCGGAAGCCCGCCGGAACAAACAGTTGCCCGGATCAAAGAGTTCATACTTCAAGTCGAAGGGTTTTTTCGAAGCATCCAAGGAGCAGTAGATCGAACACAGGAGAGTATAGTGCAAATGGTAGAAGGCATGGAGGCAGATGCGAATGGAGATATAAAGGTGCTACTTGACAAGTGGATATCTGCCGCGCTCTTCATGAAGCAGCTTCCGCGCGGCCGCAGAGCGCCTCAATTTGATGAAGTTGATGATGCGGAACCAGAAGCGGCGGCAACTGGTGATGCAGGAGGGTGGACCCAATCCATTGCTATCGCCCTAAGCAAGTTGAGCGTAACCCTGCAAAAGGAAGTCATGGATGATAAGATATATGGTCTCATGATTGAATGGTGTGAAGCGCCTTGCCAGAAGCAAGCTGGCTGTGCGTACAAAGATATATGCGTTGTGTATGATTCAAATGAAGAGAATGTGGAATTTGTGCAGCCAAGCCACGACAACAACCTCTACACATTGATCCCGCATGCCTTAAAGCCTTCTTTGCCGGATCCCGTCCTCCAAGCTGCGAGCTGCCGTTTGGAGAAGTTTTTCCGCGAGACCTTTTGGCGGAACTTCGATGTCTTTTTGTGCTGTCAGGCAGCCCAAGCCATCGCGAAAAGGGGTGAGAATATTGACCGATGCTTCATTGGTGAGAGCCCCGGTGGAGTAGGCCAATCTTTATACAGTTCTCACTTGAATGCGGTTTATGGACACAATCACGCATTCATTGACCCTAATATTTGGTACGATGAGCAAGAGCTCCGGAAGCAGATTGAGCAATTTGCAGGCTGCTTTATCTTAACAGCGCAGGAGGCGCCTGAAACTTCACGCCGAATGCGGGAAGACTTGTACAAAAAGACAATGAGTGCAGATGGCATGGCTGGGAGGCGGCCGTACGGGTATGTCACCCGCATGATTGAACTTACCGGATGGAAGAGGATGGAGGTCAATCGTCTGATGCAGTTCAAGGGTGTATCTGAGCATAACTTCCCATCAATCCTGCGGCGCAGTTTCCTTTGGCGTCCGCACGCTCGATTTGTATGTCCGCAATACTTGGAAGAGCATTACACAGATGCGGCGCTGGATGGGTACTTTCCAAAAGATCCAACTTTGAAGGAGTTCCTTGTCTCAGGACCAGCAATCGCCAGCAGCATGCAGCTGCAGCACGCGTTTGAACATACATACTCACGAGCTGAATGCATACATATGATAGAATCATATTGCAATTTGGGTGGTGATCAGGGATTGACAGAGGACAAAATGCGAATCGCTTGTGGGCTCCCACCGCGTCAGCGTGCCGAGATCGCTGCTCCTGGGCTAGGCCCTGTGGATGATCAACTAAGCCAGGATCAAGCAGAAAGTGTAAAAACAGGTTCTGAAGCAGTGGCCCGCCGCATTGTGGAGGAATGTCTTTCAAAGGGGTTCTTCATGTTCACATTGCAACAGTTCAAGACCATGTCTCTGCCTTCGAATGCACCCAATTTAGACAAAGAGAGCATGTTGACACAGCTACAAGAGCATTTATTGGTAAAGCAAATAGCAAGAAAGCGCGGCAAAGGAAAGCAGATCATTGTTCCATGCGTCCTGGGGCAAGGCAGTTTGCAGGATGTCTTTGATCTGAAAAGCTCAAACGACACGGCACTAGTATTCCCCGAAATGTGGCACACAAGTTGCTTGCGGGACTTTGCTTCCAAACATCTTGCCAGAGAACACAATGTCGTCACTATGATAGCATTCTTGGATGCCAGCATTGCTGCATTGAAGAGGAAAGGCTCCGGAAAGTTAACGTCTGAGGTCAAGCTCAGACACGATGCGTTGGTCGAAAGGAGGCGTAAGTTGGAAGCCAACGAGCAGTTGATTGGGAAGCTCCTCGCTGCTGCTGGTGGTGAGGCTGGTGACCTGGAAGGGCAGGCTAGCAGTCACAGATGCACAGGGAAGCAGCAATTGCGACATAGCAAGACAAAGTACAGACAAGGCTCAGATTTGATCCGTGGACGAAGGTATGCTTGTCAGCCAGGAGCACAGCAATGCTCTCGGAAACTTCTCAGGTTCTTGTGCCCTCAATCTATTGACTTAGCTTCTTGGATTGGAAAGGAAGCTTTCGCATTGTTTTTCTCCTGGGTTTCTCTTGCTTATGATTCTTACCCCTGAAAGTTAAACCTTTGTTAGCTTTGTAAAAGTGGAAGCCAAGGACATTGAAAATGCCTTTTTCACGTTGATGTCACAGCTCATCCATAAATTGGATCCTGTGTTCAAGATGCCGGATGATGCCGCAAAAGCATTGAAAAGATGCGCTGAGGCACGCAGTGATGTGATCAAGGAGCTAGGTTTGCCAGCTGCGGAAGGGAAGAAAGTTTTGCTTGAAGTCATAAACGGTGGCGGTCCGCCTAGCCGTCTGTCGGAACATGATGTAATTGTTGGGCTTCGGAAAGCTGCCATCTGGATTAAATGGCTTGCAATTTCAAATTTTCCCGATCTCTACAGCCACTGTGATGCAGACAGAAGCAAGCCATCGCCAGACAACTCCATGATAGCATACTTGTACCAAGCTGTTGAAGATCTAGTTTTGTCTAGCTGGGTGCAATTCCTCATGACGCAAGATCTCGTGCATTTATCCCTTCACTTCGACGGTTGCCGAATTCAGGGTCGAGCGCTTGACACGGCTTCAATGTGTCAAGAGTCTTCGGAGTGGATTGCCAAAGAGACTGGGTTTCAGGTGGTTGTGAAGCAGAAGAAGCACCTGCTTCTCGCGGAGCTGTTGGGAAGGGATGGACGTGTTTGCGATACTCTGTCACTTTCTTCCAGCTTCGACTACTCTGCAAATGGCATTCTTACATGCCTGGCCTACATTGCAGACCTCTGGTCACCATTGGACGCATGGCTACAGGAACATAAGGCAAACATTGAAGGAGGTCAAACACATCGTTCATATAAAGAATGTTTCAAAGCTGCAGATGTTGCCTTCTCAGTAGACATTGGTTTCTGTGCTGAGAAGACGGGGAAGTACCTACTCCATTGTGAGCACAATGGATCTCCGCTCGTCCTTGGATGTGTAATGGCCGAAGAAACTTGCAAAGTGTTAGTCCGGGACACAGTATATGCGCTATCAGCAGATGCTTTCAAGGCATGTGCTGAGGAGTCAATTGATTATGCCTCCCTAGTGACATTTCGCATGCTGAAAGCAGGCGAAAAACCCCGGCAAGAATCTGAAGTTCTTCTGGAACTGCAGGCCGGCTTCGATCTATCTGGCGGTGCTGAGTTGGAGATGTTGTGTGAGTGCGAAGGATTGCTGGAGAATTCTGATGATGAAGGCATGGCCGGATCACATGTTGATGAATCAATAGTGCAGGTGGGCGAAGAGTTGCTGGCGTTGCTCGCAGAAGAAAGAGGTGAAGTCCTAGATAGCACTGAGACTGTGCATGAAGGCAGTATGCACCGTTGTCCGTTCTGTCCGTTCCGGCAATTCCCTCGACCTTCTCGTGTGATGGAGCATGTGCAAAAGTATCATACAACGAAACGACAATTCTGTTGCAGTGGCACCAAGCAAGTCAGAGTCATTCAGGCTTTGTTTGACGATGACCAGCTCCGCAATATACAGCCAAGTGCTCGCTACCTCCGCAGGAGCGCCGCCGTGTTGCGAACATCAATTGGGAATGAGGATGGAAGCATCAATCATCTTGATCGTCGATTACGCTTGGTCTTGACGGAGAAGGGCCCCGTGTACAAAAGCTTGCAACACGTTGCTGAGAACGAAACAGTGTACCGTCGAGCCAAGAACTTGTATTACACGCATGGATTTGCAGATATGCTTTTCCAAGAGATGATGGTTAGCAATGCAAAAATGAAGCAAGCATCTCGACTGAAGCTTGTAGACATGTATCCCTTGGATGCACTCTTTGTTGCTCCTTTAAATTGTGACATTGACTGTTTTTGTTACAAGCGATAACCCCTGTTGATTCTAAGGCGGCTAGCCGGTTGGCTTTGAGACTCGCAGCAAGTGGCAGCAAGCTCACGGGCCTCTTGCCTCAGCATGTTCGACACTGGTGGCCGCTCGTGGAGGACATCTTCTACTCCGACGCCGTGAACCAGCTGTTCGCCCAATCTATGGCAGAGGCGGTTCACCATACGGAATTTGAATCCGTCAGTGTGGATGCAACCCTGAAGTGTTGCCTCTCCATTCTCGGCCAGAGTTCCTACAGAGCAGGGCCGCAGGAACGAGCCAGCGCTGCTTTCACGGGGAAAGATTGCTTTCGCAAGGTGCCCGGGCTGTTTGTTAGCCTCCTTTTAGACAAAAGCCAAAGGTGTCAAGTTTAAACTAAATTTGTTTGCTTCATTCTCAGAAACCATCTGCCTGGCAGGTTCTGACAGTCCGTGGGCGAACCGGCTGTGTACTGCTCATGGCTCCAACGCCAAATGAGGAGGCACCCGCCATTGCCGAGCGCATTGCTGAGTCGTTGCCTGAAGATGGACTCCGGCAAACACGGATTGTGTGCACGGATGATCCTTCTGCGCATTTGTTGTCGACATTGCGCAATGTCATGCCAAAGCTGGAGCTGCTATGCTTGGACCCTGTCCACCTATGCATGACTTTTGAGTATGGGACGTACAGAAGAAGAACAAAGGCGTCAACCATGTTGAGAACAATTATGCAAAAGTTTAATGCCGTGGACTTTAAGAACATGTCAGCCTACAACTCCAGGCCTTTCAACGGCATTCAGGATGTTTCGTTCGATCACATCACCAAGACACGTCGAGAACAGATTCTGAGTGGAGGAATGGGAAAGGCCAAAGCAGAATCTCTCCTTGACAGCCTGGATGCTGCGAAGCCTTGGCAATGCGAACGGGATTGCATTGAGGCCATGGCAGCATTTGTCCGATGTTTTTCGGACGATGTAGACAAAATCATTCCCGGTCCGAACCGGTCTGGACGGCAAGTGCTGTACACTGCCTGCGCGCCTGCGAGGATGCAATGGTATTTCAACAACATCCGGGCGCGCCATAGTATGCGGCCAGATCGAGTTGTATTACTTCCTGCTGGTACCACTTCCAACGAGGCACTGCATGCTGAAGTACGAGCTTGGTTCCGAGAGACGCAGCAGATGCATAAGAGCACATTGGAAATCAAACTGCGGGTGCTTCACCTGTCCAAACTGATGACCCACCATGCGGGCATGTACAGACCAACTTTGCGGCAAATTCCGTCGGGCCTGGTGCTGGCTAGATCTGTTGTCTCTTCTGCCTGGAATCGACGAAAGCCCTGGAGCAAATTTGCCGGACAGAGTGGCAAGGCTCATTTGCCTCTCAATGAGAGACGGCAGCAAGAAGCATCATTAGTCAAGGCGCATGCTTCCAAAAAACCGGCTGCCAATATCAAAAGACCAGCGGCCATGAGGCATTGCGCAAAAAAGCCAGCCACGCACGTCCTCCCGCAGAAAGTGCGCAGGACTCCCTTTAACAGAGTAAGAGTGTCCACTTGCCGTATCATGGGCGAAAAAAGGCAAGGAGGTTTGAAAGCCTAGGCCTTTGAGTTATTGGATGCTTGCACTTGACCGATCTCTGCGCAGAAAAAGGTTCAAGTCGGCGCGCGCCCTGCCAGATGACGCTGTGGGACTTGTCAAAGACAACATGTTCCGATTGTATTAAAAGCATTTTCAGAACATCAAGCTACTCCGTCAGGCTTGTTCTTGCGGCCTTCGATCTCTCAAACTCTTCTCAAGGCAAGAAATTTGGAAGGGCACGGGGGTCAGAAGGTTTCTTTGAGTAGCACAGGTAAACCTGAAACATGAACCCTTCTCTTAGTATTTTTCCTAGCTGGAAGACCATGGTCAACTTCGGAAAGCAGGACATGAGGCGGTATGATGATGTTGGCCTGGTTCTTCTTATGTCTCCGCACTGGTTGTGATGTGAGAAGAGTGTGTCAAGTCTCGGGCTTGAGGGCTGTCAACAAGAAGGGCTGTCAAGATTCAGGGATGTCAAGGGCAAACCGGATCAAGAGAAAGTGCGGCATTATCAGACAAGACTGTCGAGAAAAAAATATCAAGGAGAAAGAGTTCCAAGAGATCACGCAGGCAACGGCCGTGACAACCAGGCGGCCAGGAGTCGCTCTTATAGGTTATCCCTTTTCTTTATAGACTTCTTACTTTTGTCTTTCGAAACTTCCGTCACCCGGCTTGCCCGGGCCTTACTAAGTTTTCACGGGGAATAGTCTGAAACAATATTTTCCAGCGGGTTCATGTCATGGCATAGCCTCCTCAGGGAGACGAGTCGGCATGGGAGCACCACTGGCGCCCCTGGTCAAGGGGGTGGGGCAAGTGGCGCCTCGATTGCAATTCTTGTGGATGTCGTTGCCACTTTGTTTTGAGCGTTCTCCACTGGTAGAAAGGCGTGTTCATGTCTTGTCCGCCGGTGGGCGACATTGAGCAAAAAAAATCAACTATTTTGGATATATGATATATTGTAAAGATGACTATATCGAACATTGCGCGTTGCAAACGCTATTTTCCCATATTTTTGAAACTTGAGGGACCGATGGGGACCATACGGGAAGAAAGATGCTTGTCCGCCAGAGTGCACGTGCAGCAGTGATTTCGTGATTTCTTTGTCACATTCACGATGTTTCTTGTGTTGCAGCACATGGCTTCTATTGGATCCCCGATGCTTACCCCTGGCTGAGAACCCGGGGGTCCAGCCCAAAAAAATAGCCAGGGGGTACCTTGAGTATCTTGTACCAAATTTTTATCCCAGTAGCTGTTTCTTATATTTTGGGGTTGTATCGGAATTTTATTCGCCGGATACCTTTACTCTCAAATATAAAAATTCTACATGCTCTTGACTGTCAGTCCCACGGAATTTTATCCAGGAGGGATTTTGGTACATGAAACAGTTCAAGCAGGGTCTGATATCAAGAAATCAACCCCAGATAAAACCCACGGGTCTGAGATTCTATGGTCCAAAAGGTTCCTCATTTCTAAGGTCAGATAAGGTTTGAGATGTAAAGATCCTAAAAAATATCAATATTTTGTAAAACAAACATGACAGCCTATGGGATATCAAAAATGATAGATCATATAGATATGATATTAAGAAATCGACCCCAGATAGAATCCATGAGCCTGAGATTGTATGGTCCAAAAGGTTCCCCATGTCCAAGGTCAGAAAAGATTTGGGATATAAAGATCCTAAAGATTAAACATTTTATATAACAAGATAACAGTCTATGGGATATCAATGATGATAGATTGGATGTCAAGAAATCAACACCAGATAAAATCATATAAAATCCACGAGTCTGAGATTATATGGTCCAAAAGGTTCCCCATTTCCAAGGTTAGATAAGGTTTGAGATGTAAAGATTGTAAAGAATGTAAAGATTTGTCCCCTATTTGTGCCAATTACATTCTATAGTTTTGCGGAAGTGATTTGAAGAAACAAATCTGGGTTCGTGAAAACAGATGCGCAGAGTTGAAATCCCAAGGTCTAAGCTTTTTCTTTTCGGATGTTTCAGCAAGTGCTTGCCTAGGCCCTTCCTGGAAACTTCAACAGGTATAAATGAATTTCTGAATCATTCTGAATCTGCGGCTTTTGGAAGATTTGGATGAGCTGGGAAACTTTTTTTTTCGATGAGCATATCCAAGCATCATGAAGATCATTGTGGATCATAACCTGCAAAGATCTCACATTTTTCAAAAATTGACTCGGCCGAATAGACCTCAAACCCTTGGATTTTATCTGCCTGATATCTCTCTACAAACCAAGTGGGGTGGTATAATTTTTTGGTCTCGAGCCCGAATTTTCGCCTATGCAGGACCTCATGCCCAAATTTTATCCAGCCTTGTTTTGGGGTAGGTTCGGAGTTTTAGCTGGCTAAAATCGAGGCATGAGACTAAAAGGCACAAGCAACGGGGATCTATTGGTAAACCCGCTATAAATTCTAGTTGATATCTTCATTCCCCCAGGAACAATCAGAACATCGGTGTCAAGTGACTATCCCATGCGAGAGCAAAGAGATGATGGAGGAGCTGGTCAAGCAACTGGAATTTTGGGGTGGCTTGGAGAAACTTCTTGTCCAATCAAAATTGGACACAGTTCAGTGTTTTTAGGTCTGACTTCACAATGTCTGGTTCCAACACATAGAGGTTCTTCTTTGGGCAAGTAACGTGGAATCTTGAGGTGTTATTTGCATTACGGGCGTTGAGAAGTCTTGGTTGTAATTGGGTTACAAATTATGGTGGTATTCAGTGTCTGATGTGGTTTCGATGCATCTCAATTGCGGAGACCTGTTTTTAAAGCTTATTTTGACCAAAATTGAATGAGGATTACTATTTGATTCGGTTTCGATTCTGATTCTGCGGCCAGACTCTCAGGCACCATCGAAGGTCGCTTTTTGGATGAAGAGAACAAGGTGCTGAAAATTCGGTTTCAAAGGGCCGTGCAGGCCAAAGCGTGTGTGGCTGGGATGCCTAAGGTTAGCTGGGCATAGAACTTGAGGCTGAGAGCGGCTTGAGTCGGGCATGGAAAAAAGCTGGCCTGGAGTGGCTGGAGAGATTCCGAATATTTCATGAAGGGCCCCAATGGAAGGCAAATAGCTGTATCAGCAGAGGCAAGGGGTACGGTCATATTATACCAGAAGGTCCCTGCCACATATATATATATATCTGAAAACTTATCTTTTTAAGATCTGAAGGGCACAGAATTTGGAGACATCCCAAGTGGCAACGTGACTTCAACCCGGCATGTGGTTGCACAATACCAGGAAATTCAAAACAGTTGGCTGGCTCACTGCCTTACTCTCCACGGTTCTGCATGGCCAAAGCAATGCCGCGGCCGCCTCCTCTCTCTGCAACCCCAGCAATCTTGTTGAGTTCAGCCAAATCCACATCATCTGCAATGACTTTCAAGGTGCAACTCTTCAAAAACGATTGAAGTTTCCCTTCCTTTTGATCATACTGAATCATTTTCAATGGCAACAACAGCAGTTTCGATCCATCACTGAGCTCTTCCATGTGCTGTGCTTCGCGCCACCACAACTTCTTGGCTTCCGCCATCTCCGGGCCACCCACGTCCACCCGGTTGTAGGCCTCGCCACCGAAGACCATGGAGGTCACCAACCCGGCCGCGTTGCGTTGCGGCTCGTTGTGACGACCCTGGCTGTGGTAGGGGCAATCCTCTCCTGGGCTGCGCGGGCTTTGGAGGGTGGAGCCAATGGAGGGAAAAACAGGGATGTTAGAGGATGTTAGATTATGATTTTGGCATATTTTCTGGACAAATTTTGGTTTGTAACAGGAGAACATGGGGGTGTCAGCAATTACTTACAACAAACATAAAGAATTGAAAATCAGACGGACAAGTTGAGTCTTATTCATGGTTCGGAGTTGAGCCACCCATATGAAAGGCAATTCTGATTAAAAAGTGGTTTAATTTGAAAACCGCTGCCCAGTCTCCAATGTCCAAGGTCTCTGCATCCAACATCCAGGAAACTCCTGCACGATTGGACCATTTGTAGCCCTTCTCCTCTTGCGTCACCGTGACATAGTGCCAATCGTTGCCATTGCCGTTGTCCACGTACTGGGAACATTCATATTCTCCACAAACTGGATCGGCACTTGAAGCTGAATCCTCAACTGTGATGTCTTTGGAGTCCTTGTTGTATGTCACCTGAACAAGTGCAATTTCCGTAAAACTCATGAAAATGATAATGGGTTGTTGGATCGTGTGATACATTCAATGGATAAATTGAACTGAAGACCCACTACTAGCATCAACCATGACTTCCGAATGATATCGTCAATCATATGTTAAAACCACCGCTACCAAAAGCACCGCACAAGGCAGTGGCGGAAATTTCAAAAATAGGAAACCTATAGGAGCGGTTGGTTGTTGTGAATCTATCTATCTATCTATCTATTCATCCATCCATCCATCTATCTGTCGATCTATCTACCTATCTACCTACCTACCTACCTACCTATCTATCTATCGATCGATCTATCGATCTATCGATCTATCTATCTATCTATTCTAATCTCATCTCATCTCATCTAGACTAATCTAACCTAGTTTATCTTATCTTATCTTATCTTATCTATCTATCTCTCTCTCTCTGTCTGTCTATCTATCTATCTGTCTTTTCTGCAAGCTTGAAAACGAGGCTATTCTGCGAGACTTCGTCAGCTTTTGAACTTGACAACATCAAAGACGCAGCAATTCAGCGAGACTTTCTCAATTTTTGAACTTGACAACATCAAAAACGAAGCAATTCTGCGAGACTTCCTCTTTTTTCCAAGTTGACAACATCAAAAACGAAGCAATTCTGCGAGACGTCCTTCAAAAATGGAAAGTTGAGTGCAGAGCTGACGGTCTCGTGCCAATGCGTTTTGCGATTTTTCCACTCCACCTGTCTTAAGTACTGTGCCTGCCTGGAGAAAGTGATGCCAGGTCATACGCAGTGCTGCACCTGTCACGCAAAATCATCTCAGCAAACCTGAAGATCTGATGCTCCCAAATGCAACCCTCTCAGGAAATCAGCGCCCTGACCTCCTAACATCTCTGATGTTCTCACTTTTGACACGGTGCAGAATCCCTTGCGGCTGCCACGCGAAACGACATCTGAACGTCCAAAAGTGGTCCGAGCATGCGGGGTTTTTCCCATTTTGACTTCGAAATGTGCTTCGCGCCACAACGGCATGCACTTTTCAACATCTCAACTTCCAAAAGTGGTCCTGAGCTGGTGTGCTTTGCGCATTTTGACTTCCAAATGCGCTTCGCGCCATAATGGCGTGCACTTTTTCGACATCTCAACTTCCAAAAGTGGTCCGGAGCTGGTGTGTTTTTGTACATGTTGACTTCGAAGTGTGCTTCGCGCCACAACGGCGTGCGCTTTTTCGACATCTCAACTTCCAAAAGTGCTCCGAACACGTGGTGTTTTTAACATTTTGACATCGAAATGTGCTTCGACAACGGCGTGCAATTTTTCATCTCTCATCTGGCCAGCTGGCTCCGCATCCGCCGCTTTAGCGAGCCTACTTTTCGACCCTCCGGAGCCGCAAATCATTGGAAAAACACAGTGTTACGACTTTCCCTACCTTTTCGCGCGCCTGGATCTTCTTTCTTCTGAGACTCTCTCCTTTTTGATCTTCTTTCTTCTTCTCTTCCCACCTCTGCTTTTAATTTGTCCATATTGTCCGAAGTTTGACTTCTAAACTTCCTTCAATGAATCTATACATGACGATTTCATCACATTTAACACTCATGAAAGTACATGACGAAAAAACAAGAAGCAACCCATCAACCACGGGTTTTTGAAACCATTCCACCTCTGTCATCACCACGCCCTTGGCATTGCTCGGTACCTTGACCGCCAGCTGGTAGTAGGGCGTCTGCGCATCGTAGCCCCCACCGCACCAGTGCGCTTCGGGGGCGCAGCCGGGACAGACGGGAACGAACAACGACCCTTCGAACTTCCATTCCTGGCACGTCAGGGGAAAAGCAACAAATAGCTCGAGTTTTTCAACTCTCGGCTGGCAACAAATTGATCCTGGAGAATCGAAGAGGTTCTGCGAAAAAGAATGGTGCGACATGGCCAAAACATTTCTTGACAAAGCAATTTATGCGTGAACACGAAAGTCAAAAGAATATGGACGACTAGGTGACTAAAAGGGATGACTTTAGAATTTAGATACGGCACCCTTTGTGACAGACCATGTTCCACCCCACTTCATCCCATTTCGTTGTGCCTTCAGCTGATCCGGGTGCACTTCCACCATGCTCCACTTCTCGGGCCCCGTCACCGTGATGTTGGCCTTGTCGAAGCTGTGTCGCGCCATCTGCGCCACGTCAGGCTGACAGCTGGGGTAAGGCCTCAGTGCCGGATCTCCCAAAGTGAAGCGATTCATCAAGGTGTATTTGCCCAACCCCACTTTCAGTGCCCGGTGGTGCGCCAGGAATTTGTTGTGCGCACCCAAGTTGGCTTCACCCAAGGATCGGCCGTGACCATCCAGCAGTTCGTTGAAGAAGGCGACGCTCCAAAGGGTGGCGATGGCCGTAGGACACCGGGCAGCACCCGTGAAGCAAACGCCACCGCGCGCCATGACCCGCGAGGCACAGGATGGAATGCCTTCATCGATGCCAGCAGCATGGCATCCCAAGGACAACATCACACAGGGAGCAAACATCACATCGCTGTGACGTCGCATGCATTGACCCAATCCAGCCCAGCCAGAATGATCCTTGTGCAACACTGCAGTTGCTTCGATCTTGTTGTTCTCAAAATCCACCTGGTGCAACGGTTTCATCTCATCTTTTTGAAGCTCCGCCAAAGAGAAGCCGGCGTTCATGAAGATCTTCCGCAGTTCGGGCCATCCCCAAAGACCAGCATCCACGATCTTGTCCTTCCACTCACCCGCAGCCCTCAAGACGGCATAGTTCACGGAACGAGTAGCCAACAGGAAACCGGCAGTGGCTGAATCAGTGTAACAACGACCTACGGCAATCTCATGAGCATCATCCAAATTGAACTTGGCTGTGGCATAGTGATAGTCCGTAAGTGCATAATCTTTGCAGTTGTTCACATCTTCAGTGGTTTTGCACGCTGGAACACTTTCGGTTGACCCCACGAGGTTCAAAAACCGCGGCTGACCCAGCACTTCGTAGACTCCCTTCAGCTGCTCCTTGACTTTGGTCAACGGAGCTGCATCCAAAGCTTTGGCTTTTTCCAGTGCCACATCCTTCAAAGGTAGCACCAAACCACCATGGGCACAGGCATAGATGGGAGCCGTCAAGGATAGCTTCAGCTTGGTTTTCCGGTCCAAAGGATTGGTCAAGGCGATATAATTCACCGCAATGCCTTCATCTTTCAGGTAGGCTGCAGCCTTGACGATGTCGGGAATGGACACCACCTTGGCATCACCTGCCTTGAAATCGGCCAGATCCTCTCCCAAAGTCACCACTGGGTAGCTGCCGAAATCCGTGAGCTCCGACACATCCCCCGCATTTTCGGTCACGAAAAGAGGGGCCTGGAGCAAACACGCCAAAGACGTGGCCAGCAAGGCATTGCCGTAATCAGCCGTGGACACCACCACTGCCAACTTGATTTCTCCAGCCCAGGTGGTGGCAATGAATTCGTTCATTTCCTTCAAACTGTTGCAGGTGCGTTCCGTGACACCGGCAGATTCAGAGCCTTTGACTTGTCCCTGGAGTTTCTCATCTTCGCTTCGAAAGATAGTCACCTGGTTGGGCTGCAGCCGATCCAACAAGTTCTGAATGGCATCGTCATCTGCTGGGGATGTGTCATCCACGATCACCGCAGGAATTCCGCTGTTCAAATGTGCATTGGTCGCCACGGCTGCCAAGACACTGAAGTCACGCCAGTCTTCCTGCTCCTCCACGTTGCAAATGAACGCATGGATGTTGCCACCCGCCTTCCGTTCCACCTCTGGAAGTGCCAAATGAACCCCTTGTTCTCGGACTTTGGTTTCCATGACACCGATCAAACGGGCATAGCTCAGTCCTTCTCGGACTGCGGCAATCACCACATCTTCATCATCAGTTTCAAAGGTGATTTCAATGTCATGTCCGCTACCTTCGGCTGGCGTCAACTTGAACTCCTCCACGTTCAACTCGAAACTCAGCCGCTCCTCCGCCGCAGCGTTGATCCAGTGGTAGCCGCGGCTGTCAGCCGAAATCAGGATCTCTTCTTGGGTCTCGGGATGCAAGTAGGAACCCAACATCAGGCACAAGGATTGGAGAAGTTTACAGAAAGATGGAGTGAAGACGGAAAGGAAGAAAATTGGTCGAAGAATGTCGAAATTGATGTTGGTAAGTATGACCGATTTATACTTCAAAGATTTTCAAAGTATAAAGGCTGTATTCAAACATGGTCATCGTCATACATGAGTTCCGTTCTGTTTCACGATATGCGGGGAGTGGCTGGAGCCAGAAGAGCCACTGCACCACGCCAATCAGCAGGGCAATCATTGGTGTATATTATCCGTATATTGCTGTCACAACACATTTCTGTCCAAGATCAACCACAACAGCTGCAATACGCCTGGTGCACCTTCAATTGCCAGCAGCTTGTCTGTCAGCTGATGGGGAACGCCTCAAATCTGTCCAACTGTTGACTCAAATCAATGGTCTCCTGGCTGCTTGTCAACTGCATGTCCACTCAGCCGAAGCAATCTGATACTAATTCCTCCAAAATCCCAATAAGTCTATCATACATTCCCCTTCAGGTCCTTCGGGTGCAGAATCACATGCGCCCAGTCGGTCCTCTGCGACTCGGATTCATTTCAAGAAAAGGTAAAAACTATAGCAAGCTCAACATGCTGTAACTGCTGTAAGCAAAACAAATCGCATTCAGAAAATGTCGGGATGCTAGCTGGTTGCATTTTTTTGCATCAACCTCTTTAGAGAAAAACACCAGATGCTGTCTGACTTTGGGCAAAAACCATTTACACAGGACCGACTCGTCTGGACGTGGAATGACATCCTAACATTGTGCACCAATGCGCGAACTAATAACCAGCATGTCAGCCATCCACTGTGTGGTCGTGTCGGCGTTCTCAGTCCAATGTTTTTTCCCGAATGCGTAGCAAGGGTTCCCGTTTCACTCTGGGGGTCTGGGGGTTGAGGGTGTGTTCGCTCGACGTTGCGTCTGCGTCCGCAACCGTCCGCAACCGTCCGCAACCGTTCGCAACCGTCCGCAACCGTTCGTGTGAGGACCGTATACGGCCGTGCCTATGGGAAGTTTTGCAGAGGTGGTCCTTTTTGGAGGTTTCAGACGTCTGGTTGCTTCGTTTCGCGTGGCAGGCGTGGCACTTCGTGACATTCAGACGTGTTCTGGAACGTGTCGAAAGTCGTTTTGCGTGGCAGGCGCAATACTTTTGCGACGTTTTCAGAAGATGTGTTGCAGTTTTCGTGGCAGGCGCAGCACTTTGGACGTGTCCATCATTTTTCGTGGCAGGCGCAGCACTTTAGATGTGTCCTGTTGCGTGTTTTTTGTAAATCGCATTGGCAGGGCTGCGTCAAGTGGTGACAAGGTACACATTCCGTGGCAGGCGTGGCATTTTGTGCGATGTGCTGAAAATTGACGGAAGCCTCGCACGAAACATCGATTTTGAAGTTGCAAATTTTCAGGTTCTAAGGAAAACTCGTAGGAAAACGTCGATTTTGAAGCTACAAAGTGTGAAAATTGGAGGAAGTCTCGCAAGAAATGCTCGTTTTGGTGCTCCCACCTGTCTCGTCTCGCGTGTCTGGTTTTCCTGTGGCCTCGCCGTGTCTATGCGGGAAGCTGCAAAACTTGTCTTTTTGTCATGTTGCCAACTGTGAAAATTGCCGGAAGTCTCGCACAAAATGCTGGTTTTTCTGCATCCACGTGTCTTGTCTCGAGTCGTTTGTTTTTCTGTGGCGTCGCCGTGTCTATGGGGGAAGCTGGAAAACCTCTCCTTTTCGAAGGTTTCCAAGGAGGTTGTCATGTTGTTTTGCGTGGCAGGCGTGGCACTTTGTGACATTCCAACCTGTTTGATAATGTGTCAAAAATGTCAAATTGGAGGAAGTCTCGTACGAAATGCTGGTTTTTCTGCATCCACGTGTCTTGTCTCGAGTCGCTGGTTTTCCTGTGGCGTCGCCGTGTCTCGCAAGAAATGCTCGTTTTGGTGCTCCCACTTGTCTCGTCTCGCGTGTCTGGTTTTCCCGTGGCCTCGCCGTGTCTATGGGGGAAGCTGCAAAACTTGTCTTTTTGTCATGTTGCCAACTGTGAAAATTGCCGGAAGTCTCGCACAAAATGCTGGTTTTTCTGCATCCACGCGTCTTGTCTCGAGTCGTTTGTTTTTCTGTGGCGTCGCCGTGTCTATGGGGGAAGCTGGAAAACCTCTCCTTTTCGAAGGTTTCCAAGGAGGTTGTCATGTTGTTTTGCGTGGCAGGCGTGGCACTTTGTGACATTCCAACCTGTTTGATAATGTGTCAAAAATGTCAAAATTGGAAGAAGTCTCGTACGAAATGCTGGTTCCCGAATGCGTAGCAAGGGTTCCCGTTTCACTCTGGGGGTCTGAGGGTTGAGGGTGTGTTCGCTCGACGTTGTGTTTGTGGTCGCAACCGTTCGCAACCGTCCGCAACCGTCCGCAACCGTCCGCAACCGCCCGCGCGAGGACCATATGGCCGTGCCTATGGGAAGTTCTGCAGGAGTGGTCCTTTCTGGCGTTTTCAAACGTCGGGTTGCTTCGTTTCGCATAGCAGGCGTGGCACTTCGTGACATTCAGACGTGTTCTGGAACGTGTCGAAAGTCGTTTTGCGTGGCAGGCGCAATACTTTTGCGACGTTTTCACAAGATGTGTTGCAGGTTTCGTGGCAGGCGCAGCACTTTGGACGTGTCCATCGTCATTTTTCGTGGCAGGCGCAACACTTTAGACGTGTCGTGTTGCGTGTTTTTTGTAAATCGCATTGGCAGGGCTGCGTCAAGTGGTAACAAGGTGCAAATTCCGTGGCAGGCGTGGCATTTTGTGACATGTACTGAAAATTGACGGAAGCCTCGCACGAAACATCGATTTTGAAGTTGCAAATTTTCAGGTTCTAAGGAAAACTCGTAGGAAAACGTCGATTTTGAAGCTACAAAGTGTGAAAATTGGAGGAAGTCTCGCAAGAAATGCTCGTTTTGGTGCTCCCACCTGTCTCGTCTCGCGTGTCTGGTTTTCCTGTGGCCTCGCCGTGTCTATGCGGGAAGCTGCAAAACTTGTCTTTTTGTCATGTTGCCATCTGTGAAAATTGCCGGAAGTCTCGTACGAAATGATCGTTTTGGTGCTCCCACGTGTCTCGTCTCGAGTCCCTGGTTTTCCTGTGGCTTCGCCGTGTCTATGGGGAAAGCTGGAAAACCTCTCCTATTCGAATGTGTCCAAGCAGGTTGTCATGTCGTTTTGCGTGGCAGGCGTGGCACTTTGTGACATTCCAACTTGTTTGATAATGCGTCGAAAATGTTAAAATTGGAGGAAGTCTCGCAAGAACTGCTCGTTTTTCTGCACCCACGTGTCTCGTCTCGAGTCTCTGGTTGTCCTGTGGCGTCCCCGTGTCTATGGGGGAAGCTCCGCACTCCACACTCTACACTTTACACTCCACACTCCACAATTTACACTTTAGACTCCACACTCTACACTTTACACTTCACACTTTACACTTTGCACTTTACATTTCTCATTCCTCACCTGAGACTTTACACTCCACACTCCACACTTTACACTACACTCTACACTTTCCACTCCTCACTCCTCACTCTACACTTTACACTCCACACTTCACACTCCACACTTTCCACTCCACGCTCCACACTTTGCACTCCACACTCCACACTTCACACTCCTCACTCCACACTTTACACTCGTCACTTTACACTCTACACTCCACACACTACACTTTACACTCGACACTTTACACTCTACACTCCACACTCCACACTACACTTTACACTCTACGCTCCACACTTTACATTTTACACTCCACACTCCACACTCTACACACCACACTCTACACTTTCCACTCCACACTCCACAGTTTACACTTCACACTCCACACTCTACACTTTACACTCTACACTATACACTCTACACTCCACACGTTACACTTTACACTCCACGCTTTCCACTTTACACTCCACACTTTACACTCCACACTTTACACTCCACACTCCACACTCTACAATCTACACTCCACACTCCACACTCTACACTTTACACTCCTCACTCCACACTCCACACTTTACAATCCTCACTTTACACTCCACACTCCACACTCTACACACCACACTCTACACTTTCCACTCCAGACTCCACACTCTACACTTTACGCTCCACACTCCACACTTTACACTTCACACTCCCACACTTTACACTCCACACTCCCACTTTACAAACACTCCTCAACTCCACACTCCACCTTTACACTCCACACTCCACACTTACACTCCTCATCCACACTCCACACTTTAACATTCACACGCCTTACTTTACATCCCACTTCACACTCCACACTTTCCCTTCACACACTCCACACTGTCACTCCACCGCCACACTTCACTCCTCACTCCACACTTTACACTCCACACTTTACACTCCACACTCCACACTCTACACTTTACACTCCACACTTTACACTCCACACTCCACACTCTACGCTTTACACTCTACACTATACACTCTACACTCCACACTTTACACTTTACACTCCACCCTTTCCACTTTACACTCCTCACTCCACACTTTACACTCCACACTCTACACTTTACACTCCACACTCTACACTCCACACTTTAAACTCCTCACTCCATACTCTACACACCACACTCTACACTTTCCACTCCACACGCCACACGCTACACTCTACACTCCACACTCTCCACTTTACACTCTACACTTTACACTCTACACTTCACACTCTACAATTTACAAACTCCACACTCCTCACTCCACACTTTACACTCCTCACTTTACACTCCACACTCCTCACTCCACACTTTACACTCCTCACTTTACACTCCTCGCTTTATACTCCACACTCCACACTTTACACTCCTCACTCCACACTCTACACTCTACACTCCACACTCTACACTCCACACCCTACACTTTACACTCCATACTCCACACTCTGCACTTTACACTCCGCATTCTACACTTTACACACTCTACACTCCCCACTCCACACTTTTCACTCCACACTCCTTACTTCACACTCCACACTCCACACTCTACACTTTCCACTCCACACTGCAGACTGGCAACAAGGGAAACATGCACAAGACTGTTCAAATAAACTATTGCAGAAAGGTATTTTGCGTGACTGCATAACCATATGTTATGACATCTGTACCATTAACATACGTGTGAGCATTCGGGTTCGTGGGCTTCATCTTGTTTGTTTTTTCCCCACAACTTTGTGTGGGGTTCTTGTTTTTGATTCTGTATCCCGGGCTCCTCCGCCTCCCGCCGCCCGCCTGCCTCCACCTCCAACTTTCTCACATACCAATCTCTCACATACCAAACTTCACATACAATAACTTCACACACACTCACACACAAAACTTTGTCACATACCATCTCTCACATACAATAACTTCACACACACAAACTTAACATACCATAACTTCACACACACTCACACACAAAACTTTGTCACATACCATCTCTCACATACAATAACTTCACACACACAAACTTAACATACCATAACTTCACACACACTCACACACAAAACTTTGTCACATACCATCTCTCACATACAATAACTTCACACACACAAACTTAACATACCATAACTTCACACACACACTCACACACAACACTTTGTCACATACCATCTCTCACATACCATAACTTCACACACACACAAATTTTACATACCATAACTTCACACACACTCACACACACAACTTTGTCACATACCATCTCTCACATACCATAACTTCACACACACACACAAATTTTACATACCATAACTTCACACACACAACTTTGTCACATACCATCTCTCACATACAATAACTTCACACACACAAAATTCACATACAATAACTTCACACACACTCACACACACACAACTTTGTCACATACCATCTCTCACATACAATAACTTCACACACAAACTTAACATACCATAACTTCACACACACTCACACACACACTCACATACAATAACTTCACTCACACTCCACTAACTTCACTCACACTCACACACACACACACACTCTCACATACAATCCACGTGGCACACTGTCACATCCACCTTCGTTTTGCGTGGCAGGCGTGACACAGATGGCACCGGGTGGCGCTGGGTGGCGCGCTTGGTCTTGGTTTAGTCGCCCGTGACGCCGCGGCACTTTGCGTGGCAGGCGCGGCACAAACTCACATCTACCGTCGTTTTGCGTGGCAGGCGCGGTACAAACTCACATCTACCGTCGTTTTGCGTGGCAGGCGTGGCACAGATGGCACTGGGTGGCGCGCTTGGTCTTGGTTTAGTCGCCCGTGACGCCGCGACACTTTGCGTGGCAGGCGCGGCACAAACTCACATCTACCGTCGTTTTGCGTGGCAGGCGCGGTACAAACTCGCATCTACCGTCGTTTTGCGTGGCAGGCGTGGCGCAGATGGCACTGGGTGGCGCGCTTGGTCTTGGTTTAGTCGCCCGTGACGCCGCGACACTTTGCGTGGCAGGCGCGGCACAAACTCACATCTACCGTCGTTTTGCGTGGCAGGCGTGGCACAAACTCACATCTACCGTCGTTTTGCGTGGCAGGCGTGGCACTGATGGCACTGGGTGGCACTGGGTGGCGCGCTTGGTCTTGGTTTAGTCGCCCGTGACGCCGCGGCACTTTGCGTGGCAGGCGCGGCACAAACTCACATCTACCGTCGTTTTGCGTGGCAGGCGTGGCACAAACTCACATCTACCGTCGTTTTGCGTGGCAGGCGTGGCACAGATGGCACTGGGTGGCACTGGGTGGCACTGGGTGGCGCGCTTGGTCTTGGTTTAGTCGCCCGTGACGCCGCGGCACTTTGCGTGGCAGGCGCGGCACAAACTCACATCTAACCGTCGTTTTGCGGGGAGGCGTGGCACAAACTCACATCTACCACCGTCGTTTTGCGTGGCAGGCGTGGCACAAACTCGCATCTACCATCGTTTTGCGTGGCAGGCGTGGCACTGATGGCACTGGGTGGCGTCCTTGGTCTTGGTTTAGTCGCCCGTGACGCCGCGGCTTTTGCGTGGCAGGCGCGGCACAAACTCACATCTACCGTCGTTTTGCGTGGCAGGCGTGGCACAGATGGCACTGGGTGGCGCGCTTGGTCTTGGTTTAGTCGCCCGTGACGCCGCGACACTTTGCGTGGCAGGCGCGGCACAAACTCACATCTACCGTCGTTTTGCGTGGCAGGCGTGGCACAAACTCGCATCTACCATCGTTTTGCGTGGCAGGCGTGGCACAAACTCACATCTACCATCGTTTTGCGTGGCAGGCGTGGCACTGATGGCACTGGGTGGCACTGGGTGGCGCGCTTGGTCTTGGTTTAGTCGCCCGTGACGCCGCGGCACTTTATACATACACATACATACATACACACATACATACGTACGTACGTACGTACATACATACATACCTACGTACGTACATACTTACATACATACATACATACATACATACATACATACGTACATGCATACTATCTTTTCACATACTTTCACACACAGTCTTTCACCACCTCCTTTGTCTTTCCTTCCTTCCCCGTCCCCGCTACAACCTTTGAAGCTCAGTATTGGAAGAAGTTGACTTGTGGGGTTATCCGGTCCTTTAATTTTGCAAAGGCAAGCTAGCTCGCAAATGGTTTAGGCAAGAAAGAAATTGGCAACAGGATGCTTGGGTTGACACTCTTGCATAAAGGCAGCCCTTCCTACTTGCCAACGGCCGATCAGGGCCCCTTTCTTGCAGAATTGAGGTCTACAAAATCCACTATGATTGAAAGTTCATCAAGCGACTGGGTGAAAATTAACCAGGCAGCGCACTGCATGCGATCTGGACTACTTACCATCACTGCCAAGGGAAGTATTGGTTCAAAATTTGCACTAAAAATGCCTCAGCAGTATCTGTTCAAGTCATGGTCATCTGAGATGCTATGCCCTGAGGCTATGGCAAGATGTTGGGCCTCCTGAGGTGCAGAAAGCTGTTGCCGTCTTAACAAACCCACTGGAAAGCAGTGAGTGGCACGTGATGGATCCGTTCACTCACGCTGCGGCGTCCCGTTTTTTGGGCCACCAAACATCGGCAAGGCGCAGGCCGACGAACCGTTTGCTTTGCAAAAGGTTCTTAACGCGTGCGGTCACGGAGGCAGCCCAAAATCTGAAGGTATTGGATTTTTGAGCATCACATCTGCCACAATGGTTATTTCAAACACTTAGCATGTTTCATCACATGACCTTCGTGCCTCCGACACCTCTCTAACCATGAAATCAAACTATCAATCTGACGGGGTTCTTCCGCAACCACAGAGGCCAGTTTTGCGATGGTAACCGGTAGAAGTTGTCACCCAGTCTTAACCAAAGCCCGCGTTCGTTGGATTGTTCTAAGACCGCTCTGAAGGCCCCATCAGAAGCAACAGGTCGCAGAACGATAGTGCTTTGACCATCTCACTTTCGCAGTTGTTGGCCTCGCAAGTTGCTCAAAAGTGAAGGGATGTGATGGGGCTCAGGCTATTCAGGCTATCATCTTACACCACTATCTTGAACCGGGTTGGAAGCCTTTGGTTCGCTGTGTTCGGTCGACAGATACAGCTTGCGGTGCGAAGGTCCGCGTGATACGACGCAAGTTCCAGACATCTGAACCAACACCCCTTCTCCAAACATGCAACTGTTTCCCCACCATCAACAATCTGTCTGGTGACTTGTGAATGTCTCTCACACCCTCACGCCCCGCCTTCACTGAGCAGTTCGGCCGCCTCATCCACTTTTCCGCGCTCCTGCAGAGGTTGGATTCCTCGACACATTGACTTCCAAACGTCTGAAATCTGTCAAGCACCGTGACCGCAGGGTGTGAGGTCCTCGAGAAATTCGGCCAAATCCCTCCTGGAAGTGACGGTCTCTTGGAGGTGTTCTCCATGAACTGCTATACCTTGGCAAGCCCCGCCCAGATCTGCAGAAAACTCAGAAAACAGCAAGAGGGCCATCTTCCGGGAATCATAACACCGACGCAACGAAAAAGACACGCTCAACATGCTGGGAGAGTTGCAGGCCGCGAGCTCCTCCCGGAAGAGTTCTTCAGCCTCTTCGAACTTCTTCATCGACTTCAACAGGTTGGCCAAGCTGTAGATGCTCCACATGGTATCCGGATGCTGGTTCCCCAGCTTGAGGCGCCCTGCGAGCCAAGTCTCAAAGAAAAACGGAATCACTGACTTTTTCTGAAGCTCCGGGCTGCAAAGTAAAGTTGTTTTCGTGCCATCAACTCTGCTGCTGGCAATTCATCAAACAGAATTCATTGTTCATTCGCCCTGTATTTTACGTTGTATTTCTTTTGTTTTTTTTTGCCGGAGGTTAGAGACACACTGTTAGCTAGAAAAACCGTGGACTCTCTTGACAGCAATGCAATCTGTGTCTGTCAATATCATCAAACAGAAATACTTGCAATTCACAGGCTTTCTGACATTCTTGGGCTGCACCGTGTCTGAATTTCTTGCCGGCAATCTGCGTCCCAAAAAATCTCATGAAATAGATTTAAATAGAAATACGTTCAGGTGAAAACATGAAAATGCGTCACCGAATTTGCCAATGTCATCCAATGTCTTGTTCTGCAAAAAAACAATTGGGAATTCAAAATTGGACAAGCAAAAAATCACACTGCACCAGTTCCTGTCATGAGAAACTTGGAGAAAACAAGCAGTAAAACCAAAGCCTGAAATTAACCAACGAAAGTGACTCCAGATCCACTGCCCAAAGTCCCTTTGAAATCTCTGAAGCTGAGCTCCCGGGCTCTTCTCTAGAGCCTCGCGGTAAAGAGGCTCGGCCTCCTGGGCTTCGAGAACCGCCGCCAAATTGTTGATGCTGTTCAAAGTATCTGGGTGGTCTTCGCCCAGTTTGGCCTTCCCTGGGCACGGCAACACGGGCGGATTGCACAGATTGCATCTGCACACAAAAGGCGCAACTGGAAACCAACAATGGCCATTAAGCGAATTGAATCGCAAACCACAAGTGATTTTGCTTTCTATCTGAACCATTGCTGACTCTTTCGCCATCAAAGCAATCTGCTTCCAACAAACATCAAACAGAAATCAATGCACTTTGGAGTTTTCAAGGCATTTGCCATGACTTGCTTTGGAAGCCAAATGAACGCGACTTTGGACATGTTTGGCCAAAAACAAATCTGCTCAGCGCTGGCAACTCCTGAAATTCCGAGGGTCTCTGACATCTCAGGAGTGGCAAAATATGTCGCAAGCAGCGGACGCAAAACATGGAAACATGTGCCACAGGTGGGTCCCAGACCCAAAGCATTTTATTCCAAGTCTTCCAAAAAATATGATTCCTTCAACTCACCGTATCCCCTGACATAATTTCTTACGGGATGGGGCATCCAAAAACATCCTAAGAGTATTGCTGCACATATTGCTGCACCTGTCATGAGGAACCTAATTACCTAACGAAAGTCCAATAAGGTGTGACTCCAGATCCACTGCCCAAAGTCCCTTTGAAATCTTTGAAGCTAAGCTCCCGGGCTCTTCTCTAGAGCCTCGCGGTAAAGAGGCTCGGCCTCCTGGTCATCGAGAACCGCCGCCAAATTGTTGATGCTGTTCAAAGTATCTGGGTGGTCTTCGCCCAGTTTGGCCTTACCTCGGCACGGCAACACGGGCGGATTGCACAGATTGCATCTGCACACAAAAGGCGCAACTGGAAACCAACAATGGCCATTAAGCGAAATGAATCGCAAACCACAAGTGATTTTGGTTTCTATCTGAACCATTGCCGACTCTTTCGCCATCAAAGCCCTCTGCTTCCAACATCATCAAATAGAAATCAATGCGCTTTGGAGTTTTCAAGGCATTTGCCATGACTTGCTTTGGAAGCCAAATGAACGCGACTTTGGACATGTTTGGCCAAAAACATATCTGCTCAGCGCTGGCAACTCTGAAATTCCGAGGGTCTCTGACATCTCAGGAGTGGCAAAATATGGCAAAATATGTCGCAAGCAGCGGACACAAAACATGGAAACATGTGCCACAGGTGGGTCCCAGACCCAAAGCATTTTATTCCAAGTCTTCCAAAAAATGTGATTCCTTCAGCTCACCGTATCCCCTGACATAATTTCTTACGGGATGGGGCATCCAAAAACATCCTAAGAGTATTGCTGCACATATTGCTGCACCTGTCATGAGGAACCTAATTACCTAACGAAAGTCCAATAAAGTGTGACCCCAGATCCACTGCCCAAAGTCCCTTTGAAATCTTTGAAGCTGAGCTCCCGGGCTCTTCTCTAGAGCCTCGCGGTAAAGAGGCTCGGCCTCCGCCAGGTGCCCCTGGGCTTTGAGGAGTAGAGCCAAATTGTTGAGGCTGCTCAAAGTATCTGGGTGGTCCTCACCCAGTTTGGCCTTCCCTGGGCACGCAACACGGGCGGATTGCACAGATTGCATCTGCGCACAAAAGGCGCAACTGGAAACCAACAATGGCCATTAAGCGAATTGAATCGCAAACCACAAGTGATTTTGGTTTCTATCTGAACCATTGCTGACTCTTTTGCCATCAAAGCAATCTGCTTCCAACATCATCAAATATAGAAATCAATGCACTTTGGAGTTTTCAAGGCATTTGCCATGACTTGCTTTGGAAGCCAAATGAACGCGACTTTGGACATGTTTGGCCAAAAACATATCTGCTCAGCGCTGGCAACTCTGAAATTCCGAGGGTCTCTGACATCTCAGGAGTGGCAAAATATGGCAAAATATGTCGCAAGCAGCGGACACAAAACATGGAAACATGTGCCACAGGTGGGTCCCAGACCCAAAGCATTTTATTCCAAGTCTTCCAAAAAATATGATTCCTTCAGCTCACCGTATCTCCTGACATAATTTCTTGCGGGATGGGGCATCCAAAAACATCCTAAGAGTATTGCTGCACATATTGCTGCACCTGTCATGAGGAACCTAATTACCTAACGAAAGTCCAATAAGGTGTGACTCCAGATCCACTGCCCAAAGTCCCTTTGAAATCTTTGAAGCTAAGCTCCCGGGCTCTTCTCTAGAGCCTCGCGGTAAAGAGGCTCGGCCTCCTGGTCATCGAGAACCGCCGCCAAATTGTTGATGCTGTTCAAAGTATCTGGGTGGTCTTCGCCCAGTTTGGCCTTACCTGGGCACGGCAAGATGGGCGGATTGCGCTGATTGCATCTGTGCACAAAAGGCGTAACTGGAAATCAACAATGGCCATTAAGCGAATTGAATCGCAAACCACAAGTGATTTTGGTTTCTATCTGAACCATTGCTGACTCTTTTGCCATCAAAGCAATCTGCTTCCAACATCATCAAATATAGAAATCAATGCACTTTGGAGTTTTCAAGGCATTTGCCATGACTTGCTTTGGAAGCCAAATGAACGCGACTTTGGACATGTTTGGCCAAAAACATATCTGCTCAGCGCTGGCAACTCTGAAATTCCGAGGGTCTCTGACATCTCAGGAGTGGCAAAATATGGCAAAATATGTCGCAAGCAGCGGACACAAAACATGGAAACATGTGCCACAGGTGGGTCCCAGACCCAAAGCATTTTATTCCAAGTCTTCCAAAAAATATGATTCCTTCAGCTCACCGTATCCCCTGACATAATTTCTTACGGGATGGGGCATCCAAAAACATCCTAAGAGTATTGCTGCACATATTGCTGCACCTGTCATGAGGAACCTAATTACCTAACGAAAGTCCAATAAGGTGTGACTCCAGATCCACTGCCCAAAGTCCCTTTGAAATCTTTGAAGCTAAGCTCCCGGGCTCTTCTCTAGAGCCTCGCGGTAAAGAGGCTCGGCCTCCTGGTCATCGAGAACCGCCGCCAAATTGTTGATGCTGTTCAAAGTATCTGGGTGGTCTTCGCCCAGTTTGGCCTTCCCTGGGCACGGCAACACAGGCGGATTGCACAGATTGCATCTGCACACAAAAGGCGCAACTGGAAACCAACAATGGCCATTAAGCGAAATGAATCGCAAACCACAAGTGATTTTGGTTTCTATCTGAACCATTGCCGACTCTTTCGCCATCAAAGCAATCTGCTTCCAACATCATCAAACAGAAATCAATGCACTTTGGAGTTTTCAAGGCATTTGCCATGACTTCGTTTGGAAGCCAAATGAACGCAACTTTGGAACCTTCTGGCCAAAAATTGCTAAAGACATCCCAAGAGTATTGCTGCACCAGTTCCTGTCATGAGGAACCTAACTAACCAACGAAAGTCCAAGAAGGTGTGACTCCAGATCCACTGCCCAAAGTCCCTTTGAAATCTTTGAAGCTAAGCTTCCGGGCTCTTCTCTAGAGCCTCGCGGTAAAGAGGCTCGGCCTCCGCCAGGTGCCCCTGGGCTTCGAGGAGCTCCGCGAGATTGCTGAGGCTTCTCAAAGTATCTGGGTGGTCCTCACCCAGTTTGGCCTTACCTGGGCACGGCAACACGGGCGGATTGCACAGATTGCATCTCTGCACAAAAGGCGCAACTGGAAACCAACAATGGCCATTAAGGGAAATGAATCGCAAACCACAAGTGATTTTGCTTTCTATCTGAACCATTGCCGACTCTTTCGCCATCAAAGCCCTCTGCTTCCAACATCATCAAATAGAAATCAATGCGCTTTGGAGTTTTCAAGGCATTTGCCGTGACTTGCTTTGGAAGCCAAATGAACGCGACTTTGGACATGTTTGGCCAAAAACATATCTGCTCAGCGCTGGCAACTCCTGAAATTCTGAGGGTCTCTGACATCTCAGGAGTGGCAAAATATGTCGCAAGCAGCGGACACAAAACATGGAAACATGTGCCACAGGTGGGTCCCAGACCCAGAGTATTTTATTCCAAAATTCCTTCAACTCACCGTATCCCCTGACATAATTTCTTACGGGATGGGGCATCCAAAAACATCCTAAGAGTATTGCTGCACATATTGCTGCACCTGTCATGAGGAACCTAATTACCTAACGAAAGTCCAATAAGGTGTGACTCCAGATCCACTGCCCAAAGTCCCTTTGAAATCTTTGAAGCTAAGCTCCCGGGCTCTTCTCTAGAGCCTCGCGGTAAAGAGGCTCGGCCTCCTGGTCATCGAGAACCGCCGCCAAATTGTTGATGCTGTTCAAAGTATCTGGGTGGTCTTCGCCCAGTTTGGCCTTCCCTCGGCACGGCAACACAGGCGGATTGCACAGATTGCATCTGCACACAAAAGGCGCAACTGGAAACCAACAATGGCCATTAAGCGAATTGAATCGCAAACCACAAGTGATTTTGGTTTCTATCTGAACCATTGCTGACTCTTTTGCCATCAAAGCAATCTGCTTCCAACATCATCAAATATAGAAATCAATGCACTTTGGAGTTTTCAAGGCATTTGCCATGACTTGCTTTGGAAACCAAATGATCGCAACTTTGATAAAACTTTGGTTGCTTTGGGGCAAAAGCATCCCAGAAGTAATACTGCACAAGTTCCCTTGACGCAAAACCAAAGCGATGACCGTAGCTCCTTGGGAAGCTGAGATCCAGGCGGATTCGCAAGCACTCTCTGTACAGCTCTTCCGCTTCTCCATACTATCATACCGGGCGCGGCCGTCCAGCCTCCGCGCCAGCTCGAACATGCAGTCTGCCATCAACACGTCCTCGCCCGCGCTGGCGCGGAGCATCCGCAGCCGAAGCTGCTGAAGGTCCAGGATGGAATCCGCTTCGGCCGCTGCATGCTGCACTTCCCCATCCTCGGCGCCGCGCAAAGGCCACAGACGTGAACCATCAAGTGCAACTAGTGGGGAGGCCCGGTGGGGCACATGGATTATGGGATTCTCACATCTGCCAGCAGGTCAGGGACAAATTCTGTACCTGGTCTTGAATATGTCATGCATAGATGACCTCGCGTCACAACCTGTATCAACTCCTCTCTGCCAAAAGTCTATTTCCACTCTGATGACCCAAACGTCCCGGTTTCGGTGTGTTGGTTTGCCCTCATAGTCTTCCCCTGGCACGCACATGCAGAACCGATTCTTGGACAAAAGTGCCTCACCCCGAGCTTCGAGCCTAGTTTGATGGGGCGCTCCTGGCCAGCTGAATCTTTCACCGTCTTCACTGCCATGTCTGGCCTCAAGCACGTACACATCCGACCAAAGGCGTCTTGCTCCAACTGATTTAAGTTACAGGATGCTCCACAGGCAAACAAATCCTTCCAAACTTGCGCGTTGTCACTCTGAAACATCAGTTTTCACGTATCTTATCGGCAGCCGTGGCACGTGTGTCTTTCGAAGATGTTGTAGGCGATGGAGCGGGGGACAATCAGCGGAATACAGAACGCCGCTCGATGGCCTTCCTCTCTGCCGTTGCCCCACTGGGCATCCCTTTTTGAGCCTCTTCCGGGGTCGGGCCTCGGAACGCTTCAACCGCTGAGTTGCTACAGAAACTGATTGCGCTAGCCGCTTGCAACTCTAAGTTTGGGACTGAAGGGGTCTCCGTTCGAGTAGTTGTTCAGCAGGATCCGAAGACGTGAGGCCCAAACCTGTCTTAGCACGATGGTTCACAGAGAACCAAAATCAAAACCTTCAACAACTCCACAATTCAACACGGCTTCGTTCCGCATCACATTTCAGCCGAGCAGCGGCAGGCTCGTGCTGCGTGGCATACAGGCCCTTGCCGAAGTGAGCGCGCTCGTCCACCAGGGACGCAAAGAGCTGCGCGGCCGTCTGCTCCAAGTTTCCGACGTTGCGGAAGGCCTTTTCGTCGGTGTAGTGGTACAAAGTGACCACTTCTTCGCCTGTGCTTTGCAGGACCAAAGTCCAACGCAAACTTCCGTGCACTTGATAAAGCAGTGAACCAATGTACATTGAAAACTTCTGACAATGGCAGCTGCGCCTTTCAAGCCAAATGCTCGCAAGTCGAAGGCATGCTGCCAAACCATCACATCTCCATCGGAAGCTTCGTATTTGTAGGTCCCGAGTTCCCCTACATAGCTGTTGGAATAGCAGCTACCATCGTAGAGCTCGCCGGCCAAGTACCTGGAAGCAAAGCTGTTCTCCGTTCAGTCGAACCAAACACAGTCTGCGGCACCTCTTGGCGAAGTAGTCCGAGAGCTCTGCGCGCTGTGTGTTCAACTGATCCTGGGAACATCGATTGGCAGCCAAGCTGCCCAAAAAAAGAACGTCTGAGTTTTCCCCTCTGCTGGCCCCAAGCAGCACAGCACCCAGAAGTCAGAACTCACCTTCCAGTGTGAAATGAACATCTTTCACGTGAAGCCACTTGTAAGTCTTATTCCAGACAAAACCAATTTCTCATTCGTCATGTTTAAACCATGAAATCTGTTCGCATTTAGTTGGGTCACTCAAGTGACTGCCCGGTTCTGTTGAAGACCAAAGGAAGAAGAGCAGTTTGGTGCCCAGAAATGACAAAAGTGGTGAATTCCAACACGACAAAACGTGTTCCAGAGAATTTACACGCTTGCCTCGTGCATACACACAGGCTAAAGCGCAGTGAGATGGGGCGTGCAGCTGACCACAATTTTGCATAGAATATAACTTAAGTTCTCCCACTTAAAACTGATCAAAAGAACATGAACCATAATTACTTCCACTGGTGCAGTGAAAAAGTACATCTATATTCTGAAGAACATGGAATTGAACCAACCTCTCCTGAAACTGACGTTCAACTTCCTCAAATTCACCCAAGTCATCCCAAGACAGTGAACAAAAAGCAATCCATGATCAGCATGCAGGATGTTTTACGCCCTGAGGCTTTCGGAAGTGTGGATTCGTGGATCAAGAAGGGTTCATGGCAACGATTCTTGGAAAGATTTTTTTTAGACAGTGCATGGCCCAAAGTAGATCAGGACCTTACGTTTGATGCTTGACCCCCTGCAAATCGCTACATTAAAATGTCAATGGACTCAAAATGGTGTCGGTATGGTGTCGGTTAAGGGGAACTCCGTGAAAGCAAGAATCTGATTAAATGATTGTAACTTGTAACTGTAACCTTCTTGCTTCTCGGACATTGTCTTCCGTGCTCAAGTGAGTTTCCATGTTACTTTCTTCGTCAAAGATGACAATTCCTGGTAGGACTCACCTGCAAAGAGAGAATGTAAAGTAGTCTACCTACCCGATTTTGAAAGGGAAATGATTTGCATTTTTTGCGAAACCAGCATGCATCAAACATGTCATTGAATGAAAAGTACAGCAATTTTTGTGGGTAAAGGATTCAATTCAAACACAGACAAACAAATCATTCAACTTGATTGCCTTGATCCAAAAGCCAACATCTTCTTAGACAAACAAACTCTTCGCTGTGGCAAACAAAGGGGACCGCCTCTGTCCCGCCGTAATCCTCGGCCATCCCTTCTGGAACTCTTGATGAGCCCTCCTTGGTGCAGTCTCTTCGAATACAGGTGAAACATGGTGAAACACATAGTGAATCGCAATCAAACGGAACATGAAAGGACTCCAGGAACATCGTTCGCCCGGTTCACCCGGTTGTCCCGCTTTCCTTCGGTTTGCTGTATGGAGGTGCGATGTCTTCTCAGTTTTCGATCCTATGGCGCTGTCTTGGTCCCTGGCATACATGGTCCTTTAAGCTCAACAAAAATTCACAGATCCCGTACGTATACCAGGTTCAATAGGAATTGCAAAATACAGGTCGATACAAGCGATACAAGTTGAGTTTTGGCAGTCGAGGAACAGCACTCTGCAGAACTGCCACCGCTTCCGCGTATTTGGAGTCGCACTCCAAATTCAAGGGAGTGAGACCTGAGCCGAAAAACTTTGACACCTTCAAACAACGGAACCGGACGGGTTGACAGAACAGCTGCACCCTTTTCAGCCGAAGGTTTTTCTGGGATGGTCGCCAAGAAATCCCAAGCAGTCAACATCCACATCACACGCGCATCACACGCGCATCACACGCACATCACACACATTCATCATTCCTCCACATTCATCAGCTCCGAAGAGCTCAGAGGCTGAGGCTCCAGGCCGCTGAGGTCTGTGGCATCAGTCGTGGCCCTGGCCTCCAGCAGCAGCTCGATGAGTTTGACTCCGACCTCACTGGCAGCATCGCTGGCCAAGTGGAGTGGTGTCCGGCCTCAGGGTGCGCACGAAAGCTTGATGAAACCTGAGAACTTGACACTAAAATGCACCAAGCTGAGCATGTCATGGCACATTCCAATTTCCTCGTCAACTTGGGAACTCTTAACTTTTCAGGAAACACCTTGCAACTCCGAGCGCTCCAGAGATTCGGGCCGCTTCCGTCATTGGCATCGACAGCTGCGCGATTTTGCAGCAGCTGCTGGACGCACGTTTCGTCACCCCGGCAGACGGCATTGTGGAGCTCCGTCCGGCCTAGGCGACAAAAGTCCATTCCATCTGAATTGCACGACGACGAGTTGCCTGCTACATCCTGCTACACTGCTACACTACACGACAGAAGAAACAGCAAATGTTGCTAAAGCTTGGCAGAAAGGAGGCAACGGCAACCTCCTCTGCTGGCAACACATCAGGCCGTTTTCTTCTTTGCTGTTCGACCTCGACTCAACTTTGAGCCCACGGCCCAACCTGTTCTTCTTCTCAACAGATTTGCCTTCCTCAGCTGTCATGTCTTGGCCTTGGCATGACCAAGGCAGAACGGCTTTCCATGGCTTTCCTTTCAGCCAAACAGCTCCTAAGAACAGTCCAAGCGCGTGAGTGAGGTAAATCATGATGAACGAATCACATCGAATTCTTCATTCCTGAAATCAAAGGTTTTGTGCCAAGTGCCAAGCTCCTGGTCCCAAAGGATGCCCGTGGGACCTGGTCAACAGGGAGTATTCGCCAGGTACACTGCAAGCACATGTATCACATGTCACATAGGAAGATAAAAAGAAATGAAAGACTCAAAAACCATCCTTTTTGGTCACACGACCCCTTAGTGGCCCATGATAAGTTTGCAGTTTCTGTGTTCGTTGAGCAGCAGCCAGATGCTGTTCGGTCAAAGTTTCTTTGCATGCCGGTTTTGCTAGATATCAACAGCAATCTACTGCATACCGACGACATGGTGTCTGTGACATACCGTCTTAAGCTTTCGTTGCTTTTTGATGTCTTCCTGTGGACACTTAATGCGAAAATGCGAAGCAGAATGGCATCTTACCAGGTCCTACCAGTTGGATGATTGTCTGAAAACCTGTGAAACACATAGCAGGACCAACGCGACCAATGGCAAAATGTCGCCTCCTGGTTTCCAGGCTTCCAGGCAGCCACGCATTGCTAAGATATGAACCCGCTGACATATATCATATATCCGACTGTTACAAGCAGAAGTGAACCTTCCAAATGGTAGATGCTTACATAATCTTACATATCATGGTTGCCATTTTGTTCCGTTCTTACTGACTATAGAGACGCTGCTGACCCTGCCCCTATGCAGATGCACAAAAAATCATGGTTTGTCGTTTGTGGATCAGGCTGACGAGCCAACGGCTGCATGTCTTGGATGATTGGCCGTGAGCGTCATACAGCAGCAGCACTTCGCATGGATTGCAATCCGCAGCTGAAAAAAACAGCGACTTCGGCCTGCTCAACTTCTCGGCGAGAAATTCAAGGAGAGGTATTCGTCTTCTAGCCTACAGGGCAACCGTCCACATGTTCTCTTGACTTCCTTCCAGATCCTTCCAGATCCTTCCAGATGGCTCTTGACACCGGTTGATTTCCTAATTGACTTACCATCACTGCCAAGGGAAGTATTGGTTCAAAATTTGATTAAAAAAAACCTCAGCAGTATCTATTCAAATCTTGAAAAGGTGTCTCAGAAGTATCAGTTCAAGTCATGGTCATCTGAGATGCTATGCCCTGAGGCTATGACAAGATGTTGGGCCTCCCGAGGTGCAGCAAGCTGTTGCCGTAACAAACCCATGAGAAATGCATGGTTTGTGGCACGTGATGGATCCGTTCACTCACGCTGCGGCGTCCCGTGTTCTCCGCCACTAAACAGCGTCAAGGCGCAGGCCGACGAACCGTCTGCTTGGCAAAGGGCTTTCGACGCGTGAGGTCACGGAGGCAACCCAAAATCTCAAGGTATTGGATTCTTGAGCATCACATCTGCCACAATGGTTATTTCAAACACTTAGCATGTTTCATCACATGACCTTCGTGCCTTCGACACCTCTCTAACCAACATGAAATCAAGCTATATCAATCTGACGGGGTTCTTCCACAACCACAGAGGCCAGTTTTGCGATGGTAACCGGTAGAAGTTGTCGCCCAGTCTTAACCAAAGCCCGCGTTCGTTGGATTGTTTTAAGACCGCTCTGAAGACCCCATCAGAAGCAACAGGTCGCAGGATAGTGCTTTGACCATCTCACTTTCGCAGTTGCTGGCCTCGCAAGTTGCTCAAAAGTGAAGGGACGCGGTGAGGCTCAGGCTATAATCCTACACTCAGCTTGAACCGGGTTGGAAGCCTTTGGTGCGCTGTGTTCAGTCGATACAGCTTGCAGTGCGAAGGTCCGCGTGATACGACGCAAATTCCAGACATCTGAACCAACACCCCTTCTCCAAACATGCAACTGTTTCCCCACCAACAATCTGTCTGGTGACTTGTGAATGTCCCTCACACCCTCACGCCCCACCTTCACAGAGCAGTTCGGCCGGCCAAACGCAGAAGTTCCTGTGCCTCCTCCACCTTTCCGCGCTCCTGCAGAGGTTGGATTCCTCGACACATTGACTTCCAAACGTCTGAAATCTGATATGCCAAGCACGGTGGCGGCAGGATGTGAGGTCCTTGAGAAACTTCGCCAAATTCCTCCTGAAACCCACGGTCTCTTTGTGGTGTTCTCCATGACGTGATCTGCCTTGGCAAGCCCCGTCTCTGCAGAAAACTCAGAAAATAGCTAGAGGGCCGCCATCTCCCTGGAATCACGAACCGGGTTTCTGAACACACCGACGCAACAAAAAAGAATCTTCCCAACCTTGAAGGTACTAGGAGTAGGCACCACCTCAGAATAATTTCAAAATTTATTCCAAGGTGGGGGTAGTACTACGGTGCCCTAAAAATAGTTTATAGATAAATAGTCAACCACCTACAGAATAATCCGCCGACCCTGGCCTTCGCCAAGGCAGGGGCGGCGCCTGGGACCACCGGAGGTGTGGAACCTGCTTTGTCTTGGCTGCTCCAGGGTTGCAGCCTGCGCTTTGCCTGCACATCCCTCGCGGCAGCTTCCACCAAGCTCCTGGCCGTCAGCGTTCCAGCATTGCAGCCTGCCCTTTGCCTGCACATAGCCCTCTCTTGTTACGGCATTCGAGCCTGCCATTTGCCAGGCTTCAAACCCCTAAAACCCCTAAAACCTGCCGTTTGCCAGGCTTCAAACCCCTAAAACCCTCCGCGGCAGCTTCCACCAAGCCTGGCCGTCAGCCTTTGCTGCTCCAGCAACCCTCTCCAGGGTTGCTGCTCTTTCCTGGCCGTCAGCGTTCCAGCATTGCAGCCTGCCCTTTGCCTGCACAGCCTTCTCTTGTTAGGGCATTCGAGCTGCCGTTTGCCGGCTTTTTTCAAAACCCCTTAAAACCCTCCGAGGCAGCTTCCACCAAGCCTGGGCCCGTCAGCCTTGCTGCTCCAGGGTTGCTGCTCTTTTCCTGGCCGTCAGCGTTCCAGCATTGAAGCCTGCCCTTTGCCTGCACATAGCCCTCTCTTGTTAGGGCATTCGAGCCTGCCGTTTGCCAGGCTTCAAACCCCTAAAACCCCTAAAACCATCCAATTCCTTAGCGGCAGCTTCCACCAAGCCTGGCCGTCAGCCTTTGCTGCTCCAGGGTTGCAGCCTGCCCTTTCCTGGCCGTCAGCGTTCCAGCATTGCAGCCTGCCCTTTGCCTGCACAGCCTTCTATTGTTAGGGGCCTGCCGTTTGCCAGGCTTCAAACCCCTAAAACCCTCCGCGGCAGCTTCCACCAAGCCTGGCCGTCAGCCTTTGCTGCTCCAGGGTTGCAGCCTGCCCTTTCCTGGCCGTCAGCGTTCCAGCATTGAAGCCTGCCCTTTGCCTGCACATAGCCCTCTCTTGTTACGGCATTCGAGCCTGCCGTTTGCCAGGCTTCAAACCCTTACAACCCCTAAAACCCTCCACATCCCTCGCGGCAGCTTCCACCAAGCTCCTGGCCGTCAGCGTTCCAGCATT
>CAMXCT020000788.1:103112-169600 GCA_947184155.2 Cladocopium goreaui | reverse complement strand
CACCATCTGCAATGCCAACTGCCTTTGGGGCTTCATAGTGAATCTTTCCAAGCCATCCAAGGAGACGGTGTGGAGTATCATTAGGCCGCGGCGACGACTGACGCAGTTCAGCGAGAACACACTCTCCAGTCCTTAATACAAGGCGGAATCAATAACAAGAATTAATCATGAGGTATATCCAGCAACCACGAACGGCGGTCACTAATAGTAGCTAATAGTGGCTACTAGTATCTGAAAGCTCTTTGCTCAGATTCAAACCTCTCTGCATTGATCTTATGAATCTAGATGAATTTTGATCTGGAAGAGACGCGCTTTTTTTAATCTGATGCGGTCAATGGCGCTCACGGAGGTGAAAAAAAGTACACAAAAATAACGTAATCTAAAATTGGGATACTGGGAGGATCTACAGTGGACACTTTTGTGAGATAAAAAAACATAAAGAAAACAATCCAAATTGATCTCTCCATCTTGCAGGTGAAAGGTGTTCACAGTTGCTTTCATGGTATCCACATATATTCTCACGGTATAGCTTGTTCTGGGCACCGGCCAGAACAAACTTCTCATCAGTCATGAAGACAGTTTCCAGGAATTGCCATCAAGATGGCAGCAATATGCAGCTAACCTTAGATTTGAACAAGAAGCCCAGAAATGTCACACAATGAATTCAAAGTAAGCACCACAATGCCTAGCAATCCATTTGACAGGATGTCCTCTGACTACTTTGGCAAACAATATGAATCAATGACAGTGTGCTCCTGAAATGTCCGAGTCAGCATTTGCATTCACTATTTTTTCCCATCTGTCGGCTCTCTGCGTTCCGATGTATTCCGCATGCAAAAATCACAGGCAAAAACTCCCGCATCTGACCGGAATTGACACATATATATCATATATGCAAATGATTGCAAATGGATGCAAGTTGCAGCTATTGTGCAAACCTGTTCATCATCAATCCTGCGCTCTGCTCAGGTAAGGTTTGGTTTGGATTTCCCACCTTAGCAGAATGTGAAGAGAGATAGAACATCTTCCAAACACTTACAATCACAAACACAAAAAAAAACGCAGATAAAACATTGTAAAAGTATAGAAAATACATGAAAATAATTGAAAATAATTGAAAATACATTAACATATCAAATGTTACATTCCAAACTGCACCCAGCCACTGGCTTTCTGAAGACACCGTTCACAACTCAATAGATGCTGTTTGGTCAACTCATGAAATATGTCCTTGATGTTTCTGATGTTCACCATGCCGTCATCTGACTTTGTGGTCAACGTAGGTAATCCATCTGCCGAGGTTGAAATTGTACACTTCTCATCACCAGCATATCGGTGCCTGACTGCGTTAAACGTAGCGGGAAAAAAAACAACATATCAAAGGATGCCTTTGACTTTACAAAAAGGTTCTTGGCCTGATTTGTTCTGACATTGGTTTATGATCAAACAAAAGGCTGCAGCTAGATGCAATCAGATGCAAATAGCATCCAATAGCTACTATGTAAATGACCCAACACTCATTTAATCTCATTTATAGTCGTCGTGTGTATTTGTATAACAGGTACAGAAAAAATGTGCAGCATAAGGTACGCAATAGTCATCCTGTACTGCACGTCCTTATGGCTGATCAGAAAATACCATCCATCGGTTGTCCTGTTCACTGAATAACCTTCATAGTCTCTGTCTGGAAATTGAAGCATCGTAAAAATGCAGTCATGGTCCGCATCCATTTCAAGCACCTGATCAGGGTGGCGATGCAAAACACATAATAAAACCATATGAAACCACAATAACTCTACTTTGTCATATGCAGACAAGATGAAACGTTAGACAAGTTTAATAGGTTACCATCTGTAGCAAATTCATGTTTGATGAAACGCAAATAAGGGCAAATAGAGGGCAATAGATGCAAATATCATATGCATTTGGATTAATAAGATGCAAACAGAAAGATATTACTGGCCCCCTGACAACAGCCTCTTGGTCAACTACTCCTGGAGCATCATCCTCTCGTAGTGGAAGCTCCTTTCTGCAGCCTTCCTTCCACTTCCACAACTGAGTGAAAAAATACACAATGAAGGTTCTGCCACCAGCATTGTCATTCGAACAATCTGTGCTACGTATCTGAATGCAATCACCGCCGAGCTTGTCCCTGACAATCATGATGTGCTCTTGCTTGGCTACTCTGTACCTCAGCTGAATAGCTTGGCGCCTTTCAAACAGACAACGGAGACATTCTTAAAGATATTACAAATGTGGACACCAAATAACAATTTAATTCTCATTAAATATCAAGTGTTATTAACGAGTATTATATAACCAATCATGGAAAACATACAAACCAAAGTAATGTGCAATGGACGCTAATTGTAGGTTCTCCACATCCGGGTGATGCACAATGTAGTGCAAACCATTTGCTCCTCTGTCTGCAAAGTGTCCCAAATAACCATCTGATGGAAAAATGCTGATGGCCTGAGCACAGGCAGTCAGAACATGGGATAGACATGACCTACTTGACCAATGTGAGATCCTCTCCAGGAGTAGATAGCGGCTAATGGCATTAAGTTGCAGTCTAAACAAATGTTTAAAAGTTTTGTTACATACAAATGTTAACAATCCATAAGTATCTTTTTCCCAACGCCCACCTCAGTTTGTGACTTCTCCTCTGCTCTCAGAATCCATGCTGGCATTGGAGACGGATAGGAAGACGTGTCAAACATAGAAGCATGTACGCCATGATCACTGTCTGGCTCCTTGCCCTTGATATACTGCTTCATGAAGCGAGACACTTGGCAAATGTCCCACCCGCAAACCTTGAGTGGACAGCGTCGCCGCTTGTACTCACATTTGGCAGCCTTAGCTTTTTGATCTTTTGCTGACTGCCACAACTTTTTATGTTTTACTCAAAAATATCTTGCTTTAAAAAAAACAAAAATACAAAAGGCAAAATAAACAAAATATTTGAAATTGTCACATAAGGAGCCTTTCGAACTTGAGAATCTTCTTTCCTGCCAGGTTATCGAACCATCCCCAGGTTGCAAATGTAAAGCTGCAAATATATATGTAAATATATACACAAATGCAAATAGGTACAAATAATCACAAACAGGTACCTACATTGAAATTTGGATTGTATGCAGTATACAATCATGAAAAAAAGATATAAACAAAATTACATTTTCGATATGTGTCAATTATACCACGAAGCATGAAAATGGTAACTGTATTATTTGTAAATCTCTTGAATGACACGTTAGTAAAGAAAATTGTTTCATCAAAAAATCAATTAGAACCACATATCTGTGTAGTTTTTAGATGTTTTTAGTTTGTTTTGAACATGATTGTGAGAGATTATGATAACATAATAAATAAATATATATATATATATGTGCAAGATGACAGGTCCAGCGGGTCATACCCCCCCAGGTCAGGCAGGTCAGTCCACCCCCCTTCCACAGGTATTTGCTGCTATTTGCGCTTATTTGCAGATGCTTTTTTTGCATTCAACGCATTCCAAAAACCAATCTAAAACACATCAAAAATTCCACATAAAAGATATATAAGTCAATTAGTCTTGTGGCTTCAACCTTTTTTTCACATGAAATCCTTATTAGTACTTATTAAATGTTATTTGACATTTTGCCCGTTTTTCCACTTGTTCGGTGATCTCAGGCCGTGGCAACAGGGGTAAACACAACAAGGGGAAACACAACTAGAAAACAGCAACAGGAAAATGATGCAAAATGAGAAATATTGCTTTTATGGTAAACCAGAAAAAGTTTCTTTTGTAAGATATGGAAATTTATAGTGTAACAAATTTATAAGAAAACAAAATTAATATATCCAAAAAATGCATATCTCGGACGGCTTTCAGCTGCAGCGCACGGCAGTGCAGTGCGGCTGCAGCAATGTCCTGGTCAGTTAGCAGGTCTCGATAGATCTACCAATCGCCTCACTGCTCGATTCGCAGTGAAGCTATGCAGGTGACGTCTCGCCTCAGTCAATACCTGGTGAGGAATCTTCATTCGCACACCAGCAAATTTCATGAAAAGTCCAATGTGGGGCCTAGCTTGTGGCTGAGTACGGATCACCGCAGGAAACAAACTTTTCAGGCTTGCCATAGCCTGCTGTACTGGTCTCAACATCTGCACAAAGGTCGGTTTCTGAAAAAGCTCAGTAGGTTTGCGCAAACAAAGCTTCAGAGAACCATCAACGGAAAAAGGAAATTGAAATTCCCTATCAAGTAAAAGAGCAAAAGTGAATTCCACATCAGACACTTCTCTCACCGTCTCACCCAAACGCTCAGCTGCACAAATCCAATGGACGACTGCCACCACAAACTCCCTTGGGATCTTGAAATTGCCATGAACACATTGCACCTGCCAAGACACCGGCAGGAAATCTTCCCATGGAATCCAGAGATCGTCATCCTCTGTGTCTGAGGAGTCCACGCAAATCGGTTCAGTCTCATTTGTGACCTCACTGCTTTGCTGCTCTGCCACCTCAGTGTAAAACAAGCGCAGTTGGCGAAGTCTAGTCGCCCAGCCCTCCAGAATGGATGCTACCGCAGAATGTGATCTCCAAAAAGACTGTGGACGGTCTCTATTGGTAGTCACAGCCACTCTATCTGCCACCTCGTTCCAGTGTATGACCCAGTCCTCGAACGGGTCAGTGCTAGATTCGGGTGCCAAATGCGAAGGAATCCATCTGAAGTCAGTTTGTAGCCCACGTCTGTCGCTGAGTGCTTGCTTCACCAAGTGCCAGAGATCATGGTTGGCAACTTCATCTGGCAGCATGTCAAACTGATCGATATAATCTGCCACATGAATGGTAGACTGCGAATCCGACCAGATGCATAGTCCAAGCTCTGTGCCACTCGGCCAAAGAACTTCTGCAAGCAAGGCCGCAAGTTCAGCTCGGTCAATGGTTTGAGTTACCCCGCTCAGTGGTGCATGTGCTAGGACGTCACCCCTTGTAGCATCAACTACTCCCCATGAGGCTAAGTTGAGCATAGGAAACTGGTGGTTATTACAGGACCCATCAATAAAAAGGTGGTGATACCCTTTCTGCGGTGGTGGGAGCAAATAAAAAATTCCATCCTTCTCCAGCTGGCACAATTGCTCTCGCCATTCAACCACGCAGCGCTGACGTGGAACAAGCAAATGGTGCAATGTGCAGGGTGGAAGTGCCACATTGTCATGGTACCAGTTCGGGATGGCATTCTTGATGTGTTGAAACCTAGGGCAAACCAACCAATGAGCCCGATCGTCTTCGCATCCACATTGTGTGCACATGGGTGTCTTCTCCTCATCGTACTTGGAATGCTCATATGCTGAAACAAAAGCGCCAGAGTGCAAGGCAGAGATTCGTGCTCTATCCAAGGAAGAAACTGTTGTGCAATCCAGCTTAGTCAGAAGACCATCAAGGCCTTGTAGCCCCTGCATAGTTTTGTGACGCACCTGAGATGCTACAAACTGTAGCCAGGCATCTTCCAGCAGCAAAGTAAAGGTCTTGTGATCCAACATCATGAAATTCCAACGATGTCCCTCATGGTCCAAAACAAATGGTGGCCCATCAACCGTCCAGCCAATGTTTGAAAGGCAGTGCATCAATCTGGAAAAAGGTCCCGGTAACAAATTGCCAGTATAGTTTGAGAACCATGTCTTCCACATCGGCAGTAAGTCAGGGCTTTTCTGCAGCATGCGGCGAAAAGTTGCCAAGCAAAGATGCAGTTGATAAAAACCAGGATCTGCATTCATGTCATCCGACAACGACAGTCTCAAAAGAGGGTTTGATCCCGCTCCATTAAGCTGCAAAGTTTTGACAGCCGTTCGACGCAGCTCATTGGCGTAGTTGTCTGCGATCAAGCAGTTTGCAGAGCCGTGTAGTGCTTTAGGCCAGAAGACCTTTGGGAGCACACTCAACTTCTGTGACTTTGGTGCCATAGATCTTTTCCTTGCCGATGTTAAATGTAGACCGATAGACCGTTTTTGGTTTTAGGCCACCTGCACCTTCGGAAAACGTGTGTTCTCCGATCCTGAAGTTATCTAACTTTGGATCCCACGGCCAGAGCAGCAGCCATTCTGATGTATCTGCCAACCCATGATTGCAAAACACATTTGGCTCAAGAACACGTTGGCTCAAAATGGCTCAAGACTTTGACTTCCCAGCTTTCAAAAAAAAAAGGGGAGGAAGGGATGTAATGTAGTTGGCTCAAGACCAGTGTGGGCAAAGTTACCCACACTGGGGCTGGGAAAAAAAATGGGTAAGATGGGATTGGTAACTAGATGGCTCAAAACCAATTTCGGCAAAATTTCCAAATTGGTGCGGTAGGGCAAGGAAAAAGTAGGAAGGGAATTGGGAAGGGATGGTTGGGACTGGGCTGGATATGACCAGGGGTAACATGATAACATAATGTAATGTAACCTTGGGGTAATGCAACCTTATAATTTTCAACATGGCATGGCATGAAACCATCAAACCATAAACCATGTCAAACACAACATTTCAAACATTTTTGGCATGGAACAGGGGAGGTGGTCTGACCCCTCTCAGTTCTTTTCGATTGTTTTTTTGTTGCCACAAGTGGCAGCGCTGTGGAACCAAGCTGTAGAATTCTCTGCAGCATGGCCAGCAGGGGAGGCGACCCCTCTCGCTGACTAATTTTTTTTCAACAAATCAAACAATCAAACCATGTAAAACACATGATGTTTCAATTTTTTGGCATGGATTGGGCAGCAGGGGAAGTGTCTCACCCTGTTCACTGACTGGATCATTTTATTTTGGATTGTTTATTATTTTGTTGCCACCAGTGGCAGCGCTGTGGAACCAAACTGTAGAATTTTGGCATGGCCAGCAGGGAGGTGGTCTGACCCCTTTCACTGACTGGATTGTTTTATTTTTTCAACAGGCTAAACCATCAAACAATGTTTATTTTTGATTTTTTGAAGAGGAGGTGGTTTGACCTCACTACCTGGAATGCTGGAGTTTTTTTGACAGGTGCCGACATGCTAAGCGATCAAAGCAATGAAACCAGGGAGAGCTGCCAATTTCACCATTTTTTGTTTGGCAGCCAGCCTGGAAGGAAGACAAATTCAAACAAACCAATGGAAGGTGGTCTGACCTTCCGACCCCTCTGTGAAGAAATTGCAGTGTTTAATCCCATTACCTTCTGTCAGTCAGAAATGTAACTGGGGAGGGGGGCAGGGCGATGCAAAAAATCACCAACTGGGTGTTGAGTATATATGCATCCCTTTGTTGGAGCTAGATCTATCTTTGTACGATTTATCTTGGATGATATTACCCAAGATGAAGGTGGTCTGAACTCTTTAACCACTGCTTCACCGAAATTTCACTGGATATTGTTTCTGAAGTGCTAGTATTTAGCCAATTGTTCCATTGTTTTTGAAACATTTTCCTGGCCAGCATCACTGTTGAATAGTGTCTAGTTTTTGAACCCGGTGTATCTTTTAATGGATCTACCCTAGATGGGGACGCCCTCAATGTTTTACTTGTGCCAACCTCATCATCGGGCAAGGGAACCACAGAGAACATATGTAAACACCATTGATTTTTGATCAAGAGTCGTATGCTCCAGGATAACTTGATGAAGCGTTTCTTAACCACACTATTTTGATGGATTTCATCAATTCGTTTTGATGCCCTTGTTCCCACTGCCGCCACAATGTTTAGATCATTACCCTTCCCCGGTTTCGCCCTGCAGGACACCTGGGACCTGTGGGCACCAGCAGGCACAAGAAGTTTCTTGTGCCTGCTGGTGTCTACATTCTACAGTTGGCGCTCCGGTTTCTGATGATGAAACTCAGCTTGCAATCAAAACTCTGGAGGTGAAGGATGGTGGGCCTTCAAATCCCTCTTGGTTAACACGGGGGAATCGATAATAATGCATGTTGATGGTCTCCAAAATCCCCTCACCTGCACAACTCAGGACCTGTGGCTGCCACTGCAGGTGGAACTGTTGAGACAACGGTTCCGCCTGCAGTGGCTGCCGCCGTTTCATTGAAATCTCAGCATGGGTGCAGCTGCTCCGCAAAATCTCGTCGAGCGATTCGCTTTGCAAGGTCTTGTCCATAGCAACTTCACCCATGATGGAATTTGAACGGATGCTGTTCCCTCCAGCAGTGGCAGGCGTCTCAGTCGACCGAGACGCCTGCCACTGCTGCAGGGAACTACTTGCTGCCAGTGTGGAGGGAACGGCACGTTCAACCATAGGATGGGTCACCCTATGGTTGGACGTGCCGTTCCCTCCAACACGCTGCAGGGAACACTTGCTGGCCAGTGTTGTGGTCTGACCCGACTCCTGCATTCGAAATCGACAGTAGGAGCGCCTTGGAGTCAACACTGGCTATGGTTGAACGTAACGTTCCCTCCAACACTGGCATGAGAGATCTCGTCACTCTTGTGCCAGTGTTGGAGGGGACGTTGACGAGCGGAGCCATTCATTGCGGAGCCGCGTGCAATCTGCGGAGACTTAGTTCCTTGGACATCAATCATGTCCCCCTGTGGCAGACTGGTAGTAAAAGGGAAATTATTAGGGGAACCTTCATCATGGTTGACACATGGGGTCAGACCGCCGTGCATCATGTTCTATGTGCATTACAAGTAGACAGAAGAAGGGCCACCACCCACACCACCAAACACTGGAATGCCGAGATGCCTGCCACTTACGGACTCCAAAAAAACAGATGTGTTTTGACGTGTTTCCCTATGCAACATTTCTTCCAACGGGTTTGGCTGGATTGTGCGATGGTATGCGTGCTATATTATCTTTTGTTTTGGAGGGAGGGGTTCTATTGAAGGTTGTAAGACCCCCTTAACTAAACAACAAGGAACTATGTTAGTGCATTTGGTTTCTGAAACACCAGTTTGTACCTAAATTTTACCATTGGTTTTGGGTCGGGGCATTCAAGCAGTTTTTTCAGCTTCAAGCCCAGCAATACGGAACCATGCCCGCGCCTCCCGGAAAAACAACTAAAAGGCTACAATTTCTTGTGCCTCGGCCAATCATAAAAGCGAAGAAAAATCCCAAGGATTCCTGGTTCCATATTCAGAAATCTTTAATCACCTCTTGGCGGCCAGAGAGACTCGTCAAATACTATCTGACGTTGGTCAAGCACAATTGGGAGACTTGTGGTCTGGCTATTCAGCTCAAGAAAGTGCTGATCCGCAAGAAAGGTGAGAGATGGCTCGAAGCCCAGGAGGTCGCTGGTGGTCTGACCCCAGCTTCTAATGAAAAACAACAGTGAAAGATGCTGTTTAGTTAGCATGATATTGTACAGACTCAGACCGATTAGCTAGTGGTTTGTAGTTTAATTAGAAATTCAACTGTGGCTTGACCGCACTCTTGCTTTGGAAAAAAATACCACCGCTAGTTGCAGTGAAACTGTTCCCAAATCATCTTTTGGTGTTAGACTGCACTGGATCTAGCACTTGCCCAACTCAGGACTTGTGGACTTGCTGATCTAGCCAGCAGATCCAGATGAGTTTCAACAACTATGTTGTTGAAATTTACCTGGATTTCACAGGAGGAGACGCTGGAGCCAATGGATCCATACGAATGTCGCATTGGCGAAAACACAGGGTTCCAGCCTGGGCCTTGGGTTTTCGCTAATGCGACATTGGTATGGAGGTGCAGGAACCAATGGATGCATACCAATGTCGCATGGGCGAAAACATGGGTTTTAGCCTTGGTCTGAACCCACTGGCTCCTGCAAGGGTCCCTGAAGGAGCCAATGGATTCATACCAAGGTTTGGGATGAATCTGGTGGTGGATTTCGATGTGAGCCATGGGCCCAGTGGCTTCTGGCAGAGATTCTGCCAGGACCCACTGCACCCATACGAATGTGGCATTGGCGCCTTGGTCTGGACTGGTGTTCAAATTCTAGCAGTGTGCAACTGCTGAGCATTCGCCAGGTGTTGCACACTGCTGGAATTTGGATCTCAAATTTGGATATCAACATGGGTTGGTGCGTGCCGAGGAATGCTTCTGAATCAGAATGTTTCAGAATCAGTTCTCAGTTCCAGGCACCAGTTCTCAGTTCCAGGCACCAACAAGGATCATACTTTTGGAGGCTTGGCTTGATTAGGGGGCCGGTTTTCCACCAGGAAATTTGTGTTATTCACAAGTTTTGTAAGGGTTTTGCACTGAAAAATCTGTGTTTCTCACCAATTTTGTATGGGTTTTGCACTAAAATTGGAGTCCAAGATGTTTTTGGAATTGCTGATGTTTTTTTTGAAGGAGTCCTTTGACGTTCTCCAAGACCACACAACTGGGTTTGTGATGGCAAATATATTCAAGGCCATACAGACCGATTTGTCCTCGTGGATCCTGCACGCCCTTCTTTTTCCCAAGAACACTGTAACTTGGACAGGGGTAGCCAGCCACATAGACATCACATGATGGGGCTGTTGCGGCATTCCTCTTTGACATATCTTTGCACACGGGAGAAACGTCGAGATCTAACAGGGAGCAAACATGGCGATATAGTTTCCTCTTGTCGGGATCACTATCGGACCACATTGAAGTTTCGATTTGCTCGCGAAACCCAAACAAAGTAAGAGCCGCTAAATCGGATCCCATTCCTGCACAGTCGCTCCCCACACGAAGTTTACCTCTTCCAGGTCGACTTGCGCTGGGCTCACCAGCCTTTTCTTCGGCCAAATTGAGAATGCGATCGAAATGTTTTTTCATTTCTGCTGATTTTTTTGGTTTGCTGCCCAAGGTCAGGCCATCAGACTTTCTGCCCGAGGTCAGACCATCAGACTGCTTGCTGCCCGAGGTCAGACCATCAGACATGTTTTTTTTTCTAGTTGCCAACTTGGACAACATGGTCTAAGGCGGCGAGTCTGAGTTCATTTCCGAAAATGTCACAATGAATTGCTAATGATACTTATGCTGACTTGCTTATGTCTTTTCTATCAGTGAGATTGGCTGCTGTTACAGTAGTAACTGACACTGACTAATCAACGTATGTGCCTGTGAGCCAGACTCCGGAAGCAAGAGCGTTGGATTGTATTCTCTGACTACTCCAAGGTCTAGTGTCTCTGGAAAGTAGCGTTTGTACCAGCGTAAATGCGTAAGGGGAGTACGAACTTCATACTCCCCTTACGCGGAGCCGGCCCAGGCTGAGAATGCGTAAGGGGAGTATGTAAATGCGTAAGGGGAGTATGTACGCTAGCGGCGCTAGCGTTCATACTGTCCTTACGCGAAAACCTACTCCTCTTACGCGGACCCGGCCCGGGCTGGCAATGCGTAAGGGGAGTACGAACTTCATACTGTCCTTACACGGATGCGTTCACGTTAACGCTGCTTACGCGGCCCCGGCCCGGGCTGGCAATGTGTAAGGGGAGTATGTAAGGGCCAAAATTGGTCTACACTTAACGTCGCCCAAAATGGAACATGTAAAATGTTAAGTTTGCATGTTCGCGGGAACTCCACTGAACTTTTTGGTGTTTCAATTTCCAATGCTCAATGCTGTATTTTGCACTACTTGGTCTAACACAGCAGAACAAAAACAGCAATGCAGTCATAACTGAACATGACCCTCGGTCAGTCACACAATTGAATTGGTGCAAGAAGACTGGCTAACGCACTTTTTCAAGAGACTTGCTGTCATCATCCCCGGCAGCAGCATCACCCTAAGCGCCCAGACTTGTCAGTCAAGAGCGTCATTGTAGCCAAACGCTCAAAAAACTTTCAGCTTTCAGCTGTGTGCACACGCACCCCTGGTTTGCTGAACGAGCGTTTTTCATTTTCTAAACACAAAACCACTTTGGCCTGATTCTGGCCAATTTCCTCCCATTTGGAAGTGGGTTCTGCATGGATGTGGTGTTGCAGGCACGCAGTGATCTGGACGTGCTTGGCTTCAAAATTATCACTCATGAACAACTTCAGATGAATTTCGATTCCTGACCTGTACTGCAAAACAAAGACATGTCGTTTCACTGTCAAGAAGTCGCGGGCGACTACAGCCCCTCCTCGCAGCATCATGTGCCAAAATGCACGTTTTTCTGGAGAGCTATTGGTCACAAAGGCCACGTTGGCCTCATCCAAAGAAGAAGTCACGGCGGTCAGACCAGCCTGCAAAGCCGCTTGACGTTCTTCAGGCGAAGCTTCGTCGTCGATCCAAGCAGTGCGTCCTTGCAGCAAAACATAGAAGAAGTGCATCGGTTTCTTCTCCTGTGCCAACTTGCACATGTTGTCCACATAGGCCTGCTTCTTGATTCGCTCTCTGTCGTTCTTGGCCTCTTCTGCCTTCTGTTTCTGGATGTCCTTGCGGCTAGGCTTCTCGGAATCCAGAAGAAAATTGTCTTCAAAGGCTTCCACACGCCTTTTTTTCACTTCCTGGAGGCACTTTTTTTCCTCCTTTTTCATTGCAGCATCGAACTTGTAGCCTCTGACTGGGTCTCTGCCTTCTTCACCTTGGCCCCCTCTGGCCAGACCAAGAGAGGACGCTTGGCCCCCTCCGGTCAGACCACGAGAGGACGCTTGGCCCCCTCTGGTCAGACCCTTCAGATCGGCTTTTCGTTTTCGAAGGAAGGCTGCCTCTGTGTTTTCGGGCAGTGCAGAAATTGGCTTCTTGCTTCCTGCATCAAAACGCGTCTTGCGACCTGATGTTTTGTTTTTGGCCACATAGCATTTGTTTTGCGAATGCAAAACTCGGGCAGCCTCAACTAAAACTTCGTCAACCACAAAATTGTCAACCACATCACCTACTCTGGAATCCAAACTCAGCCCCCAACGGCGGCTGAGTTTGGATTCCAGAGTAGGTGATGTGGCTGACAATTCCAGCCAGTTCACCTGCGCCGGAATTCAAACTCAGACGGGGTCAGACCACCGTCTATTAGGTTCCATCTCATGCAGGCTCTCAGCTCGTCATTGTTCAGATCAGCACTGGGATGTGTTCTAGAAAACACATGCCAGTGTTGGACGGAGCAGCGGCAGCCAACTCGGAGACCTGTGCCCCCGCCAGAGTGGGGGATCTAAGTCTAGTCTATGCATGTCATTTGCTGGAACCAGGCTAAGCTATATCTATTGTAACAGCGCTAGTATCTACGTTGATTGAATTTGTGTGGTAAATCTCGCACTAATTAATCATCCCCGGGGGCTTCGTTGAAGGGTCAGTCATGTGACATGTGCTTATGTGTGTATGCGCAGCAAGCAAACCAGGCGTAGTAAGCAAACCAGGCGTAGTATTCCAGCCCGGCCGGGGCCCATGGGTCTCTCACAGGGCAACTCCGTTGTGGCCGGTGCGGCCGAAAGGGCCCTTTGAGTTGTTCACGCCGACTGCAACGCCCATCAGGTGGGCTATCGGCTATCTTCTTGTTGTCGTCATCTCTCTTTTCCGCTTTGATCGGGACAGCTGTCTTCCGATCTATTCTGCGGGTCACAACAATCGCTTCATGCAATCAACTCCGCCAACTTCAAGAGCTCATAGATATGAGTGATCCAGGAATGGCTGAATAATAGCCCCAAAATGTTCCTACAAAAAGGATTCAGCCATGCCTTCTAATCACATATGAGCGAATGATTCGTCATCACCTGTGTTTGGATGAAATTGACAGTGTGCGTGATGATATGACGAGAAGCGGCCCCAAAACAAGGCCAGGGGTGGGGCGGGGAATCGCCTAAACCAGCTGGACGTACTCCAGCATGTTTTCAACTAACAACCATATTCTTCGCCAAAAGATGGCCAACAAAGATTCGCTGCGGCCAACTCAGGGAATCTCGGTTTGCCATCTGTCAAAGGGAAGGGACGACAATATGTGGGGGTGTGCTGTGCGTGTTTGATCATATTCAGTGCGGGGCCTAGAGAGGAAGCATGTAGTTTCCGTGACAACCAAAATCAGAAAAAAAAACACACCACCGCCTATTGGCGATGGAACCGTATTGAACAAGGTGGGGTGTGAAATGGGTGGTTATTATTGGATTGGGGTTATTTGGCCAGTTGCTACTTCCCACTTAAACAAACGGAGCGGACCTGGCCGGCGGGGCAGGCGGTGCGGGTAGCAGTCTTCTATTTATTCATAACTGGGGTGCCTGATGTGTTCCAGCGACAATGAATTAATTAGTTTCAAACATCCCCATGTAAAACCCCTCAGGCTACACGTGCAAACGGCATATCTTGAACATATTCAAGGTCCCGGCTGAGATCAGATGAATAAAGATCTTGAACATATAATAAATATATATATATCTATCTATCTGTTCAACCTCTCCAGATTTAATCCATGACCAATCGTATTTGACATGGATACAGTCACATCGCCCTCTGTGGCCCACATCTGCCCACCGAATCCCGGCCCACATCAGTTAGGGCTCTGGCTCATGAATGACGAAGTCATAACGGCGGCTAACAAAAGCCAGCGCGAGTGAAGATGTTGAACATTGCACAGCAGCTGCACCCATGCTTGCATTAATGCCAATTTGATATCCAAATTCCAGCAGTGTGCAACTGCGGACGAATTGGTCAGCAGTTGCACACTGCTGGAATTTGAAATCCACAGGTCCTGAGTTGTGCAGGTGCTAGATCCGGTCGGAATTCATACATCATGACACCAAAAAAGGATTTTGGAAACCATCAACATGCATTATTATCGATTCCCCTGTGTCAACCACGTGGGATTTGCAAGCCCACCATCATTCAACGCAACAGTCGTCAACAGTCTGATTGTAAGCTGAGTTTCATCAGAAACTGGAGCGCCAACTGTAGAATATGGACACCTGTGGGCACAAGCAAGATACGCCAACTGTCATATTCTGCTGATGCCCACAGGTGCACATGTCCTGCGGGGTGAAACCGGGGAAGGGTAATTAGTGATCTAAACATTGTGGCGGCGGTGGGAACAGAGGCATCAAGAAAAATGGAGGTTAAGAAACACTTCATCAGGTTAGCCTGGGGCATACGACTCTTGATCAAAAATCAATGGTGTTTACAGACATTCTCTGTGGTTACCTTGCCCAATGACGTGGTTGGTACCAGTAAAACATTGAGGGCGTCCCCGTCTAGGGTAGATCCATCAAAAGATCCATTCAGAAGAGGTATTTCCTTTCGGTGAAGCAGTGGTTAAAGGGGTCAGACCACCTTCATCTTAAGCAATACCATCTAAGATAGAATCGGCGCCAAAAAAATAATATAGCACACACACACACACAACCCAACCAAAACAGTTGGAGGAAATGCTGCATATGAAAAATCATCAAATCACCTCGGAATGAAAAACAGACCCAGTTCATGATTTTTTGGATCGCCCTGCCCCCCTCCCCAGTTACACTTCTGACTGACAGAGGGTGAGATTGGTTTGTTTGAATTTGTCTTCCTTCCAGGCTGGCTGCCAAACAAAAAATGGTGAAATTGGCAGCTCTCCCTGGTTTCATTGCTTTGATCGCTCAGCATGCCGGAACCTGTCAAAAAAACTCCAGCATTCCAGGTAGTGAGGTCGAACCACCTCCTCTTCAAAAAATCAAAAATAAACATGGTTTGATGGTTTAGCCTGTTGAAAAATAAAACAATCCAGTCAGTGAAAGGGGTCAGACCACCTCCCTGCTGGCCATGCCAAACAAATTCTACAGTTTGGTTCCACAGCGCTGCCACTGGTGGCAACAAAATAATACACAAAAATCATGTGTTTTACCTGGTTTGACTGTTTGATTTGTTGAAAATTGAAAACATTCTAGTCAGCGAGAGGGGTCACCTCCCCTGCTGGCCATGCCGCAGAGAATTCTACAGCTTGGTTCCACAGCGCTGCCACTTGTGGCAACAAAAATAAATCGAAAATAAAACGATCCAGTCACTGAGAGGGGTCAGACCACCTCCCCTGTTCCATGCCAAAGGTTTGAAAAATGTTGTGTTTGACATGGTTTATGGTTTGATGGTTTCATGCCATGCCATGTTGAAAATTCTATTTTTGGTTGCATTACCCCAAGGTTACATTACATTATGTTATCATGTTACCCCTGGTCGCATCCAGCCCAGTCCCAACCATCCCTTCCCAATTCCCTTCCTACTTTTTCCTTGCCCTACCGCACCAATTTGGAAATTTTGCCGAAATTGGTTTTGAGCCATCTAGTTACCAATCCCATCTTACCCATTTTTTTTTCCCAGCCCCAGTGTGGGTAACTTTGCCCACACTGGTCTTGAGCCAACTACATTACATCCCTTCCTCCCCCTTTTTTTTGGAAAGCTGGGAAGTCAAAGTCTTGAGCCATTTTGAGCCAACGTGTTCTTGAGCCAAATGTGTTTTGCAATCATGGGTTGGCAGATACATTGGAATGGCTGCTGCTCTGGCCGTGGGATCCAAAGTTAGATAACTTCAGGATCGGAGAACACACGTTTTCCGAAGGTGCAGGTGGCCTAAAACCAAAAACGGTCTATCGGTCTACATTTAACATCGGCAAGTTTCAGCTTCTGCCATTTGGGTTGTAAAGACCTCCCACGTTGTCGGAGAACCCTGGTTCTGCGAGAGATCCCATACGTCATTGCACCACCCAGTTCGCTGGCATCTGAAAGACAAGGAAAGCCCAATTGGCCCAAACAGTCACGTGATGCTTTGTGTAGAGCCCATACATAGGTTTTGTCATCATCTGTCGACAGTCCAAAAAGCGAGCATATGGTTCGCAGTGCAAAGTATGCTTGCACCACCGCAAGCGCTTCACGAGCCGCCAAAGTAAGGTTGTCGACAAAGGAATATGCAATCACGGCAGGGCAAAATGCCCTCATGTAGACATGGTAACACCAATTAACATTGAGCATCGCCAGTATGGAGAGCGGGCATCCTTCAGGAAACCCTGAGGTGGAGGGCTGTGGCTCCCCCAGGTTACCCATCACATCAAATCTCCTGACAAACTGAACCAAGAACTTCTCCCATGGGTGAAGCAGTTGTTCTGGTAAGCCCAATTGTGTTGCTAGCATGAAGACTTGAGGACGTCCTATATGATTAAAGGCACGTCGTAGATCTGTAGAAAGACCTGCATAGTCTTGTTGGCTTTGCAGCATCAGTTCGATTTGGGCCTGAAGCATCATCCACACTTCCGTGGTCTCTCGCTTCGGTAACAGAAACTAGAAAACAGCAACAGGAAAATGATGCAAAATGAGAAATATTGCTTTTATGGTTTGTAAACCAGAAAAAGTTTCTTTTGTAAGATATGGAAATTTATAGTGTAACAAATTTATAAGAAAACAAAATTAATATATCCAAAAAATGCATAACACATTGCAAAACATTGCATATGATTGTTGGACTGTCAGAACAAGATAAAGCATTGAACAAAAAGTCACGACTGAGAATGGGTACAATGGGTATGGCAATGGGAATGGAGGATTTATCATCGCTTATCCACATTTGATGATATTTCCACAATTTTCATTAGTTTTCCATAGTAGCTTAATAGCATTTAATAGCAGACTCTATTTGCAGGTATTGGCTTCTAGTTCCATCGATGTTTTTGTATGTGGGATCAACTGAATTCTAGCTTGATTCATGGGGACATAGCAAGGCAAGTGAAGCTCCAGCAAGTGCACTTTCTGCTCCTAAACGCCTGCTCACACACCTCCAGACTCTTGGCATATTCTAGTTGGTGAGCGATGGCAAACAAAACAATAAGGATATGTATTATTTTCTCATATTTTCTCACAAACATGTTCAAACAAAAAGTAAAATAAAAACTGGGCATATATGTAATGAAACACTCGAAAAGGTAACAGAGTCAAGCAGGAGATAAAGCATTATAAATGTGCAAATAGGCGCCAATAAGAGCAACTAGCAGCAAATACCTGGGGAAGGGGAGTGGACTGACCTGCCTGACCTGGGGGGGTATGACCCGCTGGACCTGTTCAAAAAAAACTAAAATCATGTTCAAAAAAAAACTAAAAACATCTAAAAACTACACATATATGTGATGAATTGTGATTAAACTGTACGATATATGATGAAAATATTGTATAATAACTGAAATGTGGTTTCTAGTACAAGTGACAAATCTTAAAAAGGTAAACATTCTTGATCATTATTGTATACTTCATATAATGCTTCTTGCATCTTTTTGCAACATAGCAACTTATTGATAATTGTTGGTACCTATTTGCTACTATTTGCAATGCTTATACATTTATAATATATATTTATTAATATTTGATATTATTTAATTATTGTGCTTCACTTTCTTTGCAGCTATTTGAACATTGGATATTCTTCATTTGTGGACATAATAGGCTTCAATCACATTGAATATAATTGATTACCTAAAAATAATGATAAATAATGATAAATAAATATAAACAAATATAATTTGTTATCACCTTGAAAGCGCACGGCGCCCGGCACTGACGCGGACACTGAGCGGACACTGACGCGGACCCACGCAGACCCACGCGGAGTTTCGGTCCCCGCACGCGAAGACTGACGCGGACCCACGCGGACATACGCGGACCCCCGCCCACACACACACCCACGCGGACCCACGTGGACCCACACGAGGCCCCGGTCACCGCAGTGACACGGACACTGACGCGGACCCACGCACACCCACACGGGCCCGGACCCAGAGCTAGCACCGACGCGGGCACTGACGCGGACCCATACGGACAGACGCAAGGTTCCCCGCACTGACTGACACGGACACCGACACGGACCCACGCGGACCCACGCGGACCCACGCGGACCCACGCGGACCCACGCGGACCCACGCGGACCCAGGCGGACCCACACAGTCCCACGCGGAGACCCTTCCCCGCACTGACGCGGACACCGACGCTTTTTGGCCCAAGATATGACTCAAACATGTTATAGCTTATAGGGGTATATCACAATATAATATATAAATAATTATATATTTATATATATGTATATATGTATATAAAAAATACTAAATATCAATAATACATAATAATACTAATGTAGGTCAAAAGCATTATAGAGTGCTAAAAAATTAACCATGTTGATTAAAACAAAATAATACAAAATAATACAAAATAAGGATGGCAGAAAAAAATAGTTAAATAGTTTTAACAAAGGTCAAAAAGGCACAAATTCTATCAAATTCTGAACACATATGAGATGTACTGACAACGTTGATTTGAAAAACAATGGAAAACAATGTAAAACAAATGAAAACAATACACAGAAACATCAAAGCTACAGCATGTTGAATGCCGTTGCCTTGGGAAGGCAATTTTGCCACCAAGAACTTCCCCTCTGGTCATGACAGTCCTTGATCCACAGCAGGATAAGGAAATAGCTTGTGAGTGCATTCTTGGCAATCTGCTCCGCCGTCAAGAGTGTGGAAATGTGCCAGCCGCTGGTTGTCAGCGCATTGATGAACCTGGGTGATAGCAAAGGATTTGCTTGGTATGTAAAATCCATTAAAATCATCCATGTGTGTACAAATGCCTAATAGTTGTTAGTTGCATCATGCATTGATGTATTAAATAGATTGATACATATATATATATATACAGCATTAAAAGTTGATGATATCAAGTCTTTGCAGGGTCTTGACCTATTGTTCGTATATGTTCCCAATTGTTCCCATCTGGGGCAGTTTTTGATAGCTTAGAATATTTTAGATATAACTTGACATGGTCTTTCTGTTTTTGATTGAATTTGTTGAAATAAATCATCTTAAACCTGCTGCATTCTATTCAAAAAAAATCAAAAAATCAAAGCAAGGTACTGCAGAAGGTTCACACCGGTGTCATCGTAACGACACGTCTGGAGATACCGAGGGTTCAAGAAATGCGCTGCTTCTTGATCGCTGTGTACGTCCCGTCCCGTGAGCGCATGTCGAGGACATCCTCCAGCTACTAGCGGGCACAAATTGCAGTAGAAGCCAAAGATATACATCACCCGGGATGGCGTTCTCAGACCACGTGGCACTGCTTTCTGCACATGTTTCGGATCATTGGATCCGAACAACGGATGACGGTCTTTCCAGTAGGGTACCTGAGGTTACACAAATCTATTTCAATCTAAATGCCATCAAATATGACAACAAAATCTTAACATAACATAAAACATCATTAAATAGATTAAAATAGTATACATGAATATCAAATAATAACTAAAGAATATTATATTAAAATAAAATAATATAAAATAATATAATATATATTAATATATATATATATATTAAAATAATTTAAAATATACCAATACTATCCAAAACTAATCAAAACTATCTAAAGCTTATCAAAAAATAGTAAAAAATAAATGAAAGTAAAATGAATCTGAATGTACCTAGGTACCCCAAACGGAAGCATGGGAACCTTCAGACACTACTTGATCTGGCAGTCCCTAGGATGCTGACAATAATCACGACATGGGAGCTGTGACGTGAAAGCATGTGAAACCAATGTCAAAGGATATAAAAAAATAACGAGCAAACTATTTGATATTATTTGATCCTAGGTTGATTCCATTATTTATTCATATTTATTCCATATTTGCATCCTGCTAGGCAAAACAAAAAAGAAAAAAACATAAACAAGCTAGCGTCCTCCAGAAGGCCTCATCTGCATATTCAGACATTGGAAGAATTCCACGAAGAAATCGGTTGAGCTTCGCAAATGAAAGGTGGTTATCGTATGCAATGCAGCTTGGTGGCACACCATGATTACCATCAACACCTGGTGCAATGTCATGCTGTGATCATTGGATTATCTGAAAATGGTAAATCTATGTAATTGGTGTATTGAATTAGATTCATGTTGAGTGCTATTCACTATTTTTCACTGCAAGTGCTTGCTATTTGCAGCTATTTACTATTGATATATTCTTAGATGAAATAAAATTGGAACTGTAAAAATAGTTCATCCTTTGTTCCGTATTTGTATTTTGTCCTTCGTATTTGTATTTGGGAAGTCATTCCTATGTTTTCCATTGTTTTCCTACAATGCCTTTCAGCGACTTCAATATCAAACAAAGATAAACAAAGTGCACAATCAATTTTAATCAGCTTCGGCACAACTTTGCAAGATCCGCGCCATGTCCTGGAACTCAGAGGTTGCTGTGTACCGGCGATCTCGTGGTATCTGTTGTATCTGGAAGACATCTGTGCGTCGATTGATTGGCTTGATCACTGTGGAAATGCTCACTGGGGCCAACCTCAGAAAACCAGGACATAAACGCATGTCCACTTATAACATCTTATAACATAGTGAATAAATTTATGATAATATATGCACTGACTATTAGACTTAAATAATATTAAATAATCCTAAATAAACCTAAAAAAATATAAACAAAGGATTGGTGACAAAAAACAAGAATAGTACAAAATAATTAAAAACCGCATAGAACCACACCAACCAACAAACAACAAGAACGACAATAACAAACCATAACAAACCGAATTGACATATTCAAAATCTTTCCTTGTTACAGCCGTAGAAACATTTTTTTTCCAGGGTAATGCCCTTGTTTTCATCAATGAACAGTTTGGAGTGACTGGGATGGACACCTCCCACCACGCAAGGCATGTCCTCGCTGAGTCCATACAGCATGTTGAAGGACTTGCTGTACACTGTTTCATCACGGATCAACATGAATGAACGGCTACCTTCCACATTCTGCAGGCAGTCAATCGCGTTTTTGATTGCCTCAACCAGCTGGTCTCCTTCAGAACAGTAAAAATTCGGGAGCCCTGGCTCATCGAAAGAGACTTGCCTTTTCACTGCACTTCGGGCTATCCCAAATGCGCGCTGAACTTCTGGGTTGTTCAAGCCTCACTACCCTTTCCGCCCACACAAAGAAAAAACTCATTAGTTCCATAAACAATCATAAACATCTAAAAAGTATACTTAACAGGCAATAACAACAAATAAGCATCACATCTGGCGAAATCACAGAACACTCATTAAAAACAAATTATGAACAACTCATATACAGCACTAAAATCAATAATCAAAAAGATTTGAAAATACATTAAAATAATGTATAATAGATGTGTATAAGACTATAATATATGATAATAGATTCTTCAAGATTATATAAGATTATTGCTGTGACCTCCAAATCAAATTTTACAAAATTAACCAAGACACTTTGTCCAAGGAGAAATCCCAGTTCCTGACAAGGTTTGGTTGAGTCTGTGCCCTATGACGGTAAAATCAAGCAATTTGTTTTTTTTTAACAAATAAACAAAGATATGGTAAAATAATGTCAAGTGAGAAACATGCAATTAAGTGACCTTGAACCAACACTGGTTTTGATGGTTTTTGTATGTTTTGTTTTTTGGTAAGTTTTTAGCGATTACTTTTACTTTTCTATACCTGTCTATTGGCTTGACCCTTCTCCTGAACACCAGCTTCACAAAGTGCTGCATTTCCAGTGCGACGCACCTTGCCACGAGCCAGCTTGTCACTCTTGTCCAAGAGAGCGGGGACCAGCAACCGCGTAATCTGATCTGCTCGTAGCCGGCCCTGCGCCACCAGTTCCTGATTATGTTTCATGTTTCTTGAATGTCCATATATTTTTATTTGAATCATTTATATACTAAGGTTACTGGCTGAAGAGATAATATTCACCATGCGCTATTAGCTGCTATTAGGTTGTACTCGTTTGTACATATCTATTATCTATTACATTGTATTACGTTATCCATGAAAAAAGGAGGAAAGGCAGATAACGAAACTCTACTGGAAGAAAATGTTTGCAAGGATCCGTGACACGGAGCTCGGTGTGTGTCAAATCACCGTTTGCAACAGCCTCCACATATGCACGAACCTGCTCTTTCTCCGACTGGCTGAGCAGTGTTGAGCACAAGAAATATTTGTATATAATGTCCATTGACATGTTTGATGTAGCTTGTTTACATATCTATGATAAAATTAAAAAAATATACAGTAATATAATATATATAATATCAATGAATATCACATAATACTAGTGGATATTTTGTTATATTACAACATTATATATATACATATTTTCTTAATAACTGTTTAGCTAACATATGCTACCATACTAAACAACGACAAACATGACCTTGTTGTTTAGCACACATCCAAGTCTCCAATGCCAAGGACCACGCCCGGCGTCAAATAATTGAGGTTCAACTCCAAGAAGCGCAAAAGAGCTGGGCACATAGACTTCCGGGGCACATTCAGGAAAAAGTTCTTGCAATGTCTCAATGCGTCGCTGTAGGATATCTTCTCAAGCTCATTCTTGTCCAGGATTGGAAAGAGAGACACCATCTTGGAAGCTATCTGCAACTGGCTGCATGCATTCCCTTGCAAAGTTGCATGGACAAGATCGATCCAGAAACTACGCTCAGCCCAGGTCTCAATGAGCTCCATGTACCTTAGCTGTTAAATGCGTTTGATTTTTTTGAAATGTTTTTAGAAGGACTACCATTGAGTACCATCGATTACCTTGATACTTTTAATGGATATTTACAATTTCCGGTGACCTTGTTTAAACAATATTAAACCATACTAGTTATCAAACATATATTACATTATTTTTCCCATGATATTACACTAGTCAGTCATAAATGACAATAAATGAATATATGCGACAATAATTTCAAATACAAACAATCAAACAAAAAATGCATAAAAAAAATCATAAAACAAAAAAACATGATCAAACAATTCTGACTGCAAACATCAATATCATCAAATACCATACAATAAATGCAAATAAAATAACATATATACATGTAACTACCATTACATACACTATTTCTATCTATTTCTGTATGTGTGTGATGTGTCTTTGGTTTCCTAGTCTGATGTTCCAAATATCTTCCGAGATTCTTCCGCTTCTCAGCCACCATCTTGCATAGATTGCAGCAGTTCAAAGATGTTGAAGTACGAGAATCTGCATTCTTGACGCAATCTTGATGCTGCACCTTCAACTGCCCAAGCTTCGGCATTTTCTCATTGCTTGAGCGAGGAGAAGACAAAAGACTACTACTATCAAATACTATCCCAGGTGTGGTACTTTGATTCAGACTTTGATATACCATGTTCTCTGAGTCTATGTATTTGAAATTATTTGATATTGACTGATATTTTATATTGATATGTTTTGATATTATTTGCTATTTATTGATACTTATTGATATTTATTGTAGTTGTATTTGTAATTTTGCAATTGTTTGTCTTTAAGAAGTATAATTGTCATAGTATCTAATTCATCATAATTCTAGTATTTAGTTTATATTAGTTTGTAATCCCTCTAGAGTCTTGATGATGTTATAATCACTGGATATGTATGAAATATCATTATTTAAAATATTTGAAATAAGCATGACTTTGGTATTTACACGTATTTACAATAGTTTACTTCAATTAGTCACTTCATACGGAACCCTAACATGCATTTAGAGAAAACATCGTATTGAAACCAAAAAGTGCCCAAAACATCCCAAATACATATTTCCAGATTCCAAGACAATAGCTTGCAATGGAGACTGGTTGTACATAATACATCCAGTATACCACCATTTCTCCAAGATCTCCACCTTGGTTCCCATGAGAGTGTTCTTCCCTGGCTCCTCTGTGAGTATCAATCCATTGCAACGCGCAGGGGATGCTTTCATGCTAGCTTCAGCCACTGATAGCGCTGCTTGGTGCATGCCACTGCTCTCATGTCGTTTCCTGGGCATCGTTTTCTGTAAAAAAAAACTGAAAACCAGTCATTGCAAACCACATAAAAATAAATGTAAAATAGCGTAAAATTATTTTAAAAAATAATGTATTTGTAAAATGAATCACGAGAAATCATTACTATTATATCTTCAATATTCATCAATAATATTCAATGATAGTAAATGCCTTTTCTAATCTTATATATATAATTACATATATACAAAAAAGAAATCAGGTATGTGCTGCCAATAGTTGCAAACAGGAACAAATAGGAACAAACAGCAGATTCAAACATAAACAAGTATCAGCGCCAAGTCGTTCGTAAGATACGGAAAGTGCAGATAAATCCCACAAAGCATACACTGAGCTGGGTGTTTCTTGAGCTCAAGGCTCACAGCTTCCTTGGAACAAGCTCGATTAGGAGGCATTCTCTGTTTTGCTTCCTCTTCATCCAAGAATCTATACTTAACTATACTTGCCTGGTCGTTTCTGCTGAAGATATTCAACAAGGTTGAATTGATCCACGTCCTGCTCAATCTTGCGGGGACGGCCTACCCTACTTCGCTTCTTTGGTGGAGATTCAGAGAGCTGCACAACAGCAAGACTCTGCAAAGCTGCCGGATCTTGTGAAGCACTGGCTTGGTCTTGTAAAGCTGTCAGTGCGGTCTCACTGGGAGCTTCCGGTACATTGGTGGGAGTTTCAGCGGAAGTGTTGATTCCAAAGGACGTGATCAGTCTCTGGCAAATGCTACATGTGATATCAGCTTGTCCTGCGACACCTTTCAAAAAGAGCTTCCAATGCTCAGAGCCATGCCCAGATCCTTTGTGCTCACCCTGGAAATGATTGTTGAAGTCCAAGCCTTTCTGCCGCAGGATCGACTTTGCAAATTCCTCCTCCTGATTGACTCGCCTCTTTTTCTTTTTCTGGCTTGGAGGGTCATCCTGGCTAGTATCCGGTTCTCCCTTGGAGCTACTGGAGTCAGATATCCTGCGTTTCTGGTGGGCCTTGGCAGCTTCAGCATCTTCAGGTTCTCGCTGGATCCTGATGGTCCTCACTTCTGCAGGATTTTGCTCTGTCTGCTGTCCAGATATCCCAGCACCACTGCTGCTATCATGAGATGGTTTATCCAATATATCCAGTGAATCGACTCCGCCCTGGCACAATGCTTTCAACGCGAAAGGTCCCACTGCTTCCTTGGGAATCTTGATGTTCGCAAGTTTGCTGTCTCTGGACCACGTAGGCGATGATACCACCTGAAGAATGGGAGAATGAAAAATGACAATTTCTTAAGCTGCAGCTACGACACAATCATCAACAAACCATAATCATTGGACTCTATTAACACCAAGTACCACTTATTAACCTATGCACATATGAGATAGATTTGATATATTATATATTGAATCCATGTAATATGATATTACTGTTAGTTACTCCACAATAACACCTAGCTACAAACAATGGCAACTAATTTCAACAAATAATGCAAAATACATACAAATACTAAACAATAGCTACAAATAGTAAACTCAACTAAAAAATGGTAAAATTGAAAAAAATAACCGCCTGGAGTAGGTGACGCAAGATCAGAATCACACGATGGCCACATGACCAAGCATCCTTCTGCTGACTCACTTGGCACACAGTTGGCTCCAAAACTTTCCTTGCAGGGATTGATTGAAAACTGTGAATAGTAAATAATTCAACTGCAATTTCCAACTGCAGATCTATCTATACTGCGCTGGCTTCTAACTATGTATTATTAGTTATATCAATTATTCTAATGACCCAGACATAACATACAAAACCATAATTACAAATAATAAGAACTAATAACAATAATGAAATATATTAATTGAAATGATATTGAGAACTTTTCAATATATGTCGCAGTCCAAGTAGCGATGAATCAGGCCAAAGAAATTCTGCCATAGTGCAACACAAAGCTTTTGCACAATCCAGAATGGAGGCATGCGGATTGTTGCCAAGTCCATCGAAAACAAGTGGATTCCACTCCCGTGCTCGCATGATCAGCAAAGCTTGGTGCTATTCATTGTGCCTTAATTCCATGTGTACAATAACCAACAATGTATACGCAAACTGAAATATTCATTCTTGTTCCTTGTTATTTGCTGCTGCTTAAATTGTGTTTCTTTAGACATCAAATCTAATGATTGCCTGTAATTTCGGGATATATGTAGTTCATTAGTTTTCAATAGTTTGCAGTGCTCACACCCAAAGCTGCCCAGGTGCAGAAGCCATGCCATGATCTCTGGCACCCCATGATGAAGCCATGTGTTCTCTTTCCGCACCCCCACAACTTGGTAGTCCTCAGGTAGAACCAAACAAAGGAAAACTATGGAAAAAACTAGCAACCACAAATGTCAAAAAAAACCAGCAACAACACTTGCACTTAGGAAGCAAATTCTGATTGTTGATACAAATTGATACAAATACCAGCCAATACCAGCCAATAGCCATTCCATTGGCCAGGATTCCTGGAACATAATAGTCGCTGGCCACTTGTCGCCAAAATATTTACGCGCCAAAGAGATAGCTGCATGGACAAAATGGTGATAGCCCGTCAAGCGACCTGCACAGGTTGGTTTGATATGAAAACAACTGAAAACATAATAAAAAATATTTGAATAATCTGAAATCATAATCATATAATGTAATACTTAAAACCACAAATCATATAAGAATATATAACATTTGTACTTGCACATGTCTGCCAATTCACAAATATTCACAACAAATTACACCTACCTCACATCTATGGAGAATGATCAGCCATCACTTTATGACAAGATACCATGAATGAATTCCTGCCGGGGCCATGCTCTGACTAAATCCTCCTCATAGCTGCGCACAAAAGATGCCAGGTCCTTGCACGATAGGAGTTTGCACAATGCTTGGCAACAACACAAAAACAATCACACATAAATAACAGCAGGAACTTTAAACAAGGTCACGCTGCCATGACATACAGCTATTGCAATGCAAGCAGCATATGAGGCAAGCAAGTCAGACTCTGGATGGATGCATCCACCACGCACGCCCGCATACATCAAAATTGCATGAAAGTAGAACAGGTGCTGCTTCTCACGCTGATCCATCAAAAATCCCCACCAGTCCTGAAGAAGATCCAGGAGGAAAAATGCATTCCTATGCATACCCTTTCATGCTGGTAGTGAGAAAAAGGAACCATCTTTGATTGGTTAGAATAGCTACTGATATTTCTGCAGAAGTCCTGCGGACAGTGCGCAAACTTCTCGGTATGATTCAAGGCACACGAGGTGGTGCGATTGTGATACTGCCCGCAAAGCAAAAGCATCTTGGAAAATGTGTCCATACCATTCAAGATGGAAACAAGCCTGTGCAAATAATTGCAAATTGATTCAAACGAAATCCTTGTTAGCCATGATGTACTGAATGAAGGCGGAGAGTTCCATGAAGAACATCCTCCAATGCGGTTTCCTTGGAGGAAAATGGCAAACGCTATTCAGATGAAAAGGCAACTATATGCAAATAGTATGGAGTAGCGGTTCATAATAATTCAATATAGTTAATAACTACTTCTAACATACTACAGTGTGGATGTTTACACTGATCATAATATATAATAATATATGTTTATAATACTGGCTCCATATTTACTCTATAGACATCACATGACATAACTATAGTTAATTAATGTTAAAATACATTAAATCTATACATTACTAAAATTATATTCATATAATATTGATTACCACTGTATATGCATATATAAACCATTTAAATCATACATATAATATCAAAGGAGGGTAGGATCTACAATGAATTACATATAATTACATGATATGTTATGAGGACACTGCAATCCCCCCAGAAGTTATAAGACAAGTCTCTGATCCTCCCATGAAAGCATGTAAAATCAATGTAAAATGTCTTTGCAGCCGCATGATGTGGCAGCTCTTCGTCGTCTGCAAATACCTCGGTGCAGTGCTCGGCCACAAACCTGCAATGTAACTAATTGTTTACTCTGTTGGATGTAATATCAATTAATATGATGTGATGTAATATGTATATTTCAACAGAAACTTGGATGCCTTGTATGCATTATATTTCCATAATCTTTGCGAAACACAAAAAATAAAACATATATAATAACATATATAATGTATTAATATTTATTATAATTATAAACTATTATTTTTATATATATATATAATTATATATATATGCAATTATTTGCATATATAATGTATAATATATCAAATACTTTTACTTATTACTTGACTCTAATAAACAAATTCATTCAACATACGCTGGTTCGATTTGTTTGATTTCATTTTCGCCCAGCAACTGCATGCGGTGCGCTGAGAACTTCCGCAAGTTCGTTTCTTGCAAAGAATTCAGCAACAGAACGATTCATAGCCTGTGAAGCAAGACGTGAATAAAGAAAACAATGAAAAACAACTCTCCCATTGCTCCTTGACAGACAGTAGGTTTCACATGAAAACAGTTGGAATGGTTGGTTCCCCACCTGCCAGGTGAGGGTTGTTAGATTTTATCTAAGTTGCCTGGTCCTCCTCCTGCCTCCTCCTCCTGCCTCCTCCTCTCCTCCTCCTCTCGTTGTCCTCCTCCTCTCGTTGTCCTCCTCGTCCTCCTGCTCAACTGCGACTCGCGATCCACAGTGTTCTCTGTCGGACCTCAACCACGACCATCCACGCCCAGTGTTCCCTGCCGGACCTCAACCACGACCATCCACGCCCAGTGTTCCCTGCCGGACCTCAACCACGACATCCACGCCCAGTGTTCCCTGCCGGACCTCAACCACGACCATCCACGCCCAGTGTTCCCTGCCGGACCTCAACCACGACCATCCACGCCAGTGTGCCCTGCCGGACCTCAACCACGACCATCCCGCCCAGTGTTCCCTGCCGGACCTCAACCGCGAGTATCCACGCCCAGTGTTCCCTGCCGGACCTCAACCACGACCATCCCCGCCCAGTGTTCCCTGCCGGACCTCACATAGGCAGATAAACTGTGTCATTAGAGAGTCCTAGAGAGATTTGCCAGGTAGAATGCCGAAAATATGCCAGAAGATTTGCCAGATAGATATGCCAGAAGATATTTAGAAGAATCCAGATAGAATGCCAGAAGATTTGCCAGATAGAATGCCAGAAGATATGCCAGAATATATGCCAGAAGATATGCCAGATAGAATGCCAGAAGATTTGCCAGATAGAATGCCAGAAGATATGCCAGAAGATATGCCAGATAGAATGCCAGATAGAATGCAGAAGATATGCCAGATAGAATGCCAGAAGATATGCCAGAAGATATGCCAGATAGAATGCCAAATAGAATGTCAGAAGATATGTCAGATAGAATGCCAGAAGATGTGCCAGTAAGAACATGTATAAATGTCATGGTGGGGATCACACGAAGTAAAGTAATTTATTTTTCACCCAAGAAACGCGAGGAAAATGCTTTGCTGGTGTAGCTGCCTGTGTATCCTCAGAAAGGAAGGAACATTGTCCTACATACAGCTGACTGTGTTATAATTTTCAAAGCCATGTCACTTTATATCATGAGTCAAGTCCACATCACGTGATAAAGCTGCAGGATTCTGAAAGCATTGAAACACTTTTATGTACTTATGATTGCTTATGTGCACAGTGTTCAAATATAAAAAATGCAAACATACACAAATAATATCTGATAACAATATGTGTAAATCATGTTGAATCTATTCAGAGTACATCAAAGCTTCACTCGCCTTATAAAGCAACACGCAAATAGCTGCAAATACCTGCAAACAGCTGTCTATATAAGAATATTCTAGAATCATGTCCATATATCATACTTGTAAATTTATGTCAAGTGTTGTTAACTATTCCATTCTGAGTTCATACTTATTTGTCATACTATGCTCATTATTTTGTCATATTTTGTCACTCATTAGCACTGAAATATTAAATGCCAAGATTCAGGATGTTGGTGCATACATGGAGCTTCTGCAGCAACAGCAGGAGCACATGCAGGAGCTGCACTTGCCTGGTTGCTGTCAGCATCAAAATGAATGGTACCAAAAAAACATGCAAATATGCCCCAATTACTTCAAATATACCTGCATTTGTATCTTACTGCAATGGCAGGTATAGACAGTGCTGAGTAGTTTGAATGATACTGTACTGTGGTGTACTAGTACAAAAGTAAGGAATAGGACAAAAGACAAGATATAAAGTTTTGCAAAACATGTCGCTCAGAGTTCATGCTTGTTTGTCATTCTATGGTCATCATATGTCGTCACACATGACTAACCAACAATTAAATGCCAAGATTCAGAATGTTGGTTCGAATGTGATGCTTCTGCAGCAACACCAGGAGAACATGCTGGAGTTTCAGTTGCCTTGTTTCGGTCAGCATCCATCTTAATGTTAGCTGTAAGAAAGGCCAATGGGGGCAAATAGACCCAAATAAGCACCAATATGACCACCTTCAAAGCTGGCTTCCACATATATGTTTAGTTTTTTTTTGAACATGTTCGTGAGAAAAGATGAGAAATAATCGAAAATAATACATATCCTTATTGTTTTGTTTGCCATCACTGACCAACTAGAATATGCCAAGACTCTGGAAGTGTGTGAGCAGGCGATGGTTCTGTAGGAGCAGAAAGCGCACTTGCTGGAGCTTCACTTGCCTTGCTCTGTCCCCATGAATCAAGATAGAATTCAGTTGATCCCTCATACAAAACATCGATGGAACTAGAAGCCAATACCTGCAAATAGAGTCTACTATTAAATGCTATTAAGCTACTATGGAAAACTAAAAAAAATGTGGAAATATGATCAAATGTGGATAAGCGATGATAAATCCTCCATTCCCATTGCCATACACATTGTACCCATTCTCAGTCGTGACTTTTTGTTCAATGCTTTATCTTGTTCTGACAGTCCAACAATCAAAAGCAATGATGCCAAATGATCAAACTAGTTCAAATTAGTTCAAATTAGTTGCAAATTTGCTGAATAGTACATTTGAACCCATCACGCCAAATAGAAGCCCAGAGTCATGCTGATCTTGAAGTGGTAGTGGTTCGGTACCATCTTCATCTGGAGCGTCAGGTGCCTTGCTCTGTCTACATGGGTCAAATGGCAAAACATGGCAAAACGTTCCATTTAGAATCAGCATCTCCTATTGTTCAATATTGTTCAGCAAAGTTGCTGGAAGCGGCACGAGCGGCTCTGCTGATTCTTCGTCTTTCCACTTTTTGCATGTCTTTGAGACTGCTGTGGACCAAACCCAGCCCAATGTTGGATGCCTGGAACAGTGCAGGAAACACCAGGCACTACTGGAGTGAAAAAAATCTCTAAGACTCTGCAACAAATCCAATGATTTAAATCTAAGACACGGATGTTGAGCCAAAATCACCAAAAGCATCTGATTAAAATTATAGCAAACACATTGAAACAATCAAAAATATATGAAAATGATGAAAAAAATGAACATATATCAGAAACATATCTGCTCACCATGGATAGCTCAGATATATAAATAAAATTAAATAAAGGCAAATAACATCAACTACTAACCAGAACTGCACATAAGTCCGTGACCAGTAAAGCATGCACATTTTGACCAAGCCACAAAATGGATACGTGGTTACTGCCCCTGCGGTAACCATGTGCCGTAAACGACTCTTTGTCCTCATTTTCGTGCAATTTGATTCACTTTGAAAGACTTTGCTACCATTTGTATCAATGTGACAATGTGAAAGTTGCTATTATCAAATCAGCCAAGGGACACAAGTGCAAATCCAGTATCCATACACATCATTCCACTTCGGCTGAGACATATGGGACAGACCTGAATTTTCAAAAAAGAAAATCATAAACATCATGCGCTGTCCATGTATTTGCTTCTCACAATGATTCGCAATCTATACATACGGAACAACACTGCAATTCTTATTAACCCTTATTAACCTTTACTAGCTTTCAGAAGTACCTGTTGGATTGCTTGTGATCCTTTGCTACAAACAGTGTTAAAAGGTATTAAAAGGTTATAAGTATCCCAAAACACAAACCAATGCAAACACACGTAAAAGCGATAACAACATACTCTTAGTGCAAAAGAGTTGCAGCCATGGATTCCACAATTCTGTGGATACACATCCGGTGGCTCTGAATTCGCCATGGAAAGTCAGACTGATAAAATGGAACTTGGATGTCTCAAAGTCTGCGGCGGTGAGTTGAGCCATCATGGAAGCAAAAGTACCAATCACGATCAATCACGACTATATACTGGAAAAAATGGAAAAAAGGGAAAACGAAGAGGTTGATTGAAATCCATGAGTCCATAAGTGGGTCTAAATCTTGTCATATCTTGTCTATTCTTTTTGCTGTGCATCGCTGGCTCCACAGTCATACTAGAACACTTGTATGACGCGAAATGGTCGGCATCACTGCAGAACAGGCTGTCACAGGCCGGACTTTCTGAAAATAGATGGGAATAGATAAATAAAGAATTACACACACTAACAGCCCAGTTCACTGCACCGCAAAATCCTCGCATGCTTGATACTTTGCCAAAGACAATCAGATGTAATAACCATATAATATATGTACGCTAGCAATATTATATAGATACATACATCTGTAAATCAAATAATCATGAATACTGTTCCATACTAGTAAGATCTAGTAAGTGTGTGAGAAGCAAAGTATGCAAGCACATCGTACATGGTTGATATATCAAATGGTTTCAACGACAGTTGAAAAGCCGCGTGGCGGGCCAGGTCTGATGCATGTTTGCGTGTCTCCAACAAGGAACACATGGCAAATCAAATCAAACAGCTTAAAAAGAAAAGGAATCATAAGAATCTCTGGTTCACAAAAATCAAAATATAAACAAACATTGCAAAGCCACAGCCGTGCCAGCACCAAGCGAAATAAACATAAATAAACTGCTAGAATCTGACCTTCTGTAACTTCTGTAGGTTTATTATATATTATTTGTATTGATTGGTAGGTATTTGCATTTCATTTCAGTTGATGTCATGTAGTTTTCTTTTTGCTTAAACTACTACAAGCGTTGCAATACATTATGCGCTTATCATATCATATCACCATAAAACAAGTCCTCATGACAACCCTTGTTCAATATTTTTCACTTGGCTGGCTGCCACACCAGTAGAGACAGGACTGTTTTGGTCAATGCCTGCAAGATCCCACTTCTGATGATACCTGAGTTCAGGCAGGAAATATAAAGAACTAATGGCAAATAGGTGCACCTTGATGCACATATAATTAAATATGACACCATGTGATCTAGCTTGGTTTGCTATTTTGGGATTGAATGATTCTTAATGATTCTCATGTATATATAAGAAAGTAGTATTGAAGTAGGTACAAATAGATCGTAATAGTGACCATTAGTGAAAGAACAAAAACTATTCATGACACAAATATCTAGAAATAGTCAGAGGCACTCCACGCCAGTTTGGTGGATTGCTCCTGTGGCTACCACTGCGCTCTTCTCCTGCAGCATTGCGTGGGCATCCATCAAGCCCCAAGATTCAGGATGTTGGTTCGAATGTGATGTGTCTGAAGCAACACCAGGAGAACATTCTGGAGTTTCAGTTGCCTTATTTCGGTCAGCATCCATGTTTATGTTAACTGTAAGAAAGGCCAATAGGCACAAATAGACACAAATAAGCACCAATATGAACACCTTCAAATCTGGCTTCCATTGTTACTATCCATAATGATGGATTGATGATTATTATTATCTAAAATATTTGGAAACTATCCCATTCTTAGTGCAGATTTTTGTGCATGTTTGTCTCAGTATCCTTATTGTTTTGTTTGCCATCACTGACCAACTAGAATATGATAGAATATGCCAAGACTCTGGAAGTGTGTGAGCAGGCGATGGTTCTGTAGGAGCAGAAAGCGCACTTGCTGGAGCTTCACTTGCCTTGCTATGTCCCCATGAATCAAGATAGAATTCAGTGGGTCCCTCATACAAAAACATCGATGGAACTAGAAGCAAATACCTGCAAATAGAGTCTGCTATTAAATGCTATTAAGCTACTATGGAAAACTAAAAAAATGTGGAAATATGATCAAATGTGGATAAGCGATGATAAATCCTCCATTCCCATTGCCATACCCATTGTACCCATTCTCAGTCGTGACTTTTTGTTCAATGCTTTATCTTGTTCTGACAGTCCAACAATCAAAAGCAATGATGCCAAATGATCAAACTATTTCAAATTAGTTCAAATTAGTTGCAAATGTGCTGAATAGTACATTTGAACCAATCACGCCAAATAGAAGCCCAGAGTCATCCTGATCTTGAAGCGGTAGTGGTTCGGTACCATCTTCATCTGGAGCGTCAGGTGCCTTGCTCTGTCTACATGGGTTAAATGGCAAAACATTGCAAAACCATTCAAAATCTGCAGCAAGTTAGCTGTCTGTTTTTGTGATTGCTTAGCCTTTGAATCTATTTTAACCTCGGCAAGGCTACGCAAAGTCTACATGAGGCGTACATGCACGGCAAAGGCAACCTATGCGGAGGAGCCCGTTTTCAAAAAAAAGACGCAGCTCAAATGACAAACACTGGTTCTAAAAAAAAAACTGCCAATTACTGCGTTTTGATGCTTTTTGATGCTTTTTGCATCTTTTTGCATCCATTTACAATCAGCATCTCTTATTGTTCAATATTGTTCAGCAAAGTGGCTGGCAGCGGCAGTATCGCTGCTGCTGATTCTGCATCTCTCCATGTTTTGCATATCTTGAAGAGTGATGTGGACCAAACCCATCCAAAGGTTGGATGCCTGGAACAGTGCAGGAAACAAGAGGCACTACTAGGGTGAAAAAATCATAAAAAATCTATAAGAGTCTGCAATGCATCCCAAATTAAAAGCACCATTAAAAACACCGATGTTGAGCCAAAATCATCAAAGGCATCTGATCAAGATTATAACAAATTCACACAAATTCATATCAAAAAGCAGTAACAAACACCTTCAAACAATCAAAAATAGATGAAAATAATTGAAAATACATCATAATAATATACTATATAATATCAAATACTAACCAGAACTGCACATAAATCACATCACCAATAATATGAAACGGAACCACAAATAGATGCAAATAGCTTCCACTAGCATCACACAAGGTCAACAAGGATCAAATAGGATCAAAAAGATATCAAACATGGCAATCAAATCAAATCATAGACATCCAAACATGAGTACAGCATCGACATTTTCACCGAGCGACAAAACGCACACGTGGTGACTTCTCCTGCGGTACCCAGATACCATGACTTCATCTTTGTCCTCAATTTGATCCATTTGAAAGCAATTCGATGCACTTTGCATCAATTTGCGTCAATTTGCAATACTTTGCATGTTGTCAAAATGGACAAATTAGCCGAGGAACACAAGTGCAAACCCAGTATCCATACATAGCATTCCAAATGGGACTTGTCGTCCTTGCCATACCTGTAGTGTGTTCAAAGAAAACGCACATGAAATCATTCACAATCTCATCATTATTATATATTATTACCATTTATTATCCATGACTCATCACTAGTAGCATTGGCAAGAACTGTTAGTGCAAAAAAATGCAAAAGAGTTGCGGCCATTGATACCGCATTCTTGCGGATAGTCAGCAGGCAGCGCAGGAAAGGCCATTTTCAGAGCAAATGTTCAAATGGAAAATTGGATGAGCAAAATCTGCGGTCGGACGCGCTGTCATCCAAGCGACAATGACAAAATATGAGAAAATCATACAAAATTATTCCACGATAAGTACAACTGCTATTCGACCAGCCATGTTAAAAATTATTCCTGAAATATGTATGGTTCTTACACATAGTACCTTATTAAAAAAAATATTCTGGTAAAATTATTCCTGACACCTAGTACCACCTCGGATTAATTTCACATGGTTGGGAAGATGAAAAAGACATGCTCAACATGCTGGGAGAGTTGCAGGCCGCGAGGTGCTCGCGGAAGAGTTCTTCGGCCTCTTCGAACTTGTCCATGGACTTCAACAGGACGGCCAAGTTGTAGATGCTCCCCATGGTATGCGGGTGTTGGTTCCCCAGCTTGAGGCGCCCTGCAAGCCAAGTCTCAAAGAAAAACGGAATCACAGACTTTTTCTGAAAGCTCCGGGCTGCAACTCTGCTGCTGGCCCTTCGCCAAACAGAATTCATTGCTCATGTTACGTTGTATTTCTCCTTCTTTACGCCGGAGGTTAGAGACACACTGTTAGCTAGCAACATTTAGCAACTAGAAACCGTGAACTTTCTTGACAGCAATGCAATCTGTGTCTGTCAATATCATCAAAACAGAAATACTTGCTCACAGACTTTCTGACATTCTTGGGCTGCACTGTGTCTGACTCTCTTGCTTGCAATCTGTGTCCCAAACAATCTCGTGAAATAAATTGGTATAGATAGGGTTCATGTGAAAACATCAACATGCATCAACAAATCTGCCAATGTTCTGCAAAAACAATTGGGAATTGAAAATTGGACAAGCTAAAAATCACACTGCACCAGTTCCTGTCATGAGAAACTTGGAGAAAACAAGCAGCAAAACCAAAACCTGAAATTAACCTAATAAATTGATTCCAGATCCACTGCCCAAAGTCCCTTTGAAATCTTTCAAGCTGAGCTCCCGGGCTCTTCTCTAGAGCCTCGCGGTAAAGAGGCTCGGCCTTCGCCAAATGCCCCTGGGCCTTGAGGAGCAGAGCCAAATTGTTAAGGTAGGTCAAAGTCTGCGGGTGGTCTTTGCCCAGTTTGGCCTGACCTCGGCACGGCAACACGGGCGGATTGCACAGATTGCATCTGCGCACGAAAGGCGCAACTGGAAACCAACAATGGCCATTAAGCGAATTGAATCGCAAGCCACAAGGGAGTTGGTTTCTATCTGAACCATTGCTGACTCTTTCGCCATCAAAGCAATCTGCTTCCAGCATCATCAAGCAGAAATCAATGCACTTTGGAGTTTTCAAGGCGTTTGCCATTACGTGCTTTGGAAATGAAATGAACGCAACTTTGGAAACTTTTGCCTCAAAATATATCCCATACCTTAACCCCCAGGGTCAAGACCTCCAAAAATAACACGTACAACGAATATGTGATTCTTCCGGAGACCTTCCAGTTCAAACAATAGATTGTCCTAAGGGCTGGTTTAGCTGCTGGAATAATTTCTCGCAAGCACCTGAAAAAAACTTGAAAGTTGGCAACTTGTACAGATAAAGCATTTGAAAGTCTACTTGATGCTTTCCAAGCTTTAAGAAAATGTAAGGAAAAATGTGAAAAAGTGCAAAACGTCGGGTGCGACGTTGCGTGCATCAATTCCATCAGTGCTCGGCCCTGGCAACCCCTGAAATTCCGAGGGTCTCTGACGTCTCAGGAGTGTCAAAGTATGTCGCAAGCAGCGGTCACAAAACATGGAAAAGTATGCCACAGGTGAGTCCCGGACCCAAAGCATTTTATTCCAAAATTCTTCAAAAAAAATCTTCCTTCAACTCACGGTGGTGGGGCATCCAAAAACATCTTAAGAGTATTGCTGCAGATATTGCTGCATCAGTTCCTGTCATGGAGGACCTAATCAACCAACGAAAGTTCAATAAAGTGTGACCCCATGCACTGCCCAAAGTCCCTTTGAAATCTTTCAAGCTGAGCTCCCGGGCTCTTCTCTAGAGCCTCGCGGTAAAGAGGCTCGGCCTTCGCCAAATGCCCCTGGGCCTTGAGGAGCAGAGCCAAATTGTTAAGGTAGGTCAAAGTCTGCGGGTGGTCTTCGCCCAGTTTGGCCTGACCTCGGCACGGCAACACGGGCGGATTGCACAGATTGCATCTGCGCACGAAAGGCGCAACTGGAAACCAACAATGGCCATTAAGCGAATTGAATCGCAAGCCTTAAGGGAGTTGGTTTCTATCTGAACCATTGCTGACTCTTTCGCCATCAAAGCAATCTGCTTCCAGCATCATCAAACAGAAATCAATGCACTTTGGAGTTTTCAAGGCCTTTGCCATGACTTGGTTTGGAAGCCAAATGAACGCAACTTTGGAAACATTTGGAAACTTTTGGCCAACATCATATCCCATACCTTAACCCCCGAGGAACCGAATCAACCAAGGAAAGTTCAAAAAGGTGTGACCCCAGATCCACTGCCCAAACTCCCTTTGAAATCTTTCAAGCTGAGCTCCCGGGCTTTTCTCTAGAGCCTTTCGGAAAAGAGGCTCGGGCTTCGCCAAATGCCCCTGGGCCTTGAGGAGCAGAGCCAAATTGTTAAGGTAGGTCAAAGTCTGCGGGTGGTCTTCGCCCAGTGTGGCCTGACCTCGGCACGGCAACACGGGCGGATTGCACAAATTGCATCTGCGCACGAAAGGCGCAACTGGAAACCAACAATGGCCATTAAGCGAATTGAATCGCAAGCCACAAGGGAGTTGGTTTCTATCTGAACCATTGCTGACTCTTTCGCCATCAAAGAAATCTGCTTCCAGCATCATCAAACAGAAATCAATGCACTTTGGAGTTTTCAAGGCCTTTGCCATGACTTGGTTTGGAAGCAAAATGAACGCAACTTTGGAAACTTTTGGCCAAAAAATGCTAAAGACATCCCAAGAGTATTGCTGCGCCAGTTCCTGTCATGGAGGAACCCAATCAACCAACGAAAGTTCAATAAGGTGTGACTCCAGATCAACTGCCCAAAGTCCCTTTGAAATCTTTGAAGCTGAGCTCCCGGGCACTTCTCTAGAGCCTCGCGGTAAAGAGGCTCGGCCTCCACCAAGTGCCCCTGGGCTTGGAGGAGCCGAGCCAAATTGTTGCGGCAGGTCAAAGTGTCTGGGTGGTCTTCGCCCAGTTTGGCCTGACCTCGGCACGGCAACACGGGCGGATTGCACAGATTGCATCTGCGCAAAAGGCGCAACTGGAAACCAACCATGGCAATTAAGCGAATTGAATCGCAAACCACAAGTGATTTTGGTTTCTATCTGAACCATTGCTGACTCTTTCGCCAGCAAAGCAATCTGCTTCCAGCATCATGAAAAGTCATCAAACAGAAATCAATGAACTTTGGAGTTTTCAAGGCCTTTGCCATGGCTTGCTTTGGAAACCAAATGAACGCAACTTTGGAAACTTTTGGCCAACATCATATCCCATACCTTAACCCCCGAGGAACCGAATTAACCAACGACAGTTCAACAAGCCGTGACCCCAGATCCACTGCCCAAAGTCTCTTTGAAATCTTTCAAGCTGAGCTCCCGGGCTCTTCTCTAGAGCCTCGCGGTAAAGAGGCTCGGCCTCCGCCAGATGCCCCTGGGCTTGGAGGAGCAGAGCCAAATTGTTAAGGCTGCCCAAAGTCTTCGGGTGGTCTTCGCCCAGTTTGGCCTGACCTCAGCACGGCAACACGGGCGGATTGCACAGATTGCTCTGCGCAAAAGGCGCAACTGGAAACCAACAATGGCAATTAAGCGAATTGAATCACAAACACAAGCGATTTGGTTTCTATCTGAACCATTGCTGACTCTTTCGCCATCAAAGCAATCTGCTTCCAGCATCATGAAAAGTCATCAAACAGAAATCAATGCACTTTGGAGTTTTCAAGGCCTTTGCCATGGCTTGCTTTGGAAGCCACATGAGCTCGACTTTGATTTATGGCAAAAACATGCAAAAACATCCGAGAAGTAATACGGCACCAGTTACCTTCATGAGGAACCTGAAGAAAACAAGACGCAAAACCAAAACTATGACTGTAGCACTGTAGCTCCGGGAAGCTGAGATCCAGGCAGATTCGCAGGCACTCTCTGTACAGCTCTTCCGCTTCTCCATACCGGGCGCGGCCGTGCAGCCTCCGCGCCAGCTCGAACATGCAGTCTGCCATCAACACGTCCTCGCCCGCGCTGGCGCGGAGCTTCCGCAGCCGAAGCTGCAGAAGGTCCAGGACGGCATCAGCATTGGCCGCTGCATCCTGCACATTCCCATCCTCGGCACCGCGCAAAGGCCACAGACGTGAACCATCAAGTGCAACTAGTGGGGAGGCCCGGTGGGGCACATGGATTATGGGATTCTCACATCTGCCAGTAGGTCAGGGACAAATTCTTTACCTAGTCTTGACTATGTCATGCATAGATGACCTCTCGTCACAACCTGTGTCAACTCCTGTCTGCATCCCAAAAGTCTGTCTCCACTCTGATGACCCACACGTCCCGGTTTCGGTGTGTCGGTTGGCCCAGGTAATCTTCCCCTGGCATGCACAGACGGCAGAACCGATTCATCGGACAAAAGTGTCAAAAGGAAAAGCTCACCCCGAGCTTCGAGCCTAGTTTGATGGGGCGCTCCTGGCCAGCTGAATCTTTCACCGTCTTCTCTGCCATGTCTGGCCTCAAGCAGCAAGCACGTACACATCCGACCAAAGGCGTCTTGCTCCAACTGATTTAAGTTACATGACGCTCCACAGGCAAACAAATCCTTCCAAACTTGCGCGTTGTCACTCTGAAAAAATCAGTTTTCACATATCATATCGGCAGCCGTGGCACGTGTGTCTTTCGAAGATGTGGTAGGCAATGGAGCGCGGGACAATCAGAGGAATACAAAATGCCGCTCGATGGCCAGACTTTCTGCCGTTGCCCCACTCCGCATCCCTTTTTTGAGCCTCTTCTGGGGTCGGGCCTCGGAATGCTTCAACCGCTGAGTTGCTACAGAAACTGATTGCGCTAGGCGCTTGCAACTCTAAGTTTGGGACTGAAGGGGTCTCCGTTCGAGTAGTTGTTCAGCAGGATCCGAAGACGTGAGGCCCAAACCTGTCTTAGAACGATGGTTCACATGCAGAACCAAAATCAAAACCTTTAACAACTCCACAATTCAACACGGCTTCGTTCCCCATCACATTTCAGCCGAGCAGCGGCAGGCTCGTGCTGCGTGGCATACAGGCCCTTGCCGAAGTGCGCGCGCTCGTCTTTCAGCGATGCGAAGAGCTGCGCGGCCGTCTGCTCCAAGTTTCCGACGTTGCGGAAGGCCAGATCATCGGTGTAATGGTACAGCGTGAGCACTTCTTCGCCTGTGCTTCGGTTCCAAAGCATACGCAGATGCACATGACAAAGGGTTGGGTCCTTGTAAGGGTTTCTTTTCATTTCACAAGTGCTGCTGCTGTTCTCCTTGCCTTGCTCCCCGAAGGCCCGTAGGTCGAAGGCGTGGCGCCAAACCATCACGTCTCCATCTGAAGCTTTGTATTTGTAGGTCCCGAGTTCCCCTACATAGCTGTTGGAGTAGCAGCTACCATCGTAGAGCTCGCCGGCCAAGTACCTGGAAGCGAAGCTGTTCTCCGTTCAGTCGAACCAAACACAGTCTGCGGCACCTCTTGGCGAAGTAGTCCGAGAGCTCTGCGCGCTGTGTGTTCAACTGATCCTGGGAACATCGATTGGCAGCCAAGCTGCCCAAAAAAAGAACGTCTGAGTTTTCCCCTCTGCTGGCCCCAAGCAGCACAGCACCCAGAAGTCAGAACTCACCTTCCAGTGTGAAATGAACATCTTTCACGTGAAGCCACTTGTAAGTCTTATTGCAGACAAAACCAATTTCTCATTCGTCATGTTTAAACCATGAAATCTGTTCGCATTTAGTTGGGTCACTCAAGTGACTGCCCGGTTCTGTTGAAGACCAAAGGAAGAACAGTTCGGTGCCTACAAAATGACAGTGAATTCAGGCGCAATAAACGTGTTCCAGAGAATTTACATGCTTGCGTCGTGCATACACACAGGCTAAAGGCAATGAGATGGGGCCTGCAGCTGACCACAATGTTGCTGAGAACATGACTTACAGTAAGTACTCCCACTTAAAACTGATCAAAAGAACATGAACCATAATTACTTCCACTGGTGCAGTGAAAAAGTACATCTATATTCTGAAGAACATGGAATTGAACCAACCTCTCCTGAAACTGACGTCCAACTTCCTCAAATTCAGAGAGGTGGTGCAATCCCCCACTGGTGGAAGATCTATTCATGACCTTCCCACTATACAAAGTTTTTTTCCAGCCCTATGTAATTTACAAAACCATGGGTGTAACCAGTGACATTTCAAACTTCAATGCTAAAAATCCCCAAATCCATCCAAATCATTCCAAATCCCTGCTGTCATTGCTTTAATAAACGTGAATAAATCACGTTAAAATTATATATAACATTATGATACATTATGTATATATTATTGTGAATCTGGCAGGTCATCGGCTGGAATCACTTGCCGCTGCGCTTAGCTGAGCAGCTGTCGCTGCATGAGACATGTGGCTCGAACTACGGGCCTTGGGAGTCTGTGCGCTGTGCGTCATGTTGGCGCTTACAGTGGTAGGCGGAGCTTAAGCTCCAGGTGTTTTGCCATGACTGCCCGTGTGCCGTCTAGTCATGGCAGTTTGGATGGTGGTGGTGAAGGTCCTAATGATGATGGACACGGTGAAGGTGCAGCCGGCCAAGTTGGACGTTCCGACGAGGAGGCCGACGGTTTTGATAGTGAAGAGTTTAGAGAATGGCTCCAGGAGCGATCGGCCAGGCGCCGCAACGGAAGTGATCGACAACGTCGTGAGGGCCGTATACGGCGTGTGGACGAGGACAGCGAGGAGGACCGGGGTGCTAGCTCAAAAGGGCTTGGAGGAGGTTTGCCACCAGAATGGGATAGCAATAGCAACTTCCAAGACTGGGTCATCAAGGCCAGACTTTGGCTGGCAACTACTCGGGCTAAAGGTCATACCCAAGGCCCGTTGATGTTACAACGCCTGAGTGGCCAAGCCTTTCAGAGCTTCAAGCACTGGGCCAAGGATGGAGAGTGGCTCAAGGATCCTCGCGGAGGACATCGACTACTGGAGGCCATGGATACACCCGAATTTTTCGGGGAAGACACCGAGGAGGAGCTCCTGGCGTCGCTGGCGAAGTTGACGTACCACTTGAGGAGAGGCAGGGACGAACCTTGCCGTCAGTTTTTCACCAGGTGGGATGATGCAGTGCGAAAGATCGGAGAACACCGGGTGACGCTCCCGGACAAGTACTTGGGTTTTCTCTTGATCAACGCCCTGGGCATCACCGACAGCGACACAAAGGCTCTGATGGCTTTTAGCCGTGGCTCCATCCTGGTGAAAGACGTGAAGGAGTGGCGCCGCAAACATGAAATGAAACTTCAGGCCAAAGAAGTTGGCACAGACAAGAAGGGTAACTCCAAGGTCTACCAGACCTTTGCCACCAACTTGGATCCCGAAGATGATGATGAACTTCGAGCCATGGAGGAGATCTATCGGGAACTACATCCTGAAGAACCAGGCGGCGACGAGTCGGAGGGCGACCCCGAGGACTTTGAGGACACTTTGGAAGAGCACGAGGCCAAGGAGATCCTGAACACCCTGGTCACGCACAAGAAGAAGACCTTCATGCAGAGCCTGAAAACCAAACGGGCTAAGGCATTGGCGAGAGGGTATGGCCAATGGAAGGATCGTGGTGGAAACCCGTCTACACGATCACAGAGCTCTATGGGAACTTCTGGCTACGTGAAGGGTGGATACTACCGCATGACGCTGAGTGAAGCAAAGGCGAAATCAAAATGTTCCAAGTGTGGCCAGATCGGCCATTGGCATCGTGATCCCGAATGTCCTCGAAATCAAGGCAAGACTTCGAACTCTGGGTCCAAGGAGGTGAACATGGTGGAATATGAGAATGTTACCAAGACCGACGAAGCGATCTTTTGTGGACACCTTGAACCAGAACCGCCGGAGACGACCGCACCTGAGAGTGGCAACCGTCTTGCAGACTTGTCCGAACCGGATGTACAGATTTTGAATTTTCCTGGGCCCTCCAGTCCCCGCCAGGGTTATAAGGACCGTGTGAGTGATGGTTGTGATGATAGGTGTTCTTTTGGGGTTTCGGGTTTGTTGTCTCAAGAAGAATTTCCCGTTTTTTGGGGAGAGTCTGAAGGAAACAAAAGTAGTATCCCTGGATTCAATCCGGATGACCTTTGTGCAACAATTGACACGGGATGTCAACGTATGGCCATTGGGTTGAAGACTCTTCAAAAACTCGACCAAGCTCTGCCTAGGGGATTCCAGACGCGGTTGGTTAAGCAGGAACACAAATTTCGGTCAGTTCATGGCACATCCACTACAAAGTATGCGGCGGTGATCCCTTCAAGCTTGGGTACCAGGGGAAGTTTACTTCGACCGGCGATCTTTGACACTCCAGAGTCCCAGAACGCTCCCTTCCTGATCTCTCTGCCGTTCCTGATGTACTGTAAGGCAGTTTTGAACTTAGATCCTAGCACGGGGCTTTCTATGGAACTCAAACGTTTTGGCTGTAAGGTCAAATGTCACATAGGTCCAAGTGGCGCCTTGAGGGTTCCGTTGGGGCAGTTTACTGAACCAATGTTAGAGAAAATCAGAAAAGCGCAGGAGGTTTTCCACAGCAAAGAATCCGAGTTTGAGGTACTGCGGACGACGCAGGTTTTTGCTCAAGAACCGTCGACCCCTGCTGAGACCCCCACGCCACCAAACGAGGCCCGAGATGTATGCCTCAGCGGCCATGGATGCTCGCGGAGTGACCAAGAGATCAAGAACAACACCGCGACCAGAGGCCGAGCCGATGACAGCCTGGCAGCGACTGGTGATGAAGATCCTGTTCGTGATCGCCCGGATGACCGAGATGATGGTACGGCTGGCAGGTTGGGTGAGACCTCAACCTCTGAGGCCATTCTCAGCGTTTCCTCCTGTACCGGGGGTGCGACACACCGAGACTCTATCCGAGATTGCCGAGGAGGAGGAGCTGGGCAGCTGGGAGGGTCTGACCAATGTCGAGTCCGAGAACGAGGCACCGATCATCCAGCCGCACTACAACCAGAATTTCCGGGCCCCGACGTCACCAGGATCCAGCATGGCCGGGTCTCAGGTATCGGCGGTACAGCCGGGAACCTTTGTGACCGAGGACGACCTGACGATCTTGGGGCCACCTCCTCCCTGTCAGCATGGACATCCCAGTCGGATATTCATCTCCCGGAAGGAGGGGCCCAATCACAATCGTCTGTTCTGGCGATGCAATTTTCCGAGGCAACAGCAATGCCAGTTCTTCGCTTGGACCCGGTATCAACCACACTGGAGCGAGGGAACTCAGATCGGATCACCGATGGGCAAATCACAGAAGGGAAGCGGCCGAACTACATCATTGAAGAGCACGAGACCCGGGACTCCGTCATCGCCGATTCCGAGCATTCCGACAACACCGACCGGAAGCCAGGTGACATCTCGATGCCTACATCGAAGGACAACGACACAGGGAACCAACGGCATCTCCTTCCAGGAGAAATGTGCGGACTGTGGAAAACTGCTGAAGAAGGAGCGGCGCGGAACCGACACCGAGAGCAACCGGGGAACAACTCCAGCATCAAGTGCTGCCAGCTCAGCAAGTCAGCCTCGAATGACCAAGGAGGCCCTGGAAGAGTTTCAGGAGTACCAGGAGTTCCGCCGCTGGAAGAAGTCTCAGAGTCAAGAGGACGAATGAGTTCGGAAGAACCACAAGAGTTCTGCGAGTCCAATGCGACTACCTTGTACAATAGACGGCAACGCCGTACCATTCAAAAGGCCCGAAGGGCTTTGGAAACGGCTGAAACCAATTGGTCCGAAATTATGAGTCTATTGGGCACAGCACCGGACCAAGTCGAGTCCGTGGGGTGGGCGCATTATGACGCAGACTTGACCGACCGCCGCAAGCGTCAAAAATATCTCTGGCTGCTTCAGAAAACCGAGAAACAGCTGAAGGTAGTGTCTGAGTTGTACAATCCAAATCGTTTTCAAGGGAAACTTAGGGATTTTGGTTTGTGTCCTGGACAAGCATTTGACTTACAGCTAAGACATGATTTGACAAAGGCAGGTATGAGGGCAGAAGTCCGTGAATATGTCAGAAGTGTGAAGCCAGGTCTTGTTGTCATTTCACCACCATGCACACTGTTCAGTTTGCTCCAGAATCTCACAAAAAGGAATCACAGCTCGGAAGCAGAATCGTACCTTCGAAGACTGATTGAAGCTAAGGTTCTCCTCAGGTTTGGAATTGAAATCGCATTTGAGGTGCTCAAATATGGAGGCACTTTTGTGTTCGAACACCCGCTGACGTCGCGAGCATGGCTGGAGACGATGATGCAGAAGTTGATCCAGCACCCTGGAGTTCACCTAGCTGCCTGTGACCAATGTATGTATGGGCTCAAGGCTCTGTCAGGGCTTTTTCATCGAAAACCCACAGGCTTTTTGTCGAACAACGTCAAGGTGACTGACCAGCTGGGCCGACGGTGTGATGGACAACATCGACATGAACCCATTCTCGGCCGCAACGCTGGTGGTTCGCGATCGAAGCAGGCTCAACACTACCCTGAACCCTTGGTAGAAGCAATCCTCAAGGGATATCAGCTCTCTCTTGGGCAGCCTCTGAACATCCAATGGACTGAAATTCCAGAACTTCACCGAGATCGGAAACGGTCACACTACTTTCTCCAGGAGATCAACAGCATCGCCATCTCGAACGACATTCCGGACAAGTTCGCCACGCAGATCGTGGCCACGGAGGACGTTTCTGCCGAGATCGAGGCCCCTGCAGAGGACATCACCCTTAAGAACCCGGAGGAGTCTGAGGAGTTACATCGATACCTACCGAGAGAGAAACCGTTCTCACTGGCTCAACTGGTACGCCGAGCCCATGAAGGATTGGGACACCCAGGAAACGAGCGTTTGGCCCGAATCTTGAAGGACGCTAAGGCATCTCCCGAAGCTGTGGCTTTGGCAAAGAAGTTGACCTGTTCGGTCTGTGAACAACATATGCCGCAACCCGACCACCACGTCGTGCTGCTCCACCGAAGAACCTTCAAGTGAACCAGATTGTCGGTATTGACACCATCTACTTACCGGACTACCGCGGGAAACGAAGAATGGCCCTGAACATCGTGGACTGGGCATCACGCTTTCAAATGATGATCCCTCTACCAGGACATACCCCTGCGGCTGCTCGACGAGCGTATCTGCAATGGGTCCGTCTTTTTGGACCACCGGAGAAGCTCTACACGGATCTTGGCCGGGAGTTCAAGGGAGTCTTCGAACTTGGAGCAGAACATGATTCCACGTATATCGAGCCGAGCTCGTTGGAAATGCCGACTCAACGGAGCATCACCGAGAGAGCTGGCAGAAACTTCAAGGAGGTATTGAGTCGAACTATGATGCAGGTCGCTTGCACATCCTTTGAGGAGTGGTCAAATGTGGTGGATATCGTCAACATGACATGCAATCGATTGACCAACAAATCAGGTTTCAGCCCGATTCAACGGGTGCTAGGCTATACTCCTCGAGTACCTGGAGGACTGCTGACCGGAGGAAGCAATGACTTGGCTACCATGAGTCGTCGATGTGGAGATCTTCAAGTTCAACAAGCCGAGAAAATCCGACTTGCCGCAGCAAAGGCTTTCCATGAAGCCGATGCCACGCAGGCCATCAAGAATGCACTACATGGTGGCCACAGGCCGATTTGCGACTTTGAGGTAGGACAACTGGTATACTTCTGGAAGAAGGGAACCGATGGCCCTAAGAAGAAGAGACCCAGTTTCTGGCGGGGACCTAGCCGGGTCATTCTGACTTCACCTCCAAGTACGGTCTGGCTGAGTTATCGGGGTTTCGTAGTCAAGGCTGCGCCAGAGCAGTTGCGTCTGGCATCTGAGGATGAAAGATTCACCCTGACCGGTTGGATCGACGACATCGCCAACACTCGAGAGGAACTAGAGACACAACCAAAACAAGGATACCTCGACTTGACGAAACTCCCTTTTCCTACGGAAGCTGACGAGGAGAACGAGGCCGAGCCTGCAGATGGAGAGATTGAAGAACCCAAATATCGGCTTCACGGAAAAACACCGAAGGCTGAGGTGACGGCAAGATCGGAAGGGATGCAACCAGATGAGTGGCTGCTTGACGAACAAAAAGGGGTTCTACATCGAGTCCACCGAGTGCCTCGTGAATCTCTTTTTCAACCCAGCGAGACGGGAGACCGATGCCCTGTGGATTTGTCTCGACTCCGAAGTCGACGAATCACGACAGGGCACTACACTTGCGGTGGTGACGGCTTTCACACTGATGATGACTGGATTCTGAAGTTTGGGAATGAGATTCCAATGATGCCGTGGACAGGGAGAACCACGTTTCCACTACATCCTCCTGAAGAACAACCTGATCGAGGAGAACCTGTCCCTGCTCTACCTGCACATGTTGGAAGAGACCTACATGAGGAGAGACATCAACATGGAGAACCTGAGAGAACCAGAACTCAGGTTCGGCGAGACCGTGAAGAAGAAGAACAACCAGATGATCCCGATTCACCCGAACCGGATCCGAAGCGATCTCGTCGAGGAGAAGGAGAACCATACGAGTCGGAGGACCAGTATGAACCGAGTATCGCCGAAGAACCTGAACTACCTGGAGATCGTGGAGAAGTACGTGGTCGGGATTTGGATGAGGACGAAAACAACCCGGGTCCGAACAGTAAACGGTCCCGCACGGAATTTGTGGAGGTGCTGCTGAATTCGATTGAGAAGGTCATGGCGGCAAAGCTGAAGAAGGAGGTCAACTTTGGCAAACTCACGAATGAGGAGAAGAAGAAGTTCCAGAAAGCGATTGAGAAGGAGGTGAATAACAACCTGAATACACAGGCATACCAGATACTCTCTCCAGAGGAATCAGAAGAGATCAGAAGGAAATCCCCGGAGAAGATTGTCAAGTCCAGATTTGTGATGACGGAAAAGAGCATCGATGAGGATGAAGTGGAGAAGGCAAGAGGAGAAGCTGTTCTTCTACAGGACGATGGCCCAAACAGCACAAAAGCGAAGGCGAGGCACGTGATGAAGGGATTCAGTGAGGAGAACTCTGAGAACTTGGAAACTACGACTCCTCAATGTGGCCGAGAAACTGTACTGAGTGTGCTTCAACTCCTCTGCAGTTTGCGATGGACTCCAGGGTATTTGGACTTTACGCAGGCATTCCACAGTGGCGACCAGATCCAAAGAGAGATCTATGCTGCCCAACCACATGATTGTCCCCTTCCTGGTTATTCGCCCAGACAACTTCTTAAGTTGCTGAAGACTTGTTACGGCCTCTTAGACGGTCCCTATGCTTGGTACCAACACCTGAAGAAAGTCCTATGTCAGTTGGGGTACGAGTGTAGCGCTGCCGATCCATGTTTGTTCTTTCTGTTTGATCAAGATCGACAACTGCAAGGCTTGATCAGCGTGGCCACGGACGACCTCTTACATGGAGGTACTCAGGTACACTGGAACAAGATGAAGTGGATCAATGAACACTACAAACTTGGAAAATTCTCGACTGGCAATGGACGGTTTGTTGGAAAGGAGATCAGTTGTCGAAGTGATGGGAGCTTTTTGGTACACCAGCCTCTGTATGCGCAGAAGGTGAATCCCATCAAGCTCACCCGCGAGCGCCAAAAACAGAAATATGACTTTTGCTCTGAGGAGGAGATCAGTAACCTTCGTGGTCTCCTAGGTGGCTTAGCTTGGCTCGCCAAAGAAACTCGACCTGACTTGGCGGGACGAGTTGCACTACTTCAACAAGCTATGCCACATCCCTATGTCCAGGACATGATCGAGGCCAATGCTCTAGCCCGAGAGGCCATCAAGTATGCCGACGTGGGATTGACGATTCATCCCATTCCAGTTGAACATCTCCGAGTTGGAACTGTGACTGATGCCTCCTGGGCTAACGTGAAGATCGACCCGAAGAACCACACCGAGGATTTTTGGGAAGAACGAAAAGATCGATGGATTCGACATCATGTCCAACCACGACGTCTACTATTTCATCCTGCCTCAGTTCCTGGAGGTCCTAACGTATACCAACTACAAGATCGGCGGAGCACCATCGCCGATGGAGAAGAGCATGCAGACGAATGGAATCACCGAAAGGGGGTCCAAACCAAAGGAGAGATCCCATGGTGTGGACAAACAATCTTCGTGAAGAAGAAGGAGGGTGAGCCAAACAAGGCAATTCAGGAAAAGTTCTTACAGCACGATCGACTTGCCAGTCAGGGTGGATACATTACCTTTTTCTATGATGCTCGAATGGAGACTGAGGAGAAAGGATATCCTATTTCCATAGTGAGTTGGAAGAGTTTCAAAATCAAAAGATGTACGGTTAACACCTTGTCCGCGGAGTGTCAGGCAATGATCCATGGAGTTGGATCTATCCACTGGCTCCGCTTCTTGCTGCAGGAGTCTTTTGGTGGCAAGATTCACCTTGAGGACTGGGAGAAGGAGATCGGAAAAACACCCTGTGTGGCTGTGACGGACAGCAAGTCCCTCTTCGACACGATACAGAAATGCTGCAATACATCATCCCATATCGAGGACAAGAGGACGGCGATCGACGTCACGGTGCTGAAGCGTGACTTTCAACGCACTCAAGGCCAGGTCCGGTGGATTCAGGGTACTAAAATGATTTCCGACAGTCTTACCAAAAAGATGGGAAGTAACTTCTTGAGAAAAGTCTTAAAGGAAGGCATATGGTCCTTATCGGAGAAAGGTTTTGAACAGGAGTCAAAGGTGCTTCTGTTGATTTCAGCCGACAAAGAGTCTGGCCAGTGTGAATCTGGCAGGTCATCGGCTGAAATCACTTGCCGCTGCGCTTAGCTGAGCAGCTGTCGCTGCATGAGACATGTGGCTCGAACTACGGGCCTTGGGAGTCTGTGCGGTCAAAAAGGACCGCTGTGCGTCATGTTGGCGCTTACAATTATATATATATAACTCCCTATGTTCTTGGGGCTGAGCCCAGCCCGACCCCCCTCCCAGGAACGTTGCGGTCCTTGGGCGCCGGCTTCGCTGGCTGCGCTGGATCTCGAGCTGGCCGGGACGGCGGAGGCAGCGCAGGTGGCTCCTCAGATTCGAAGTCTTCTAAGTCTTATTGCAGACAAAACCAATTTCTCATTCGTCATGTTTAAACCATGAAATCTGTTCGCATTTAGTTGGGTCACTCAAGTGACTGCCCGGTTCTGTTGAAGACCAAAGGAAGAACAGTTCGGTGCCTACAAAATGACAGTGAATTCAGGCGCAATAAACGTGTTCCAGAGAATTTACATGCTTGCGTCGTGCATACACACAGGCTAAAGGCAATGAGATGGGGCCTGCAGCTGACCACAATGTTGCTTAGAACATGCCCTACAGTAAGTACTCCCACTTAAAACTGATCAAAAGAACATGAACCATAATTACTTCCACTTGTGCAGTGAAAAAGTACATCTATATTCTGAAGAACATGGAATTGAACCAACCTCTCCTGAAACTGACGTCCAACTTCCTCAAATTCAGAGAGGTGGTGCAATCCCCGACTGGTGGAAGATCTATTCATGACCTTCCCACTATACAAAGTTTTTTTCCAGCCCTATGTAATTTACAAAACCATGGGTGTAACCAGTGACATTTCAAACTTCAATGCTAAAAATCCCCAAATCCATCCAAATCATTCCAAATCCCTGCTGTCATTGCTTTAATAAACGTGAATAAATCACGTTATCATTATATAACATTATGATACATTATGTATATATTATATGCGGTTACATCACAAATTTGTGACCCTGTCGCACTCAGGTTTTGCAAAGCTTTGCCCGGCCAATGCGTTGGCTCAAGGCGACTCAAACTGAGATTGCCAAGGAAAACAACGAGGTGTCATTCGGACGCGACTTTAGTTGTTGGAACCCATAACATTGGGACGCAACTTTAGTTGTCGGAACCCATAACCACCTGGTTTGTAGCCTCCCGTAGGTTATGAGCCCGAACTGAGCTCTGCAATGGAGCGTCGTCGACGGTCATCTTCGAGGGCAAGGGACGCTGATGAGTTCCTAGCTACGGAGAACGAGACATCGGATGAAAGGTTGGATCGGTTGATCCAGGAGGAAGGAAGAGGAGAACCAGCTGTGAGGTCGGTGAGGATCTCTGCGAGGGCTGATGCTCCACCTGCTCGAGGCGAAGGTCAACCAACTGGAGATGAAACCCAAGAGACCGGAGCTGTAGTGCCAGCAGAGGGTACTGTGGCGATGGATGAGGGGAATCGAAGGTTGATGGAGGGCCTGTCGCCTGAGCAACAAGGCGTTCTAGCGAGGGCTGCTGAGGCTCTACGCGCTGGACAAGCCCTACAAATAGCGGATGGGGTGAGGCGACCTGAGTTCTTGCCGCCGCCGCTGCAACTGGGTGATGTATCTGTACTAGCAGGACATCAAGATGGAGCCGGAACTGCTCGAGCACCTGGTGGGGGTCAACTTGATTGTCGGCCTGGGGTACAAGGTGAGGGAGGTGGTGAACGAGACGATCAAAGAACCGGAGGATATGGTGGAAGCCTGTTGGGCCCTTTAGCTCTACCTCCTGCAGATCTTGTTCTACGACCTCTTGATCTACCACCTCAAGGTCAACCAGTCGCTCTTCAACCACCCGGGGGACATCGTCAACGTTCTGAACTTGCTCTACAAGATCCTGGTGCACAACGAGTAGAAGGACCGGAGGGTTTGATCACACCACCACGTCCACCAGAAACCAATGTGTTTTGGAGTGAAAAGGTAAGGCGTGAGGTTGAAGGTGGGGTTCAAACTGGTCAAAATGGGGCTGGTCAGCCAGCTCAACCGTCTGAAACAGCTCGACCCTCTGAAGCAGCTCAACGTGCTGGAGGGTTACCACATCAACATGGAGCTGGTCCTGGTGAAGGAGCACGAGCTTCTGTGGTGTTGCCGGATGGGTTGACTCATCGAGATCTCTTGGAACTGGAAGCCCTGCAGGCCCAGGCGTTGAAAAATGTTGAAAACCAAATCCAACAAGAAATAGCTAGGCGTAAGGCGGCGGCTGGGGGTAGTGGTTCGTATGGGACACCTCAAGGGGGGAGTAGGAATGATGAGGGGATGCAACAGCCCAATATCTCTACTCCACCAGGGTTACCTCAAACCACCTCAGTTTTGGGAAATCCCCCAACGGCTAGCGTGAAGAACGTTTTGGGGTTTGGACACACGCCATGTGGGTCACAGTTCAATCCACCTGGGATCCATGGTGACATGGGAATGCCAGTTGGTGCAGGAAGCTTGTCGTCAGGGTTGAGGGTTGATGGAGCTCAGCACCCTCCGGGGACCGCTGCGGCTCAAGTTGGGGAGTCGTTTGCAGAAAGCCTGAGGGTTTTGGAACTGCCTCGCTTGAGTGAAAACACAACAGCGTTGTCTCTAGGAGATTGGTTGGCTGTAATCGACCCAATCATGTCTGACCTTAGCTCCACTTCAGGAGTTTGGTGGCAGTTGATTGTAGGTGCTGCTCAGGATGGGTACCGCCAATGGATCTTGTCAGGACCTTTGGACCGACTGAGGTTACGTCCACCGGTGCCTGCCGAAGCATCCAAGTGGCCACGCACTGAACAGCGAGCTGTGACCATGCTTCTAGCTTGTCTTCCCGAAGGAGTTCGACGTGATCTCATTGCTTCTCGGCGATTGTCAACGGTCGAGATCATCTACAAGCTGCTGATCACGTACCAGCCTGGAGGTCCACAGGAGCGGACTGTGCTCTTGAAGGACATCACTGAGGATCGTCTTGGAAACAACCCGTCAGTGCAGGAGGTTCTCAACACCTTGAGGATGTGGAGAAGAAATGTCAACAGGGCGAACGAGCTCAAGGTCACCTTGCCTGATACTTTGGTGATTGTGGGCGTGCTGACCAAGTGGGCAGAGCACATCAGTCGACTCGGTGGGGCTCAAACTGCGTTTCGAGTGGCCACGCTACGTCAAGACCTCAAGTTGGACAACCGTCCGGATGCTGACCAGGTGATGTACTTTGCGGAGGCCCTTCAAGCTGAGATTGAGCAGGTTGCTTTGTCCCGGCCTTCAACGACCTTGTCATCAACGTCTTCAAGCTCTGACGTGAAGAAGAAGGAGGTTCCCAAGACTGCATCGCTCAGGACTGGTGGGGATAGCTCCGCTAGGTGCTACTGGCGAAAAACCAAAATGTAAGTTTTGGGGTAGCTCAGTTGGTTGTAAAAGGGGAGATAAATGTGCATATCAACATTCATGGGAAGGAATCCAACGTAGTGGAAGATGTTACTTTTGTTCGGGGGAGGGTCACATGAAGCCCAATTGCCCTTACAAAACTCAAGAAAGGGATGGTGATCAGAAAGGAAAGATCTCAAAGGTCAATGCTGGCACAACGAAGGTTGCCCCTGGAGGAAAGAAACAGACCTCAGGAAAGGATGCCCAGGTTGTGCAGCCAACGTCCTCATCCTCTACCGGATCCACGGAGGAGAAGCCGGTGTCCAAGGGTGTGGAGGAGATCCCAGTGGTCCCATCAAATCCGGTCATCGATGTGACGAGCTTGATGAAGTCGCTTCAGAGCCTGAAGGCTGTGCAGCTTCGATTCTTGGATGCTGGTGGTTCGGACGAGCCCCCATTGGACTGCAAGGTTGCCCTCCTTGATGGAGGGGCAACACATGCTCTACGGCAAGGTTCAGCAGCGGAGCTACGTGATGCTCAGCCAGTATCTGTAGAACTTGCACATGGCCGAACAACGCTGTATCGTCATGATGGATGCAGCACCCTGCTCTCCAAGGAACCCATCGAGGTGATCTTACCCATGCGCCTCTTGGTCGAGAACGGCTACCAGGTGAAGTGGTCGTCGAATGAGTGTGTGATCGCTCACCCTGTCAAGGGAAACCTCCAGTGCTGGCGTCGTCAAGGATGCCCAGTCATGAAAGAAGATGAAGCCCTACTGCTTCTGGAGGAGCTGGAAAAGGTCGAGACCGAAAATGGGTTGGGGGTAGAAAAAGATGTAGAAGAATGGTGGCGGAAGTACTTTCCGCAGGTTCCTGATGAAGTTCTCCAGAGAATGAAAGGTCAAGGGAAACACTGGTCAGAATGCAGTGGTCCACCCTTACCATGGAATAGAAGGAGACGCCGACAGATCGAGGCCTCGAAGGGGGTGATTCTACACCTGTTTTCAGGTGGTGCGGTGATGTCCAAAAAGTGGGAGGGGTTGCGGAAGAATGGCTATGAAGTCATCACGCTTGACATCTCCACCAATGCCGCGGAGAACCTTCACAACGCCACGATCTGGTCCTATTTGTGGGACCTGGCGTCCCGCAACAGGTTGCTTGCCATTTTGGGTGGACCTCCCTGCAGAAGTTTTTCTCGTCTTCGTCATCAAAGACCAGGACCTCGACCACTACGTGCTAGAGGGTCACAACGCTGGGCACTGCCAGATCTGAACCAATGGGAACTTCAGACTGTCACGGATGACAGTGCTCTGATACTCAAGATGCTTGGCCTGTTTGACCGAGCAGTGGAAGTGGCCCAACCGCATGAAGAACGTGCCTTTTTGATGGAGCACCCTGCTGACCCTCAGGATTATCTTGGCGATGACGCTTCGATGATGCCGTCAGTATATGGGAATGGGAAGAGATTCGGGAGCTTGCCCGTCGACACCAATTGAACGTGGTGAAGTTTGATCAGGGCCGAACAGGCCACTCACGCCGAAAGCCAACGACACTGATGACATCCCTTCATGCTCTCAACGAGCTGGACGGTCTATCTGGAGGGGGACATGAATCTCTACAACCTGATCTTCCTGACCGTCTTCGTCAGACTGCCACCTGGGCCGAATGGTCCCCGGGCCTAGTTCAAGTCATCAAGTTGGCTCTTCGAGGATTCTTGGAAAAAATGGACCAGGAAGCTCAAGTGAAAAAGATGAGCCTTGACGACTGGCGTCAACATGTGCGGCAGAACCATGTGCCTTTCAGGCGAGATTGCCGAGTTTGCGTCGAAGAAATGGGTCAAGATGTTCCTCACCGTCGCAGAAAACACCGTGGAGCTGGTGATGCTGTCTATGTCTTGGCAGTGGATGTCGCAGGCCCCTTCGTCAAGGGATGGGACTATGGTATGGCCAAGGAGGCCAAATATGCACTGGTGGCTACGATACCTGTGCCGGTTGGATCGCGATTGGCAGATCCAAAAACCTCGCCACGTAGCGAGACTGAGGCTGCTGATGATGGCCTACATCCTGAAGATTGTCAACGTGATGGAGGTGCTGGCGACCATGATGGAGATCTACCTCTACCTTCAGATCCTCTTCAACCTCTTCCTGAACTTCGTGAACGCGATGGTCCAGATCCTCAACATGAAGGAGATGCTGTCGATGCTTCTGGTCATGGCCGCGATCAAGCAGTTATGGACCGTCGCCATCAACCCCATCGACATCCAGAATATCACAGTGGTTGAACCACTTTCGTCACGGGCTACGAGGGATGTGTTAGAAGCTTTGCATCGGGTCTACGCTCGTTATCGGAGCCTGGGGATTCCGATCTATCGACTGCACTCGGATCGTGCCAAAGAACTGATCAGTGCACCAGTTCGCCAATGGGCAGCTCAAAAGGGCCTTTGGCAAACTTCAACGTCTGGGGACGACCCACCTTCCAACGGCCGTATTGAGGCTGAGATTCATCAATGGAAGCGTCGATTACGACTTACCTTGAGGACCTCAGAGGCCCCAACTACAGAATGGCCATCGGTTGGTCGTCATGTGGCATGGGAGCGTATGAATGCCCAACTTGCCAGGGTGGGACTTGCCAGTCCACCATGTCTCAACTACAACATGAAGGTGATGGTCAAATGCAAGTGGTGGCACAAGCTGAAAACCAAGGGCATTGCCAGCCCCTTCCAGGAAGCCGTCATCAAGGGCCCAAGCCCGCTTATGAGTCACGGATGGGTGGTGCTCACCTCAAAGGGCAGCACACAACATGCTCGGGCAGTTCTTGCGATTGATCCCGATGCTGAAAAAGCCCATGTTGGAGCTTGTGGAGAGTCCCACCAAGCCCACTCATCGCCTGACTGGAAAAACTTCACTGACACCCAAGGTGCCACATCCATCTTTGGTTGACCCGTTGGACTTCTCCGCTTTGGAGACTGCAGAATCTCCAGTGGGGGGAGCCATGTTGGCTGAGGTGGAGGATGATGGCTATGAACCGAGCATTCTTCCTGACGATGCTGTGCCAGGGGGTCTCTCTGAACTTGCCGACCTTGGCTCGGGGGAGCTCGATGATGAGAAGGTTCCGGCTGTGTCAGCCGGGGGGAGTCTTCTTCGACTTCTTTGCCAACTTCATTGCCGAGTTCAACACCCAGACCGTCGTTGTCAGCATTGAGAACCTCAACTTCGCAGGTAGCAGCAAATTCATCGAGCACTTTGACTTCTCCAAGGACCACGTCTTCTTCGTCATCAAGCACTTTGACCTCTCCAAGGACCACATCTTCTTCGTCTTCCAGGCCGGGTCACGAAAGTCACCAAAGGTGTTTTGAATGGAGTGGAACGGTGGAAGACTATGATGAATGGTTGTGTGGGATACACTATGGGGTGTTAACTACACTAAGGGAAGTCACCACTTATATGCCAGTCGATGGGGACGAGGGTCAAATTCAAGGCAGGTTGATTGAAGAAATGTCTCAACAGCTTCAAGCCTTGGAAGAGGAGTTGGCTCAAGTCAATCGGTTGCTCCTGTGGGTACGTCAGAGAAAACACCTTGATGCTGCTGTGTGTGATGTTGAACCACGGGTTAAAAAGGTTGGTGATGTGGAAGGTGAAAAAGAGAGTAGTAACCCCACTCCGGTGGGCGACAGCATGGTAGGTAGTTCTCAAGTGTTGCAAACGTACAATGTACCTCTCCAGGAGGTCAGAGCCAATTTGGCAATGTGGCGACCGGCCATATTGTCTGAGTATGAAAGTCTGACCAAGATTACCAAGGCTGTAAGGCCTGTTCACCGGGACACCCTGAAACACCGAACTGATGTGGAGTACGCTCCTGGTAAACTGGTAACCACAGTCAAGGCTCCTCATGGAAAAATGAAGGCAAGGTTGGTAGTGTGTGGAAACATGGTAGAAGCTTCAGTGGATGCTCAAACGGAAGACCAAGAGAAGGAAGGGTTGTCCGAGTATCTCAACAAAACCAAGAGTAGGGATACGTATGCATCTGGAGCTGACGCCGCAGCCATCCGTGCCACTCTTCGACATGCTGGAGACCATGGATGGGGGTGTGAAAGCATTGATGTGCGGACGGCGTTCTTGTTGGCTCCACGTCGAGGCACTGGTCTACTAGCAGTTCGACCACCGAAGATCTTGGTATCTGCCAACATTTGCTCGCCTGACGAGATGTGGTTGGTAAATCGTGCCCTTTACGGACTACAGACGAGTCCCAGTGATTGGGGTGCATTTCGAGATGGTGAGATGAATAGCTGGACTTGGTCAAAGGGGAATCGAAGCTTTCGGCTGGAATGTACACGGGAGCCTAACCTCTGGCGAATCAAGGAAAGGCTGGCTGGGGACACCGAGAAGACAGTGGGTCACATCTTGGTCTACGTTGACGACATGCTTGTCACCGGGGAGACCGAGGTGATTGCGGCCTACCTTGACCATGTAAAAGGAGTCTGCAGTGCTCACCACCTGAATGGATCTCGAAGGACGGACCGGCAGTCAAATTCTGCGGCTTTGAGCTCAAGGAGGGGTCCAATGGTTCCATTCAAGTCAGTCAAGGAGCCTATGCAAAAGAACTGGTGAAAAGGTATGGGTGCACCAAGACACGCCCTGTGCCTATGTCGCCAACTATGGCATCCAACATCCCTGAAGAAAAGGACTCTGAGTTAGACCCGAAGTTGGTGCGCCAGGCCCAGGCCATCACTGGCGAGATCCTCTGGTTGGCATTGAGAACTCGACCAGACCTTGCTTTTGCTGTGGGGGTTATGGGACGGCATTCCACAAAAAACCCAGGCTTTGTATGCCAACTTGGGAAGGAGGTCGTGGAGTACATCAACGGTTCCACGGGTACAGCTCTGGAGTATGGTCGGTGTGATCCGACGGATCGAGGACCTGATGATGGTCTTCCTTTTCCTCGATCAATGAGAAGATTGGAAGCCTATGCCCTATGCGGATGTCAGCTTCGCGCCTCAAGCTTCGAGATCTATCCAAGGAGTACTTGTGCTCTACGGCGGCTCTCCGATCATGTGGGAATCAGGCAGGCAGAGCTGCATTACCTTGAGCACAGCAGAAGCTGAACTCCTCTCGTATGTGGAGGCGATGGGCATGGCTGATTCGATGGGGTGCATCCTTGAGGCCTTAATTGGAAGGGGTGCCTTGCCAACTCACTGTGGTCGAGTCCGACGATGAAGAAGCGTCTGAGGAGCTCTACATCCGGGAGAAGATCAAGGTTCCGGAGGGCGAGTTCATAGAAGGAGCGATGGGGATCCAACGAGTCATCTATGGCGACAACACTGCGGCCATTTCGGTAGCTAGTGCTCCGGAGGGGGGAGTGTGGAGGTCACGCCATTTGAGGCTGAGGAGTCATTTCCTACGAGAACGTCTTCGACATCGACAGTGGTGGTCAATTCGACATTTACCAGGTTCTCTGTTGGTGGCTGACTTCCTCACCAAGGCCATCAGTTCGAAGCAGCGTTGGACCTATTTTTTCAAGTTCCTCAACGTGGTCACTACTGCAGCAGCGCAGTTCTCTGAGGAGTTCGAGGAGCAGGAGACTCAGGTGAAGGCCCTTAAGCTCAACCACGAGATTATCAAGATTGCGGCGGCCAGTTTGGGCTTTATGGCAACAAAGGCCATGCAGCCAGGACAACCTGGGTCGTATGATGAAAAAACCAAAACTCTTGTGTTGCTGTGGTTGTGGGTATACCTGAAGAAACGGGTAGAGGGTCTAAAACAACAGGGTCTGTTGCCGATGAACCCCGAACAATGGAAACAGGAACTTGAAAAACCAGGTTCTACTCTCAAGGCGCTGAGGATCAGTGAGCGAGCTTTGTCCCATGACTCTGACGAGAAGGATTTTCGGTCTAAGTTGTCGAGTTCAGAAGCTGTGCAACTGGCTCACGATCTACTTCTGGAACTGCCTGCTGAAGAACGAGAAGGTGGTTTATCTGACCGAGATTTGAAGGATGAGAAGTACGTGGAGGAAGAAGCGATAATCCGTGTTCGAGCTCTACGTCTACATCCTGATCAAGACCTACGGCCTGGTGATGAATTTGCTCTACCGGCTGATGACGCGCTGTGGGATGATCTCGGACTATGTCCTGTTCTTTGTCAACCTCGAGGTGTCCCTGGGGGGTCGCCACTTTTTCCTGAAGGAGCTCTACATTCCGAAGGAGCTCTACATCCTGGAGGAGACCTACACGATGGTGGTTCTCTTCGATTTTTGGTTTCAAGGGATGATCGAAAGGGGTCGTCTCTACATCTTGGAGGAGACCTACGTGATTGTGGTCCTCTTCGGCGTGGGGCGCCGGTGGACGATCGATGGAGTTCGTCTCTACGTCCTGGAGGAGGTCTATGTGATGGTGGTCTGCCTCAACCTTTTGATTTTTCACCAGGGAGCCGACATGGGTCGTCTCTACTTCCTGAAGGAGCTCTACTTCCTGAAGGAGTTCTGCTACATGAGTCAACTGGTCGTCATTTTGACGAATTTGGAGGTGGTATGGTCGTCGGTGGATCGCTGGAGGGGCCCTAGGAGGAGGAGAATGGTCGTCAAGGGGCCCAATCTTCGACTTCTTCGTCTTCAAGTTTGGGACTACATCCGGGAGAAGATCTACATGGGCGACTCACGCCTTGCACTTCCTTTGAAAGGCCAGCCGGGTCTTTGAATTTGAGCACGCAGTTGTGCACTCATGCATTCTGCGTGGTTAACCTGGAGCATCCAGGTCTGAATTCAGATGAAACTCTGGACGGATGGAAGAAAAATGGAACCCCAAGAGTGATTCATTCTCCTGAAAGGGTCATTGAGTTTTCCGAAAGGGTTAGAAGTTCTTCCATTCCAACTGAGGTTCAAGGTAGCTATGGGGTTTCCATAGACGGTGGGAGGGAGAAAGTGAATTCTCCTAGGGTGAGTCAACAGATGCTGAAGGCAGCACCTTCGTCCTCTCACTGTTCAATGGTTCAACGTAGTTGCACACCTCAGCAGGTGGCTGTCCAAGGTAGTCTGAGTGTAGCCGTGCACGGTGGGGGGGAGAAAAAACTTTCTCCTAGTGTGAACCAAAAGATGCTGAAGGCGACTTTTTCGCCCCCTCTCTGGTCAATGGCCGTAGCCTTGGTAGCAGTAGCTATTTTCCACAGTAGAGTAGCCGCTCAACCGAGCGAAGATGATGGCTTCGGCGCTGATGGAAACTTCCTGCTGCTGGCCTATGGATTGGCGATGGCGATCCTGGGAGCTCTGATCGCAAGATGGCTGACGCCTATCACCGTGGTGGCTGCTCCTTTGAGATCCTCTTCGTCTTCAAGGTCATCGAGAACTTCGAGGCGGTCGAGGTCTTCCAGGCGATCGAGATCTTCCAGACGGTCGAGATCTTCCAGGAGGTCGAGAACTTCCAGGTCTAGGTCACCTTCGGACCATCCTCCTACAACAGAAACCAGGGGGGATTCACCAGATGAACTACGTGGAGTTTGGGCACCATGGCCTCCTGCTCCTGGAAATGCACCACGTGACGGTGAAAGCACAGAGAATGAATCCTTGCCTGGGAAAGGAAAAGGAAAAGATGGAAAGGGACGTTTGGCTGCCTTCAACGACTTGGGCATCTACCGTCCTGGCCTTGCAGTGCGGCGAAGACCGCCCTCGAGGGACATTACGTCTGATGCTGGCGAACAAACGCCAGATGGTGAACCAATGGAGTTTCAAGGAGAAACTCAATCTGGTGGTGCTCAACCGAGCCCTGGACCAACTACGCCTACCACGCCCAGATGCCACTGAGGTGTCTGGAAGTGTGAGTGCAGGGGGCACCTATCATCTTCGTGGAGGTGGTCTTCGACCTCTCTGTGCAGTACCAGAAGGTGGAGGTGGTCTTCGACCTCTCTGTGCAGTACCAGAAGGTGGAGGTGGTCTTCGACCTCTCTGTCCAGTACCAGAAATTGGAGGTGGTATCCCGAAGGCGGCATCACTGGTTAGGCCACCTTTGCCTACCGCGGGCTCACCTGCTGCCTTTGCGGCGTCAAGCTCTCAGGGGCCAAACTACAAGGCTCCACCAGCTGCTTTGGGACCACCACCACTTCCCTCAGTATATGCTACTGGATGTGGCACGGTGTACCACCTGAAAAATACATGTGGGAAGTTGAAGTGCGCAAGGCGCATCTTTGAGCGCACGGCCTGCGACCAATGTGGCTCTCCGGCCTTCAATGGGGGCAGAAACATTTGGTTGGTGCACGGCCGTTACCACCTGGAACTTCATGGAAACCTGACGGTTTCAAATACCACCACATGGGCTCCGTGCTTTGAATGTGGAGGTGGATGAGATGGAAAAGGTGAACTGAGAGCCGGTTGTCTCAAAGAGACAAGGGGGAGTGCGGTTACATCACAAATTTGTGACCCTGTCGCACTCAGGTTTTGCAAAGCTTTGCCCGGCCAATGCGTTGGCTCAAGGCGACTCAAACTGAGATTGCCAAGAAAAACAACGAGGTGTCATTGGGACGCGACTTTAGTTGTTGGAGCCCATAACATTGGGACGCAACTTTAGTTGTCGGAACCCATAACCACCTGGTTTGTAGCCTCCCGTATTATATATATAACTCCCTATGTTCTTGGGGCTGAGCCCAGCCCGACCCCCCTCCCAGGAACGTTGCGGTCCTTGGGCGCCGGCTTCGCTGGCTGCGCTGGAGCTGGCCGGGACGCCGCAGGCAGCGCAGGTGGCTCCTCAGATTCGAAGTCTTCTAAGTCTTATTGCAGACAAAACCAATTTCTCATTCGTCAGGTTTAAACCATGAAATCTGTTCGCATTTAGTTGGGTCACTCAAGTGACTGCCCGGTTCTGTTGAAGACCAAAGGAAGAACAGTTCGGTGCCTACAAAATGACAGTGAATTCAGGCGCAATAAACGTGTTCCAGAGAATTTACATGCTTGCGTCGTGCATACACACAGGCTAAAGGCAATGAGATGGGGCCTGCAGCTGACCACAATTATATAACATTATGATACATTATGTATATCCGCCGACCCCGGCAGACGCAAGGGGGAGCGCGCCAGGGAATAAGACAAGAGGTTGCCACCGCCAGCTACTACTACTACTACTACTACTACTACTACTAGTACTACTACTACTACTACTACTACTACTACTACTACTACGCAGCAGCAGCAGCAGCAGGCCCAGCAGCTGAACTCGCTTTGTTTTTATTAGAGCTGAACGCGCTTTAGAAAGACACCAAATACTCAAAAAATTGCTAAATTGCTAGCAATTTTCTTGGGTATCAGAAGTGACGTTTGGCACTTTTCCCGTTTATAAGGGTTTCAAGTACATGGGAAAGAGCACGCAAAAGGTAGACAGGTGAAATTGTAAGCAACTAGAAATGCACATAGCCAGCAGCCAGCGGCAGCAGCAGCCAGCAGCCAGCAGCAGCCAGTAGCCAGCAGCCAGTAAGTAGGCAGCAGGCAGCCAGTAGGCAGGCAGCAGGCAGCCAGTCAGGAGGCACGAAGCCAGCAGCAGGCAGCTAGCAGCACGCCAGTAAGCAGGCAGCAGGCAGCCAGTAGTCAGCGGCCAGGAGCCAGCAGCCAGCAGGCAGCAGCCGCCAATCAGGAGGCTCGAAGCCAGCAGCAGAGATATAGTAGCTAGCAGCCAGTAAGACACAAAATACACAAAAAAACATATTTTCTATGGTTTCAGAAGCGACGTTTGGCACTTTTTCCGCTTATAAGGGTTTCAAGAACATGGGAAAGAGCACGCAAAAGGAGACAAAGGTGATATCGTAAGCAACTAGAAATGCACATAGTCATTAGCCAGCAGCCAGCGGCAGCAGCAGCCAGCAGCAGCCAGAAGGGTTTCAAGAACATGGGACAGAGCACGCAAAACAAAGGTGATATTGTAAGCAACTAGAAATGCACATAGCCAGTAGCCAGCAGCCAGCGGCAGCAGCAGCCAGCAGTCAGCAGCAGCCAGTAGCCAGCAGCCAGAAAGACACCAAATACTCAAAAAATTGCTATTTTCTTGGGTATCAGAAGCGACGTTTGGCACTTTTCCCGTTTATAAGGGTTTCAAGTACATGGGAAAGAGCACGGAAAAGGTAGACACAGGTGAAATTGTAAGCAACTAGAAATGCACATAGCCAGAAGCCAGCGGCAGCAGCAGCCAGCAGCCAGCAGCAGCCAGTAGCCAGCAGCCAGTAAGTAGGCAGCAGGCAGCCAGTAGGCAGCAGGCAGCCAGTCAGGAGGCACGAAGCCAGCAGCAGGCAGCCAGCAGCACGCCAGTAAGCAGGCAGCAGGCAGCCAGTAGGCAGCGGCCAGGAGCCAACAGCCAGCAGGCAGCAGCCGCCAATCAGGAGGCTCGAAGCCAGCAGCAGAGATATAGTAGCTAGCAGCCAGTAAGACACAAAATACACACAAAAATGCATATTTTTCTGTGCGCACACAAAAAATGCATATTTTCTAGGGTTTCAGAAGCGACATTTGGCACTTTTCCCATTTATAAGGGTTTCAAGAACATGGGACAGAGCACGCAAATGGTAGACAAAGGTGATAGAGTAAGCAACTAGAAATGCACATAGTCATTAGCCAGCAGCCAGCGGCAGCAGCAGCCAGCAGCAGCCAGTAGCCAACAGCCAGTAAGCAGGCAGCAGGCAGCTAGTAGGCAGCCAGGAGCAAGCAGCCAGTAGGCAGCAGCCAGCAGTCAGGACGCACGAAGCCAGCAACAGGCAACCACCAAGCAGCCAGCAGGCAGCAAGTAGCAGCCAGCAGCAATATTGTAAGCAACTAGAAATGCACATAGCCAGTAGCCAGCAGCCAGCGGCAGCAGCAGCCAGCAGTCAGCAGCAGCCAGTAGCCAGCAGCCAGAAAGACACCAAATACTCAAAAAATTGCTATTTTCTTGGGTATCAGAAGTGACGTTTGGCACTTTTCCCGTTTAGATTGGATTGGATTCGATTTCTAGCAGGATTCTAGCAGGATAGGGATAGCAGGATTAGAGAGGATTTCTAGTAGGATTTCAGAAGGGACGTTCCGGCCTCCAGGGAACTTGTTCTTGCGATTGATTTGGAGGTCGTTCCGTCCTTCAGGGCCATGGTGTTTCGGTGTGGCGAGGGGGACGTTTTGGAAGCCTGCAGCAGCAGTTGCTTTGTTGTTAACAAGATCCAGAAGGGACGTCAACATTGGATGGATTGGATTGGATTCGATTTCTAGCAGGATTCTAGCAGGATAGCAGGAGAAGGGATAGCAGGATTAGAGAGGAGTCTAGACGATTTCAGAAGGGAACGTTCCGGCCCTCCAGGAACTTGTTCTTGGGAGTGATTTTTGTTGGGTCATTTTTTCTTCGGCAACGAAATTAGGTTGTTTTTTTGCCGTTTCGCTGTGTTTTCGAAAAAGGAGGATTAGCAGGATAAGAGAGGTTCTAGCAACGATAGCAAGGATCAGAGAAGGATAAGATTTCTAGTAGATTTTCAGAAGGCGTTCCGGCCCCCCAGGGAACTTGTTCTTGCGATTGATTTGGAGGTTGTTCCGTCCTTCAGGGCCATGGTGTTTCGGTGTGGCGAGGGGTACGTTTTGGCAGCCTGCAGCAGCAGTTGCTTTGTTTTTAACAAGATCCAGAAGGGACGTCAACATTGGATGGATTGGATTGGATGGATTCGATTTCTAGCAGGATTTTAGCAGGATAGCAGGAGAAGGGATAGCAGGATTAGAGAGGATTTCTAGTACGATTTCAGAAGGGACGTTTCGGCCCCCAGGGAACTTGTTCTTGCGATTGATTTGGAGGTCGTTCCGTCCTTCAGGGCCATGGTGTTTCGGTGTGGCGAGGGGTACGTTTTGGCAGCCTGCAGCAGC